>CM042446.1:29218273-29303273 GCA_023631565.1 Gymnocephalus cernua | reverse complement strand
ACAGTCCACTTTACAAAACATGTTATTTAGTTTTGCAGAATCACTTCCCGTCTCTCCTCTTCCTCACTTCCTCGGCTGCCTAAACCTCCGTTTGTCTCAGTTTACGTGCAGACAAAGATTTCACAAATCTCCACTCTGGCTGGAGTTTTTAGAAAGTCACGTTTTCAGAGGAGAATTCTCCGTTTGCGTGTAAACGAAGGGCACAAACGAAGGGAAATGTCTCTTGTTTTTCAAAATAACCACGTATATAACCGTATATATAACAAAGTGTTGTAAGTGTGATTTAAAGTGGTGTATGAAAGTGTGATTAAAGGTCTGGAATGACTCAATAAAAACCTTCTTGGCGCCTCTCTGGATGGAGCAGTTCTTGCAGGACACGTTCTTGCTGTCCCAGTGATCCGCGGCGCCGCAGGTAAGGCAGAGGTCGGGGTCACACTCCCTCACGGCCAGGTAGCAGGGGCACTGCTTGGTGTTACACTGGGCTTTGCACCGACAACCCGGGAAACGGTTCTGACCTGCAGCCACGCAGCAGAAGAGCAACGTTAACTTTCATTTCAGCTGGAATAAAAGCTGCGTCAGTCAAAAGTGTGTGTGTGTGTGTGTGTGTGTGTGTGTGTGTGTGTGTGTGTGTGTGTGTGTTCTTACACTCAGAGCTGCACTGGCAGAACTTCTCGCAGAAGTTTTGAGCAGTGACGCAGGGACATGAGGAGTCACAGGGCTGCCGCGGGTGGTCACACGGCTGGTAATTATACACGTGATTGGACGAGCCATCTGTACGGGGTCAGAAGAAACGCAGCGGTCAAACTGGATGTTTCTAATCAATCACCTTCTGCGTTTCACCAGGTTAAAGGATCACGTTTCCTGTAGCTTTAACAAGAGTCATTTATCTGCCATTTGGGTCCTTTTTTTGGATGGTCCACATTAAAAAAAAGGCCTCTACAGTCACTACGGTAGTGTAGAAGTGACCTCTGACCTTTCTTCAGCTGGATCTTCCTGCAGTGAGTGGCCCAGAGTCTGTGTTTCCTCTTCTTCTTTCTCGGCGGAGTGTCTTCGTCTTCAGTAGGAGCCCGAGCGATGATGCTCGACTCCTTCACCCGGAACTCGTAAACCTGCAGAAGCACAGTTGAGATAACGTTTTAGAAATAGTAAAACTTGTCCGATGTCAGCTAGTTGAGGAGTTGAGTTGTGGACAAAACAAGACATTTTGAGGACGTCATCTTGTTTTTTTTTTTGGGAAACACTGATCCACAATTTTCTGACATTTTGTAAACCAAACAATTTATCCATTCATTTGGAAAATAATCCACAGATTAACCGAAAATAATCGTAAATTGCAGCCCTAAACATTGTAGACTTTCGTGCCCTTCAAGAACTTCTCCTTACATACTTTGTTTTGCTGTAAGATTAGATATAAGTGCATTATGTTTTTAGTTTTAAGAGAAACTGAAATCTTTAATCTTTCCTTCTAAGGACGTCTCTGAGCAAGTGACTCTTATCGATGGCTGTTGAACCAAAATGGAAACTCTTTTAACCTGTGAATTAAGCTGCTAGCAAGAGTCCAACTAGATGCTCACCTGCCGGCAGGTCTTGGTGCCTATGAGCCGTGCGATGGCGCAGAAGTTGTCGTAGTATGTCCCGATGAGAACCCTGAAGAGAGAGGCTTCGGCGCCGCTCCACTCCACCGCTTCAGCCTCAACAGTCAGCTTCATCTTCACTGGAGTCTGACACCGCGAATTTCCCTCTGCGCACACACACACACACACACACGCGCAATCATTTTTAAGAAAGGAACTTTCTCCGGGAACCAGCGACCTTATGAGGAACTAAGGAACTAAATCTGTGTTGTTGATGGAAGGAACTAGTGACTAAATTTAGCCTCAGGTTGCAAAAACGTCCCTGCTCTGAGGATAATACTTGCCAAGTTTTCAGGAAGTTTACCGTTGCTCACTGGCTAAACACAGACACAGTGGCTGCTACAACTCGTGTAGCGCTCCATTCATAAAATAAGGAAGTACTGAGGTATCTATATCAGGATGTGTCGGAGATTTCTTGATGTTTGTTGAGGTTAAAAAATAAAGTCAGGCTTTGTTGTTGTCTTTGCAACAGCTAAAAAAGAGAGCAGAGAAATAGTTGTTAACTAAGAGACATTCTTGTTGGTTGTAGCCTTTAAAAAAAGTCTTAAAAACACTGAAGTTGGGGTTGATTCAGCTTTTCCAAGGAACATACTGAGATATTTCTTGCCAAAGAGGAACAGAACTTCAATGGCAGCTTCTTTATTACTGTATATAAGGAGCGAGAGTTTGTACCTGAGCTGCTGGTGTTCTCGTCCTTCTTGTCGTCGTAGTCTTTGTCGTCGTCTTTGTCATCATCTTTGTCGTTGTCTCTGTCGTCTTCTTTGCTGCCCTCACGGTCGCTGTCCGTGTCTTTGGGTTCCGAGGAAACGGATGGAGTGCTGGGTCGGCTGTTGCTGTTCGGCATTCGTCCGCGGCGACGGCCCACCGTGCGCTTGGAGGGCGTCTTGGCCCGCTCGGCAACCACGCCTGCGGGGTACTCGCTCGCCATCCCATCCTGAGTAATCACAGCAAGACAACAGTGACACACTGGGAATGTAGCCGGTGAAGCGAATATTTTATCAGGTTATTCTTCAGGTGAATATATAAAAAAAAGGTAGGATTGGGCATCGAGAACCGGCTCCAACTTGGAAACGTTTCAAAAATTACAATTACAATGGAAGCGTTACAAATCCGTACATCGGTTCCAAATTTGGGCAAGTTTGGGTTTACGTAGCGACCGCCGTACTTCCAGGCGCTTGTTGCGTTGCAGCCGTGGAGCACAGTAAGCAGCGCTCTAAAGTGTGGCTTTATTTTACGTGTGTGTTTGTCAGTGTGCATGGATCTGTGCTGTGTGTTCCCGTTTATTTTGGGCCTGAAGTGGGTTGATTTGTGGGTGGGTAGGGGAATTGAAGGGAAGCTTTGTTCACTATGTACTGTGCTGTATGTCACATATTGTGAAAATTTTAAATTTAAATAAAAAAAAATTACAAACAAATTACATTTTGCCCAACCCTAATAAAAGAGCTGTTATTTTTTCCATTTTTGTTTGATAGAAGTGAAGATAGTGAAGACAGAAACAGAGTAAGTAAGTAAGTAACACTGCTGTGATATTTAATGAATGAATGAATGAATGACAGTTGACTCACCTGTACCAGGTACATGTAGCAGTCGATGCCGCAGGGTTTGGTGTCCACCTGGTTCTCCAAGTTCTTGCGTTTATAGGTGTTTGGAGTTGCATGGAAAGCTAAAAGACAAGAGATGGAAGAGATGTGTGTTGTCAGTCTGATGTGAACACTAAAACAAAACATAACAGAGAAGATGCCGGTTAAAAAGATGCTAAAAACCAAAAACTATCTGTTCAAAAGGGTTTTACACATTTTCAGATTTTTCATTCCGGTCGGTGAAAGCAAAAAAAATAAAAAATATCTTCTCTAAGAAATGTAAAAGTCAATCGACTTTGAAGTCTGTTAAAGTCTAAAAGCAGTGGTCTGCTTGCTTTTATTTTTTTTAGAGGGATGCACCAGGGCTGTGCAGTTAATCAAATTTTAAGACGTGATTTGGGCTCACAACGATCACAGAAACAGTAATTGAGAAAAAGGATTATTTTGCACGTTACATTTTGCAAGTAAAATCTTATTTTGTGTTGTGTCCTAAAGGGGAATTCAAAAAGTTCAAAGTAAGTAAGTCAAGAGTAATTAAGGGAAATGTTACAGTTCAGTTGGCCGAAAACAATCCAGCATATTGGATCGGTGCATCTTTACTTTTAATAAGATGCCAATTATGTGAGAGTGAGTTTGAGAGTGAGCGTAAGTTTGAGAGTGAGTGAGTGTGTGTGCGTTTGAGAGTGAGTTTGAGTATGTGTGTGTGTGAGAGAGTGAGTGTGTGTGTGTTTGAGAGTGTTAAAGCGAGTGAGTGTTAAAGTGAGTATGTTTGAATGTGAGAGTAAGCGAGTGAGTGAGTGTTTGAGCGTGAGTGTGTGTGCGTTTGAGAGTGAGTGAGTGTGTGCGTGCGTGCGTGCGTTTGAGAGTGTGTGTGCGTTTCAGAGTGAGTGAGTGTGTGAGTGAGTGAGCGATTGAGAGTGAGTGTGCGAGCGTGCATTTGAGAGTGAGCGTTTGAGAGTGAGTTAGTGAGCGTTTGAGAGTGAGTGAGTGAGCGAGTGTGCATTTGAGAGTGAGTGTGCATTTGAGAGTGAGCGTTTGAGAGTGAGTGAGTGAGCATTTGAGAGTGAGCGTTTGAGAGTGAGTGAGTGAGCGAGAGTGAGCGTTTGAGAGTGAGTGAGTGAGCGAGTGTGCATTTGAGAGTGAGTGTGCATTTCAGAGTGAGCGTTTGAGAGTGAGTGTGCATTTGAGTGTGAGCGTTTGAGAGTGAGTTAGTGAGCGTTTGAGAGTGAGTGAGTGAGCGAGTGTGCATTTGAGAGTGAGCGTTTGAGAGTGAGTGAGTGAGAGTGAGTGAGTGAGCGATTGAGAGTGAGTGAGTGTGTGTGTGTGTGTGTGTGCGCGTTTGAGAGTGAGTGAGTGAGTGAGCGAGTTTGAGAGTGAGTGAGTGAGTGAGAGAGTGTGTGTGTGTGTGTGTGTGTGCGTGCGTGCGTGCGAGCGTGTGTGTGCGTGCGTTTTAGAGTGAGTGAGTGAGTGTGTGTGCGTGCGTTTGAGAGTGAGTGAGTGAGTGAGTGAGGGAGTGAGTGTGTGTGTGTTTGCGTGCGTTTGAGAGTGAGCGAGTGAGTGAGTGTGCGTTTGAAAGTGAATGTGTGTGTGTGCGTGCGTTTGAGAGTGAGTGAGTGAGTGAGTGAGGGAGTGAGTGTGTGTGTGTTTGCGTGCGTTTGAAAGTGAGCGAGTGAGTGAGTGAGTGTGTGTGTGCGTTTGAGAGTGAGCGAGTGAGTGAGTGAGTGAGTGTGCGTTTGAAAGTGAGTGAGTGAGAGAGAGTGTGTGTGTGTGTGTGTGTGAGTGCGTGTGTGTGTGTGTGTACTAACGGTGCAGGAAGCAGTCGTATTTGAAGCATCGTCTGCAGAACAGAGTGTGGAAGGAGTGCAGGCTCTGTTCGCGCTGCACGGAGCGAGCGTTCGGACCGTCGATGTTCGGCGTGCACTCGGGAGGCAGCGCGCCGGGCAGCTGCTGCTCCGTCAACTCCTTGTACCTGACAGACAGACAGAGAAATCAAAGCTGCTTACAGTCGATGTCAGGAACTGAATAATGACCCATGCGTACACCCAACTTTACAATGAATCTACGCGTCACAACAGCATTCTTCATCCCGTCAAACAAGCCCCAAAATAACTCTTAAAAACACATCTGTGTGTCGGAAACACCGTCCTACAAAATAGGGAATACGTGCCTCGGATCTCTCACACACACACACACACACGGCTAATTATTTCAGTCAGTCGCACACACACTTTGTTATATTGTCACAATAACAGAGAGACTTCAATATGAGCATTCATATAAAATATATTATGGTAGAAAGATAAAAAATTAAAAATAAACTGCACAACAGGACAGGGTGAAAGAGAATAGATTTTTTTTCAAATGTTTGTATATTTTCACGGCATGTTATGTTATGTAGTGAGCGGTGTGTAATCGAGTTATTACAAGGTACAGAAAAAGCTTTCTATCAAAACGTAACAGTATATATAATATTTTCTTACTTGTGGGCTAAAAAGAAAAAGGCTCTTCTCATAACCGCATCTTTAAGATATAACATGAAATAAATCAGGACTTTTTTTAAAATCTCTATCTATCTATCTATCTAGATCTAGATCTATATCTAGATCTATATCCACACACACACACAGTAGGAAATCTGAGGTTTTTGCTCACCGATTTCTTTTACACACGTTTACCTCATTATTTGAAGCTTTGGCCACGTTTAGCACTGTAACATTATAGATGTGACAGGAAATACGGAAAAGCATAATAGGAGCATTGCCAGACCTTCCTCCACAGCGCTGCGGAGGAGGGTCTGACTAGTCCACACAGCATTCCTGGATGGGAGGGACAACGTGCTCTGGTTTATTGTCATTTCTTTAAACCAATCACAATCGTCTTGGGGCGGTGCTAAGCTCCGGACGGAGCCACGGTGCCTCTGCTAAATAATCTCAGGAAGGAACTTGTTTTGGTGGAACATGTGTACGTTCAAAAGTAGTTTTTAGTCGTGCAACAGAAACCTCAGATTGGACAGATAGTCTAGCTAGCTGTCTGGATTTTGTAATTGTTAATTGTATACTGTACTTGCATATCTATTTGCTTTGTATTAATATGATTTTGTGAACTAGGGGGCAGGACCAAATAAGCTATTTGCTTCCGCCTGCTCCTTCTCGAACTAATCCTTTTTTTTTTTTTTTGATTGCGTTTTATTTTGTGGTTTTAGTCGTTTTCTTTTGTTTTACAACATTGTTGATTGTTCGAGATGAATAAAAACGTTGTCCACATAGACTACCTTTAACATAACTAGAGATTCTAGTATTTATGGACAAACGATGCAAGTATGACAAAAATGAATTCAACATGAAGCGTAAATATACAAACACGTGTGTACAGTAACTTGTTATATTGGTGTAGCTCATATTTGCAGTATATATTTATATATATAATAAACTGCGTCCCTCTGTTATTGTCACAACACTAACACTCTCACATACAAACAAACCCACTAACTTCTCTTTGAGCTCCTCTGTGGAGCCCTTGTCAGGGAACATGGAGGAGATGGCTTCAAAAATCTTGTCAGAGGGAAACTTCTTGGTGCCGTCATTGCTGGTTCGGCCTGGAGACGACACATGCAAACGCGCTTTCCATCAGGGCACAAAACTCACTTTTTTTTTTACTTAAACCCAACCGGCCAATCACAGTGACCTACTGTACGTAACCACGTTTCTAAATTTCACTGTATGTTACTTTCCCAGAAGATATAAAAGCTTAGAAATGTTGTTTTCCGCCACAAAGAAAAACAGCAAAACATGTCATATATTTCACTCCTTACATTTCTCTGGAATTAGAGCGGTGATGTGGCAGTTATGTCTTTTTAATACTTGAAGGTGTGTCCTTACCGGGAGCAATATATGGCATTTTTGCCGCTAAAGCTAAAGACGTTGATGAGTAACTTCCCACTAACTAATCTTTTTCGCTGTACGCAAATCACATAGATTGTGTACAGCGGACATAACTGCCACATTTTTGGTGTGGCAGTTATGTCTTTTTTAAACTGTCGCCTCTGGGCCAAACAAAGCTAAAGTAGTTGACAATTAACTACCCACTAAATAGTCTTTTCGCTGCACATAATCACATAAATTCTTGCGGTAATATCATTTTAAAAAAGGCCCTGATCACAGACACGGGTGTTTTCAGTTTATCAGGCTGATTAGACCTCTTCCCAGGACTGTGTGTGTGTGTGTGTGTGTGTGTGTGTGTGTGTGTGTGTGTGTGTGTGTGTGTGTGTGTGTGTGTGTGTGTGTGTGTGTGTGTGAATGGTCTCAAACTCAACTTCATGAAGGGCAACTCTGGAAAATGAGAATCACATTAAGGGGCAGACATGTTTAGTTTATTAACATGCTTTTATTTAAAAAGAAAAATCCAATATCTTTGACTGTATTATTGTACGTCTCATATAGTCTCTCACTTACAGTTTGGTCAACATAAAGCCCCTAAAAAAAGTTCCTTAGCCATCAGAGGGACGAAGAAAAAAAAAACGCCAAAAAAAGGGCGCAAAAGCATCAAAAAAGCGGCAAGAAAAAAGCCGGAAATAGTGGCAAAAAAACGTTGGAAAAAAAACTTCACAAAAGCTACAAAATGCTGAAAAACTGACAAAAACTAGGTGGGTCAAAATCTATTGTGAACCTAAATTGATAGGCGGGCCGGATTAACATCTGCAAGGGGCCGGATTTTGCCCCCGGGCCTTGAGTTTGAAACATACAACTTAACGACTGAGTGTTTGACTTCTTCCTGAGTCTCTTGTTAACTATGTTGCACCTTTTTAGGGCGGGACAAATGACATCTTTTCTACCAATGAGAATGATAACGCTGTGTGATGTAATAAATTCCCATCTAAGCTCCACTCAACCTTCAACCTGAGCAGAGGTTTAATCAGCCAGAATAAACAAAAAGACATGCGTGGGCGTTCAAAGACTTAAACACAGATTTCCCCCCGACAAAATTCATATCGTGTGTAAATAAACAGCATCTTCTGCTCATTAATTAGCGTGTACGTGTCTGCTTTACTTTGAAAGGCAAGACTACGAGGTCTGCAAGTATGTTCTCACAAAACAGTATAATAAAAACGCAGAAAATCGCAATACTCATTACTATCGAATCGCAATACTTCGAGAATCAGCGCCCAAGTATCGTGAAGGAATCAAATCAAGATAAAAGCAGATCGTATTGCGATTATTCGTACTGACATCGCAACTGCGATATTAAAAACAAATGGTTACCGTGTCAAAAAGAATAACGCTGTGATGATCACTGGTACCTCCGTGAAAAAGACTTACTCTCATTGTTAACGAGCCCATCCTTGCGCGGGTCCTCTGGGTGCTCCTTGCCCTCGCACATCTCCATCTTTTCTACCTTGAAGTCGTGCTCTTCCTCCTCCTCATCGTCCTCGTTGTCGCTGTACTGCGACAGAGCGCTGACCAGCTCCACGAATATTTCATCGTTGATGAAGCCGCACTCTGCAAAAACACAACACAGTCAATCAAACGTCTTCACTGAGCAGAATAATGTTTATGCTTAATGTAGGGATGCACCGATTCACAGGATTCGGCTGAATATTGGGCTTTTTGACGGGGTACGGTTTCTTCTGAACCGTAAGAATTCTTTTCCACCGAACCGTACGCTTGCACTACGCACGCTACGCTGGTCGACGTGATGGCGGCGCCGTAGATTACGGGAAGGTGTTTACGTAGGTGGAGCGTTCAATGCAGTCGGCCGTGAGAAAGTGAAAAAGGAACTGGTGAGCAGAACAAGTGTTTGTTTGGCAGAACTTTCAGTCAGAAGAAGGACGTTCAAGTCACGCTACACGTTCAATCTGCAACGCCGATTTGTCTCGTGGTGGCGAGGAGCCTAAACAATACACGACATGGCCGCCGTTACAACATCTGGTATGAAAACATCTGAAAGAATTCGAGTTGTGCGAGAAGGAATTCTACAGACAGCAGCCAGAACGCAGCAACTTCAGGTACGGCAAAGGAAGGACAGTCACTGGTTACTTCATTAATGTGTTACTGTGGTAACGGACTGAGGACGGGAGGACGACTCAGCAGAATCTTAACCAGTGGATTCACGACTCAGCAGAATCTTAACCAGTGGATTCGGTGCATCCCTAGTTAAATGTTTTCAGGTACATGTTACGTTGTCTCTGTCGGTGGAACATTACCAAAATTGAGAAGTTCTCATCTTAATATTTAGGGAAGCAACAGGCATCGTTTACGACTGACGCTCACCTCTGTCTCCATGGACTTTGCCATCATAGTTCTTGATGAGTTCTTCTATGAAAGTACCATCTTGGTCCAGGATCTCGTCTCCCATGTAGGGGATGTTATGGAGCACCGTCTCATCCTCCACCTGAAGCAAAGAATGCAAAACAAACATTACACACACTGACAGACAGCTGCGGTTAACACTGACTACATTTACATGTACATATTATGCCGTTTTTTCTTGCCCTTATTTCAAAAAGGATTCATGGCCGTGAATATACCACTAATATATAATACATATTATAATATTACATGCAGCCATGCAAAATAGGATTTTTTTCCAAAGTTTTCTAGCAGTGGCAGACTTGTTGGAGCGTGCAAACTAGCCTCCCTCTTTCACTCCTTCAACCAGGTTCTTGAAAAGATCGACTCGTACTCAAAAACCCGTTGATGTCCAAGTCTTTGATAATGTTTAAAAGTAGCCGTCTGTGTTGCTCCTTCTTTTCTTCAAGCCGTGCATCTCTACCGCAGCGCTGCAAACTGTTGGCTGGTTGGTTTGCCTACAGCAACCATAGCGACGCTCAGAGATGACAGTAAGCCGTTAACTGTCAAACTGCAGTTAAAAACCCTGATTGAGACGCAGATTCTGAATGCGCTGTATGCTCTACATGTAGGGTTGTGACGATAACCGCATCACCGCAAATCTGACGGTGACGTGCCACTACCGCGGTGTGACATCATCACCGCATTTTTTTTTTATTATTACTTTTTGCTTGCGGAAGTTACAGGAGAACAGATATTGTGTGATATGAAATGTAATGAAAGCAATAATCATTATCCACCTCACACAAACTTCCTTCTCCCATTCTCTCTCTTTACTAATACTACTACTACTACTACTACTACTACTACTACTACAACACACCCACACCACGCGGAGTGGCTCCTGCCGTTGGAGGAGACAGGTTCAACGGCTTGGTCAGCGACATGAACTCGTAGCGGCCGTTGGAGCTTCCGAGCACCGAGCTTCCACTGCTGCGAACGGGTTTTTAGCTTTAGCAGAAGGCATTTTATCTGTTAATCCTGCCGACGTAGACACTTAGACATTATGTGGTTGTCCCGCAGTGATGAATTGTCTGCAGTGCTGCGATTGTTCTCATCTCAGCTCCGCCGAGACAAAATATTTCAAAAATGTTTCATTTATTGTCAGAAATATCATGTTTTCAAAAGCATGCCTTCATACAATTTTATGTGACATATTTGCAGAGCAGGCTTATGTGCCGGGGCTGAGCCTCGGAGCAGACTGCCGAGTCGCCCTCTGCTCTCTGTCTGCTCAGCTGCTAAGACCGCTGTGCTGCGGAGCGTCTTACTTTATTGACAAAAGAGCCTGTGGAATAGATCGACAGAGAGGAGAGAAAGCAGAGTGGCCGTAAATGACAGCAAAACACAGTAAATAGCCTAAATACTCTCACATTGAGCTGAAATGGAAACTCTGTGCTAAAGGGTTAAGCCGATGTCTTTTGGGGGTAACGCCATTCACTTTACCGGCGGTATTGACAACAGATAAAGCCACTGTGTCTTGAGAAGCTAAAGCTTGTTGTTTTATTGTTCACTTTTAACTCCCTTTACATCATCTTTGCTATCTCTTTTTCCTCTCGCTTTTCCGCACAGCGGCACTCATACGCTACTCTCCGTTACCGCTCGCTCTCCTTGCGCGACCACACGTGCACTGACGTCACTCACTTAAGGCACCCTGCCATTCTCGCTCGTAAGGGGGTTGGCGGTGAACCGCCATACCGCGGTGATATGTCGCTTCGTCACCGCGGTAAGAAAAACACTATGCCGTCACAACCCTATCTACATGTCCAAAGAATGTTTCTCAAACCAGAATAATACCAGCATATTGAGGCAGTGGTGGCCTAATGGTTAGAGAAGAGAGCTTGGGACTGGGATTGGGACCGCTGGTCGGTTCAATCCCCAGATCCACAGGATAAAATCTGGGTGGGGAAAGTGAAAGAGCAGCTCTTGTCCCTCCCTCATCACCACTGAGGTGCCCTTGAGCAAGGCCCTTAACCTCCAACCAGTGGAGCTGCTCAGTGGCCAGCAGATCAGACTGTGGTTGGACTGGGCAGCTTCCAGGTATGAATGTGGAACTGTGGGAATGTGATCAAGGCGTTCCCGCAAAACCCTGCTATATTCTGGAAAAGGTCTTATTCTGAATATCTAAACAGAACATGCCGTTTACATGACCCGTACCAAAGTCGGAATATCGTCACATTCGGAATAAAAGTGGATAATTAAAGTGCATGTAGACGTACCGATTGTCCCGACCACTGATGCAATTGTTTCACTTCTACAAGTACATTTTAGACAATGATTTCCACTACATGCAGCCGTTAAAACGTTCATACACACCATGAAGTTCTGCTGCAGCGGAGACCAGGAGTACATGACCGGGACCGAGGCCACGGCGTTGAGAGTCTTCAGGGGAATGACCTGCCGAGGGTACTCGGAGAAGCCGCTGTCCACCGTGCACTGCACAGGAAAGGCAGAGAAAAGGTACAGTCACAACACAGCCTAAAAAAAAAAAAAAAACCTTTCCAGAAGATTTTATGTACACGTGAGATCAACCGAGAACAGCGTCAATCCACCGACCTCTCGCGTTCCTCTTAAAGAGCCGACAGACGTCATGATGTGAACCGGCTGGATTCTCCTGGTCTTCCACTCCTGGTTCAAGATGTCAGTGCGATCCATGATCTTCTGACGGTTGGTGTTGAACATGCTCTGCAAGAGTTCAAAGATATTTAAAACTATTTTATTTTTTATTTTTATTTAACCTTTATTTAACCAGGTAGGCACATAAGAGGACTCGTTCTCATTAAAAACGGCGACCTGGCCAAGATAAAGCGCCATAGTGCAGACAACACGAGTTACACATAAAAGACAAGACAAGTGTAATACAGGTTACAAACAGCTGTTCAGTCAAAGTGCATCGTACAGAAATAAATCAAAATACAATAACTAGCCAATATTCCTAAGGATCAGTGTTAAGAACGTACTAGTAGTGCTGGGCGGTATACCGGTTCATACCGAAAACCGGTGTATATTTTGGTCACGATGTTCATTTTTAATATACCGCCATACCGGGGTGTTTAATAACACAACGTCCGGAACGAACGTTACGCTGCGCGACACTGTTTTAGACGGACCCTTTAAAATGCTGCAGGTAAAAAAAAGCTGCGTAGTTCCCCTTATTATAACTAGGGCTCGAGAGTGAGACCAATTTGGTCGCACATGCGCCCAAATTTTGTAAGGGTGCGACTAACATTTTTCCTAGGTTGCACCGGTGCACCTAACGTCCTCTCCGCTGCGTTACATAACCCATTTCATCTGTAAAGCTGTGCCCGTGTTTGGATCTCTCCTAATCTCCGCGCAGCCCCGCCCCCATTCACTGTCACACACGACTCCCATGCAGCATGGAGAGAGACAGCGTCGGTGCACTGCATTTTTCTACAGTTTGAATTGTTGTTAACACAGCTGTATATTGTTAAGCATGAGAGGGAAACCTGTATTTGTAGCAGTGTTTCCGCTGCTAACTCTGTTACTGCGGCCGCCGCACGGCGAAAAACACAGACGGAGTTACTGAATGCAACTTAAAATGCAGCCTGCTGGACCTGGGCGAGAGACGTGGCCAGAATATAATTCGTAAAAATGCAGCGCAGTGACGATACAGACATTTCATACACAAGACGTGTGTAACGCCGCTGACCAAAGCATAAGACTATGAGCCATGAAATGTGAGGTCTCAGTTTTAGTTGAGACCTAGTTTTAGTTTTCTAAATGTTTTAGTTTGGCAGCTCAGTGAAGCACTTCAAACTTTTGTTAATATCTTTATTTTTATATGCAGTATGATTGTGCTTCAACTAAAAAGTATTTACCTACACCTTATTCTTGTTTAAAATCATTTACATAATATAAATGAATGTATATGGAGCGTGCCAAAAAAAGTGGGTGCACCTACATTTTGTGCTGGTGCACCTAAATAAAAAAGTTAGGCGCACCAGTGCAACCAAGGCAAAAAGTTAGTGTGGAGCTCTGATAACACTATTTCATGTACATTTATATGAACATTTCTCATACATCTAATCACTGGGTTTCAGACTACACCAGCCTATCTAACTACAAGGTGTCCTAAGTGATTTTAACCACCTAAACAGGATGGCTAAAAACAAACAAATCATCACAGAGACAAAACACTGCTGACGTAAAGAGGAAACGAGAACACAAGCAACGCTGGCATGCAAACATTTCCTGTTGCTGCTTTTTATGATTAAAGACTTTTAGTAAGACAACTGTGGGTGGATTTATATAAACCGCCACATGAGTGATTGTCACCTGCAGTATCTTAGCTGAATGTCGATCCAGATCAAGAACTACATGCTTGTACGATTCTGGTTTCCTTGCACCTTAACTTTCAAGCCAACACGGACGAGAAGTCTTTCAAATGCTCAGAAAACAACGTAGTTGTGATCGACTACTATTCATGTACAAATAATGAAGATCTTGTGCTTGTACGTTTCAGAGCTGCTACTAAAGGGACCCTGCTGTGAAGATTATTAGGCAGTTTTTTTTTGGCAGTTTGCAGGTTATCTGCATCAGCGTTTCATTTACCTGATAACCGATACAGTTAACAAATTAAAAGGTGTTCTACTTTGGCTCGGCTACAGCTCTGTGTCTGTCCCTCTCTCCACTAACTCACCACTGAGTCTGACTTCATGTCCGAATATCGGTTATCCGTTTCATTAACTACTAATAATCGGTATCGGCCATTATAAACCAGTATCGGACGATCCCTATTAGGGTTGGGTACCGAGACCCGGTACTAATACAGCACCGGTAGCTAACGGACCGAATAGCAACGTGGATTTCGGTAAGATAAGATAATACTTCATTGTCTGTTACACAAGGTTACAGAAAATTGTCTTTGACAAGGCTCCAGTCACAAAAAGACATTCACACAGGCATATAAAAACAAGACATCGGGGGGTGTTAAGGTATCAGCTGGCTGTGGTGGTCATTTTGTGCTGTTCAGTAGGACTATAGCAGAGGAGATAAAGGATTTCTTGTAGATGTTTTTCCGGGCCAGTGGTACTTTAAAACGCCTGCCTGATGGTAACAACTCTGAAATGCCTGCGCTGCTTTCTGATGCTCCGAAAACAGACGTTGGAGGCAATAGTTCTGCAACGCTAGTTAACAACGATTTACTAGTGAAATAGGTTATTGTTATTATATATAGGTTTTTGTTGTTATAACACAGCCTTTTTTCATCTTCGTAACATTGCCAAAATAAGGAACATCCTGTCTCAGAACGATGCTGAAAAACTAGTCCATGCATTCGTTTCTTCCAGGCTGGACTATTGTAATTCCTTACTATTAGGAAGCTCAAACAAGTCACTTAAGACTCTCCAGCTGATCCAGAACGCTGCAGCTCGTGTTCTGACAACTAAGAAAAGAGATCAGATCTCTCCCGTATTAGCTTCTCTGCATTGGCTCCCTGTAAAATCCAGGATTGAATTTAAAATCCTCCTCCTGACCTACAAAGCTCTAAATGGTCAAGCACCATCATATCTTGAAGAGCTCATAGTACCTTACTGTCCCACTACAGCACTGCGCTCCCAGAATGCAGAGTTACTTGCGGTTTCTAGGGTCTCTAAAAGTAGAACGGGAGCCAGAGCCTTCAGCTATCAGGCTCCACTCCTGTGGAACCAGCTCCCAGTCTGGGTCCGGGGGGCAGATACTGTCACCACATTCAAGAGTAAACTTAAGACTCTCCTCTTTGATAAATCTTATAGTTAGGGAGTGAGGAGTTGCAGTATCTGCCTAGCCCGGCCCACCTGCTTCTCTGTCCCAGAAATGCTTGTTACTAACCTAGCTCTGGGGAGCTTTCTCCCCGGAGTCTTTCTGTTTCTTTTTCACCCAGGATGAAATCCTGGGATTAGGATGGCACCAAAATCATGGTTCCAGCTGTTGCCATGGTTCTGCTGAAATACCCTGCTATGCCGTGCTGCTCCCTGCGCTACTACAACCACTATTTCTAGCCACTGTTTATTAACTATACTGTGATGCACCCCAAGAGCCTGGGTCTGTCCGAGGTTTCTTCCTAAAAGGGAGTTTTTCCTCGCCACTGTTGCACTGAGTGCTTGCTCTTGGGGGGGATTTGTTGGGTTATTTGTAAATTATAGTGTGGTCTAGACCTACTCTATCTGTAAAGTGTCTTGAGATAACTCCTGTTATGATTTGATACTATAAATAAAATTGAATTGAATTATTACTATGTTATTATATCATTTAATTTTGACCAAATGGCAATAAGCAAGCCGTTCTTTAATGTCGCAGACGGTTTAGTACCCTTCTTTTTTTTTTTTACTTTCTTAAAAAGTAGGTTCAGGCACAGACACCGTTTTAAAAGTACCTGCACTAGTATCGGAAAAAAACCAAACGATACCCAACCCTAATCCCTAGTGAAGATTGTTTTCACCTCTTGCAGCTCTTTGCTGCAAGAGGTTGCTGCAGTTACATTTATCTATCTATCTACCATCCATCTCTTCGGTTAAGCCAAGCCTTTTGTTGTTAAGGTCATAAGAGAAGCATGTATCTGTGTCATCATGCAACCAGGTAGTAACCACAGTAGACGAGCTCAGCAACAGCCTCTTGTATTCTCAAAAGCAAACATGTGTTTATGAATCGAGACAGATGAATAACTCAAAAAAAAAAGGACCTTTTCAGACTTCTCTTTAAAATTTTGTCCAGCACTAGAAACAGCGACAACCTATAAACATTTGAAAATCTGCATTAAACTGCAAAGGTTACAGCGTTGTTAATTCTGATTTTACAATCCTTTCTGTGCAGGAGAACATTTTTCATATCAGGGCTAATCGCATGTACAAGTATTTTGGCGGTTGATAACTATTATCTATTATTGTACATCATTTTGATGTACAATAATAGATATAATGTGTATTTTCCTCTGCCAGCCTGTTAGGGGCCATTCAGAAAGTATTTTTGGTGTAAACGCACATTTTGCATCGTTTTGGCCGCTTTTTTGAAGACGCGCTTTTTTGAAACCTGGTCCCAGGGTGAAAAATTTAGAAAACGGCGCCCTTGTGTATCGATGATGTCATCGCCACACCCCTCAACCTCTTACCCTGCGACGACGTCTCATAACAACAACAACAACGGCGGACTACATGCTTGTGTAGTTTCTGGTTTCCTTGCGCTACCCATTTTCGTCGTCTTCTTGTACTGTCTGTTTGTATACAGCGCGCAAACTTTATGCGCATGCGCCGCCTCTTCTTCTTCTCTGTTTTTGGTGAATTTCTGTAGCAGAAACAGTGCCACCTACAGGCCTGGAATATGAAGTAGCGTGTTGAGTAATTTACAAAATGGATCCGTTTGGACGCAACTATTCTTGAAATGAAGCCAGAGAAGAAATGGGGTAAAAAAAAGATTGTTTTGATACGTGAAGGTCTGTCTGCGTGTGGACAAACCTTGACCTCGTCGGCCCGTCTGAAGCGTTTGAGCTGCCGAAGCCTCATGTACTCAGACTTCACCCTCCTCTTCCAGCAGGCAGGACCTTTCTCCGAGCGCTTCCCTGTCAGCACCATGATCAACCTGCAGAACAAAAAACACAGAGGGAGGGTGAAGGATTCTACGCACAGTGTTGTAGTACTCTTTTTGAAGGTCTCAATCTCGGATAAAGAGGACTTGAGATTTTATTTTTAAAACCACCCCTGCAGAGATATTGCCTGTGCATTCTGTAACTTTATGTGTTACCATTGTTACTGTGATTGGATGTAAATCTTCCTGCTTCAAATGCAACCAATAACTTGACTCATTTCTAATTTGAAATGTGTTTCTGATAACAACCTCTCCCCGCCTCCTCAACACGCACTCCCAAGAAAGTGAATCTCAGAGACAGAAGTAGTTCTGGCTGTCTGGCACTGGTCTGATCTCGTCTCTGTCTCTGTCTCAACCCCGCAAAGTCTCGGTCTTGTCGCGGTCTCAACCCCTCAAAGTCTCGGTCTCAACCCCTCAAAGTCTCGGTCTCGTCGCGGTCTCAACCCCTCAAAGTCTCGGTCTCAACCCCTCAAAATCTTGGTCTCAACCCCTCAAAGTCTCAGTCTCGGTCTCAACCCCTCAAAGTCTCAGTCTTGTCCTGGTCTCAACCCCTCAAAGTCTCGGTCTTGTCCTGGTCTCAACCCCTCAAAGTCTCTGTCTTGTCCTGGTCTCAACCCCTCAAAGTCTCGGTCTTGTCCTGGTCTCAACCCCTCAAAGTCTCGGTCTTGTCCTGGTCTCAACCCCTCAAAGTCTCGGTCTTGTCCTGGTCTCAACCCCTCAAAGTCTCGGTCTTGTCCTGGTCTCAACCCCTCAAAGTCTCGGTCTTGTCCTGGTCTCAACCCCTCAAAGTCTCTGTCTTGTCCTGGTCTCAACCCCTCAAAGTCTCTGTCTTGTCCTGGTCTCAACCCCTCAAAATCTCGGTCTTGTCCTGGTCTCAACCCCTCAAAGTCTCGGTCTTGACTCAGCCTCGATACACTCTGGTCTTGGTGATGACTTGGTCTCGTTTTAGGTGGTCTTGACTACAACACTGTCTACACATTTAATATTTTCAGTTTTTGCCAGGACTTATAGATCTTGACTGGATTGTGGGTCTTAAACATAAGGAAACCAACAAGCTGCTTTTGATTGGCTGCAGTTCCACCACCAGCAGATCTATTTATCGATTCCACAAGAATCAAATGACATACTCAGGGGTCTGCTGCGATCGATATGAGACAATATCATTAACCACATTTAACACAAACAGTTACATTTATATCAACTCAAAACAAACAACTAAAATACGATTTGACAATTGTACTACTGAGATTTTCCAGACATCTAAACGAAAAACAAACTACTCTTTTAAATAAAAAGAATACATATAAAGTGGGAATGCCCTGCTATGTCCTGCAGTGCCATGAACTACTACAACTACCATTAATAGTCATAGTTCCATTATCTTGACTGTGACTATTATTGCCACTGTTCATCACCCCCCCAACCGGCTCCATCAGACACCGCCTACCATGAGCCTGGGTCTGCTGAAGTTTCTCCCTAAAAGAAAGTTTTTCCTCGCCACTAAATGCTTGCTCTTACTGGAATTGTTGGGTCTTTGTAAATTATAGAGTGTGGTCTAGACTTACTCCATCTGTAAACAGTCTTGGAACAACTCATGTTATGATTTGATACTATAAATAGAAAGAATAAATACAAAGTGGGAATCTAAAATCAAGGGGCATCTTACAGACGATATGTATTGATATTTTACCTTTGCATCATTGAATCGATACATCGATCCAGATCGATGCTACACCCCTAGTGAGTATCACAAAATATTGAGAAAAGCTTGTCATTGTTTTCAGAAACTAACTCAGAATAACTTACAGACAGGGTTAAAAATTATCACCAATCTAACAGCCAAAATACTGATAATAAATATGCAAATAGTGAGTAGATTTGCTTCACTCACCCAGCAAAACAAACAATGGTAATCCATTGAGTGGCTGTTTAAATTTAAACATTAACTAGTCATTTGGCTGGTGGACAAAAAAGTTACATTGGGAACCTGATTACGGGATATGTTTTTCATCACACTGGCGGAAATGCACATCTACTACTAACAAGCATTCTAGATGACTTGTATTGTATTTTATGCATCTTATGTATACAAATAACACAGCAAGCTCAGCAACATCCTGACACCTGTCACATGCTTTCCACTAAGGTGGCCCTTAACTACCAGTGTCAGCAATTCACTCTCAATGTCTCTCCTTTAGATTTCACTCTGTCATAAACATAAACACACACACACAGAGATACACACACAGAGATACACAAACACAAGTTATTTAGGAGGGAATACATTCTGACCCACCGTCTGTGCAATACTCATTTTATGTGCACTAGTTTCTTTTGTAGATACGTCTTCAATGTATGTATGTATGTATGTATATATATATTTGTATTGCTTAATATATTTTATATTAACTGTTCCCTTCATTCCCTTTATAGTCTCTGCTGTCTTGGCAATATACCTTTTTTTCTGATTATTTATGTACTTATTTTATTATATTTTAATTTAATATGTCCCTTTACATTTCCTACTAAATGTCTGTTTAATTGGAGTCTCCTAGAATAAGCCTTTCCACACGTTTTAACCCTGTATAACCGGTCTGACAAACATCATCAACAACATCTTGAATCTTGACAGAGATACAACATTTTGGCACGCGACCCCGGCGAGCTAAAGCTAACCGTTGGTTAGTTAACAAAGAGTGTAGCTAGCCTCGAGGACAGACCGTCTGAATGGCTGGAAACAAAGACACAACATCACTGACAGCTCCTCTTACCTGCACAGGAGGCTCAGCACTCATTCAACGGAGTGATTTTTGGGATCGATGTGGCAAAACACCGGTCAAAATCGTCCTTTGTGTTGGGGATTAACGTTAGCTGGCAGCTTGTTTCGGCTAGCTGTAACGTTAGCTCGGCGGCTAGCTAACTAGCGGTTAGCTAAGGAGTAGGAGGGATTCACTTTACCGGCTTTACGTCGCGAGAGTCGTCAAACAGAAGGAAAAGCCGCCGCCCCTTCTACTTTTAACACGGCTATATAAAAGACAGTGTCTGTGGATGTAAATCACGCTGTTTAATTTCACCCTGCCTATGAAAAATTCGCCGAAATCCAATTGTTTCCGCCTCGGTCGGCACCGCTACGGTTCAAACTGCTCGCACTCAACGCCCACTACGGCTTCAGCAGATTCAAGAGGCGCCAAACGTTTGGGCCAATCACAGAAGCCGACGTAACGGCTTCTCAGTGTGGTGTCACGCGATTGGCTAGAGTTGTATCAACGCGCTAGCCAATGAGAGTTTAGAGCTGCGCCGGGGCGGCCTGCAAGCCTGCAACAGGGACATGTGGACAGCTTCTCTTTGTTCTCTCATATGTCAACGAAATATAAATAAAAACACAAAATAGATTGTTTGACAATTACATTATAAACCAGTCTTCATCTTTAATTATCCACCAGTGTCGGTGTCAGTTTGATTAAAGTTTGCGGCAGGCAGATCATCCTATTATAGTGTCTTTTACATATTTTTTTATTGCAATATTTATATATTTATGTTATTGACTGTTGCAGTAGCCTACTTTGCTCTATTGTGTATTGGCTTTTCATAGGTTTATTGTATGCCCGCAAAACATAGCAAAGAAAACACAAAATAAAAACAACAAAAAATAAACATGCATAAAGTAAGTTTTCATTTACATGGAATTTGCCTTGGCTTATTTTGCCTTCTTGTCCTTATTTACCCTAATTTTGCCTCGCTATTATTTGGCCCCACTGTTTAGCTGTCTGTTGTTATGTTGACCTCTGGATGTCCTGCTATTGCCTTGTTTTTGTCTGTAAATTCTGTTTTAAAAGGAGCAATATAAAGTTGCTATCATCTCTCTCCCAGTGTCGGTGTCATGTTGCGAATAATCTAGTATAGTTAGTTTAGGCGTCAGTTTACACACACACACACACACACACACACACACACACACACACACACACACACACACACACACACACACACACACACACACACACACGCTTGAAGTATGTGGCTGTGCAGCAAGGGCAAGGATGTATTATTATGGACGAGGGTCACCAAGTTTATTTAGCCCCGCCCCTTCCAAACAG
Source organism: Gymnocephalus cernua (assembly GCA_023631565.1). Classification (NCBI taxonomy): domain Eukaryota; kingdom Metazoa; phylum Chordata; class Actinopteri; order Perciformes; family Percidae; genus Gymnocephalus; species Gymnocephalus cernua. The sequence continues at coordinate 29,282,043 of CM042446.1, read as the reverse complement.
CCATTGGCTGACAGCTCCACAGTGTCTTCAATCTGCGTTCTCACATTAAAATAAAAAAACTTTATTAAATGTCTTCAAACAGGCTCACAAACACGCATTATCTTGTTTAACACATCTTAAATGAATTCCAAGCAACATATTTAAACAAAGAGAATAGTAGGCAGAAAAAGACACAATATACAATTTTTGACATTTACATTTTCAGTAACAATTGGACAAACTCCCACCAGCTGAGGAACTTGTTTGATACAATCAAAAGCTCCAGAGGAGCCACCAAATGCAACTTTTGTGAACAAGAGTCCCTTAATCTCCAACATGCTGTAAAATGGCATCACCAGTTTACAGTAACTCATGTCAGCCAGCAGGTGGCTCTAAACATCCTCACAGTTTCCTCTCATGTTCAGTCTGTAAAAACAGCTCAGGGAGATTCCCCGAAGAAAAAGTAGTTCACACAGCATCATCAACCGGAAACCCAATTTAACTAACCAGCTGCACTATCAGAGGCCTACTATTTAGCTCTTATATTGTAACATGTGATCAGATACAAATACACTTTCATGAAGAAACTGGGCTATTGTGTTCGTGGTCTCTTGCAGAAAGTACTCTTAAACTGAATGCATCACCAGTTCATTCAGCTTCAGATCAACCCAAGATGTTCACAGAGAAACGGGTCGGCCTCACACAGGAACTCAATCATCTCTGAACTAGCAGCTTCACCTTTCTTCCTCACTGTGTCGACAACAAAACGAGCTTTGTCTCTTGTGTTTTGCATCACGTCAGCTGACTCCCTCTCAGAATCAGCCATCACCTTTTTCTCCAACAGGTAGTCCAGCAGACTTTTGAGAACAGGTCCTGATATCCCATCGATGAAGCTGCTCCGTATGTCCAACAGCCTGTCATTAGGACGGAGATTCACAGCGCTCGGCCCACAGGACCTTCTCACTCCAGTGGATGATAGACAAACTCGTCTTTCCCAGACACCGTGGGAGCTGTTGGTGTCCCTCAAAAACAGCTTAATGTGTTTCATGATTGTTTCGAAGCTCACCTGGAATGATGGGAAGAAGTTGTCATAGTTGTCACAGTCAAACTCTGCTTCTGTTGGTTGAACTAGAACCGAGTCGTCTTCAGGACAAGTGGACAGAGTGTATTCCTGATTTGGGTGCAGTTTACAGTGTGGGGATGTCTCTATGTAGCTCTCATCTCCAACTAACTTCTTTCGGCTGCGCTGCACCTCCCGGAGAACAACGTTCCTCGGTAGCAACAACACATTGAGGAGGGATTCAGGATCAGAATCAGCTGGGGGCCTGTAGAACAGCAGAACCAGCGCTCGGACCGGGTCAGGTGGTGCATCTTCATCCTTGACATTACCGAAACCAGAAAACCCTGTGATGTTTATAACAACATGAGTGTCTGTTATCCTATGAGGGCTGATAAACTCAATGCCCTCATCGTTCACATGAGCGACTGACAAGAAATCACAACCACCTGTGGAGCGGATCTCACAGTGTGGGAGATGAAGCCGACACACCGACTGCTGCAGACATTTGATGTCAAACAGGGGTCCTGCAGGCTTCTTGTGATGCTGGGCCAGTAGCCTCCTGTTCCAAGGGACAATCCTGTAAACCACGTTCCCTTCTCCCTCCATGTGGAACACCAGGCCGGTCACACTGCACTGGTACCGGCCTGGGCAGGAGCACTGGAACCTGTAGGTTTCATCGCTTTCATCAGCAGTGATATCAGGTGTAAACTCCTCAAAGCTGCTTTTTAACAGCATGTCAGGTAAGCTTTCAGCTCGTGTAAAGGTCTCGTTCTTTTCAGAGGTTATTTGACTCAGTGAAGGCATGCTGGGAGAACGAGGCAGGCAGCCGGAGTCTCTTCTACTCCAACCAGGATCTGAGGAGGACATTTGGAGGAGAGAATGGGCTGGCAGGGTGTTTGTGACTGAGTAGTTCACAGCTGTAACAGCTGCCTCCATTTCCATCGGAGCATCACTGTCACCTATTGGTTCGCTGTCAGACTGCACAGGCGAAAACTGAAATGCATCTTGTGTTCTGCTTCTTTCAGTGCAGACAGTTGCGTCCTGGAGGACTGCTGGTCTGACTTGTGGACATGGAGGGGCAGCAACATTTGGGGCTATGGACTGAGAGCAGGTCGGTATACTGACAGTAGAACTGGAGTTAGTGCAGCTGGGTCCGCTATCATCTGTTTCTTTTCTGTTTGGAAGATGTAAGTTAGAGTCTGATAAAGGAGAATGAAAACGAGCGCGTTTATATTTACGAGTTTCCTGGTCCTGGCAGCCAAACCAGAGGCTACGAGACGACTCATCCCTTTCTTTTTCTATGTTATAACATGTTACAGAATCTGAAGCTGCATGACTGCTGCTCAGTGGAGGCAGCCCAGCTCCATGACTGCTGCTCAGTAGAGGCAGCCCAGCTCCATGACTGCTGCTCAGTAGAGGCAGCCCAGCTGCATGACTGCTGCTCAGTGGAGGCAGCCCAGTTGCATTAATGCTGCCTAGTAGAGGCAGCCCAGCTGTATGACTGCTGCTCAGTGGAGGCAGCCCAGTTGCATTAATGCTGCCTAGTAGAGGCAGCCCAGCTGTATGACTGCGGCTCAGTGGAGGCAGCCCAGCTGCATGACTGCTGCTCAGTGGAGGCAGCCCAGTTGCATTAATGCTGCCTAGTAGAGGCAGCCCAGTTGTATGACTGCTGCTCAGTGGAGGCAGCCCAGCTGCATGTCTGCTGCTCAGTGGAGGCAGCCCAGTTGCATTAATGCTGCCTAGTAGAGGCAGCCCAATTGTATGACTGCTGCTCAGTAGAGGCAGCCCAGTTGCATGGCTGCTGCTCAGTAGAGGCAGCCCAGCTGCATGGCTGCTGCTCAGTAGAGGCAGCCCAGTTGCATGGCTGCTGCTCAGTGGAGGCAGCCCAGCTGCATGACTGCTGCTCAGTAGAGGCAGCCCAGCTGCATGACTGCTGCTCAGTGGAGGCAGCCCAGTTGCATGACTGCTGCTCAGTAGAGGCAGCCCAGTTGCATGGCTGCTGCTCAGTAGAGGCAGCCCAGTTGCATGACTGCTGCTCAGTGGAGGCAGCCCAGTTGCATGTCTGCTGCTCAGTAGTAGAAGCAGCTGAGTTGCATGGCTGCTGCTCTGTGGAGGCAGCCCAGCTGCATGACTGCTGCTCAGTAGAGGCAGCCCAGTTGCATGGCTGCTGCTCAGTGGAGGCAGCCCAGCTGCATGGCTGCTGCTCAGTGGAGGAAGCCCAGCTGCATGGCTGCTGCTCAGTAGAGGCAGCCCAGCTGCATGGCTGCTGCTCAGTGGAGGCAGCCCAGCTGCATGGCTGCTGCTCAGTGGAGGCAGCCCAGTTGCATGACTGCTGCTCAGTAGAGGCAGCCCAGTTGCATGGCTGCTGCTCAGTGGAGGCAGCCCAGCTGCATGGCTGCTGCTCAGTGGAGGAAGCCCAGCTGCATGGCTGCTGCTCAGTAGAGGCAGCCCAGCTGCATGGCTGCTGCTCAGTGGAGGCAGCCCAGTTGCATGACTGCTGCTCAGTGGAGGCAGCCCAGTTGCATGACTGCTGCTCAGTAGAGGCAGCCCAGTTGCATGGCTGCTGCTCAGTAGAGGCAGCCCAGTTGCATGGCTGCTGCCTAGTAGAGGCAGCCCAGTTGCATGACTGCTGCTCAGTGGAGGCAGCCCAGTTGCATGTCTGCTGCTCAGTAGTAGAAGCAGCTGAGTTGCATGGCTGCTGCTCAGTGGAGGCAGCCCAGCTGCATGACTGCTGCTCAGTGGAGGCAGCCCAGCTGTATGACTGCTGCTCTGTGGAGGCAGCCCAGCTGCATGACTGCTGCTCTGTGGAGGCAGCCCAGCTGTATGACTGCTGCTCTGTGGAGGCAGCCCAGCTGCATGGCTGCTGCTCAGTGGAGGCAGCCCAGTTGGAGACAGAAAGTAATACTCAGCACGCGATTTAAAATACGTAGCGTAGGTTGGTGATGTAGGAGCTGCTGTATTCTTTATCATTCCTGTTTCAGTGAGTGAACCAGGTCCAAGTCGACCTAACATGTAGTCAGGATAAGCGTAGACATCTCTGACACGTTCCTCAGAGATTTCTCTTAAAGGCATGTCTGGTGAGCTATTTTCTCCTGTGAAGGTGTTTCTCAGTGAGTGTGCAGTATTAGGAAGAACGTTGCAGACTTCTTTACTTTTGGTAGACAAATCTACAGGCTGTTTAATGTCAGAAACAGAATTATGATACCTAGGCCTATATCTCTTGTGGGGATAAGACAGACGGTATTCAGATGAGTCGTGCTCAGCAGGAACATGTGGCAACATTTGTTCAGAGAAATTATGATCACCTCCAGGTTCACATTGTGACTCCACTGGAAATCCATATGATTCTTTGTTTTGTTTTTCTCCAATGCTGGAGCTGAAGTCCTGACCAACCACACATTCCTGGAATGAAGGAGAAGGTTTAGGTTTAAAGCGGGAGCTGCCATGTTTTGACAATATTTTTCTTAGTTTAGTTCGAGGAGGATCAAACCTACTTGAGAAAAGCCAAGGTAGCTCTTGGTCACGCTGGAGGTCTTTGTCACGATGGACAGTTGTTGTGGGTAAAACCTGATCTCTTTTCTCTCTCAATTCAACTTCAGTTTTGCTGCTGCTTGGTGAGTTAATTGATTGGGGAGGGGAGGACAAAATGGGGACAGGACAAATTTCAATGGCAGGCATGCGTCTATAATACAAGGAAGGAGGAGGGAAAGAAATACTGCAGGCAGGTTGGCTTTGCATCTTATCCCGAACATCCTCCTCTGAAAACTTCTCATCTGCTTTTATCGGTTTTACTGAGATCAAAAATGGACTTCCTTGAATCTTTAAGTCATTTCTGTCTCCATCGGACTCCTCCTCCTCCTCCACCTGTGGTGCGTCACCTGTCCTCTCATCACTGCTGCCTGCGTCATACCCAGCAGAGGAGGCTGCCATCTTTCAACTTGATTTCCCACAGAAACCTTTAAAACATCTTCTTCATGTTGGCTGCTGTTTTTTCTTTCTGCTCCCAGACCCTAAAATAAAGCAGAGAATAGAACATTTTAATAATATTTAAAGTATAAAGTTCTTTTCTTCATTCCCTTTTTTTTCTTACGATGAAATTGCAGAAGACAGTGAAAATTGCAACAAAAAAGTTGTGATTTTTTTGGTATACTTTTAACAATAAAAGGACATAAAACTACTCTGGGTTAAGTGTTCCTATAGTAACCTTGCCAAAAAGGCTCAGGATGCTGCAAATGCTGGTATAATATGAAAATGGCTGGTGGATTTAACCCTCCTGTTGTCCTCGGGTCATTTTCCAAAAGTTTCTATATCAAAAATGTGGGTTTCTTTCAACCAAATTGTCAAAAGAAAGTAACATGGATGATTCCATACAACGTTCTTTACAAGTAAAATCATCAGTTAACTACTTTAATTTAATTTGGGCGTTTTATTCAATTTTACAGCATTTAAAAAAAAAAGAATTATAACGTTGAAAAAAGTGACAAAAATGTGTGAAAAAAACGACAAAAACATCAGGAAAAGCGACAAAAGTGTAAAAAAAAAAAACCCCGACCAAGGCTATAGTGACGACCAAAAAACAGTTTTAATTTTAAATTTTGACCCAGAAAAACTAAAAGTTGCATTGTGGACAGGAAGACAACACAAGAAAAATAATAATCACATTTCAACATCTCTGTCAGTGGCTGGAAGATCTTATATCTGATCTTATATATCTTAAAATAATTTCCCATCCTGGCCTGGGACATGCATACATACGGTTTAATAAAGTAGTCTACTTGAATTGTTTTGCACGTGTCTTTCGTTGTATACGTGTTGTTGGTAAATGTGAGATGTTCGTGTCACATACGTCTCATCTTCATATCAGAAACAAGGAAATGAATTTGGCGACGTACGTGTGTTACGTCAACCCGTTCAGAGGCTCTCAGCGTCACATACTGACGCAAAAGTCTGCCACGTGGAACTGCTGTGATTGGTTGAAGTCACGGGGAACTCCGGTTATTGGTCAAATTCGTGGTAAAGTTAAGGTATTTGGACAAAATTGTGAGTCGCACCGAATTCACGGAAATTGGTTGAATTTGCATGAATTGATGCGATCATGACGTCACGAATTCTGATTTATACAGCACTTTTCACAAATGAAAATCAGTGTTTAAAGAAATGAAAAAAAAACACATAAGAATACAAAAGAAATAATACATGGAATTAGAAAGCATAAAAACCCTTGTCCAACTAAAATCCTGTTTAAATAACAAAGTCTTTAACTGCTTTTTAAAAGAATCAACTAAATTAGAAGAACATGAAACATGAATGAATTCTAAAATGAACTGGTAACCGGTGTAGTGATGCTAAAACAGGTGTGATGTGCACTCTTTTGCTTGTGTTCATTAAAATATATATATATATATATATATATATATATATATATATATATATATATATATATATATATATATATATATATGTGTGTGTACAACCCCAAATCAGAAAAAGTTGGGACAGTATGAGAAACACAAATAAAAAAAGAAAGTAGTGATTTCTAAATGTCCAAAAATGTACAAAAGCAGCATCCAAGAAAGGTCTAGTCCTTTAGGAGCAAAGATGGGCCGAGGATCGCCAGTTTGACAACAAATATGTGAGAAAATTATTGAAATGTTTAAAAACAATGTTCCTCAAAGAAAGATAGGAAGACATTTGCTTATTTCACCTTCAACAGTGCATAACATAATTAAAAGATTCAAGGAATGAGGAGGAATTTCAGTGCGTAAAGGACAAGGGCGCAAGCCTAAGCTGAACAACCGTGATCTCTGAGCCCTCAGGCGGCACTGCATCAAGAATCGTCATTCATCTATAAGCGATATCACCACATGGGCTCAGGACTACTTTGGCAAACCTTTGTCAAGTACCACAATACGTAGTTACAGCCACAAATGCCAGTTAAAACTGTACCGTGCCAAAAGGAAGCCCTATGTTAACAGTGTCCAGAAGCGCCGTCGACTTCTCTGGGCTCGGAGGCATCTGGGATGGACCATCACACAGTGGAAACGTGTACTGTGGTCAGATGAATCAGTATTTCAGGTATTTTTTGGGAGAAATGGATGCCGTGTGCTCCAGACCAAAGAAGAAAAGGATCATCCAGACTGTTACCAGCAACAAGTCCAAAAGCCAGGGTCTGTCATGGTATGGGGTTGTGTCAGTGCCCTTGGCAAAGGTAACTTGCACTTCTGTGATGGCACCATTAATGCTGAAAAGTACATAGAGATTTTGGAGCACAATATGCTGCCTTCAAGAAGACATCTTTTCCAGGGACGTCCATGCATATTTCAACAAGATAATGCAAAACCACATTCTGCACACATTACAAAGTCCTGGCTGCGGAGGAAGAGGATACGGGTACTTGACTGGCCTGCCTGCAGTCCCGACCTGTCTCCAATAGAGAATGTGTGGCGCATTTTGAAGCGCAAAATGCGACAACGAAGACCCCGTACTGTTGCCCACCTTAAGACTTGTTTGCAGCAAGAATGGGACAAAATTAAACCTGAAACACTTCATCACTTGGTGTCTTCAGTCCCTAAACGTCTTTTAAGTGTTGTGAAAAGGAATGGCAACATTACAAAGTGGTAAATGCTTTACTGTTCCAACTTTTTTTGAAATGTGTTGCAAGAACCAAAATAGTAATTTTGTTTTTTTGAAAGAAAAACAATAAAAATCATGAGGAACACATTAAATTATGTGCTGTTGTATTGTCTGAAATGAAATACAAGTCAAAGTACATTTAGAAATCACTACTTTCTTTTTTTATTTGTGTTTTCCATACTGTCCCAACTTTTTCTGATTTGGGGTATAAAGGAATATATAATATATATATATAAAGGAATATGTAAACAGAGTAGAATTAAGAAAGAGGTATTTAAAAATTAAAGTAAAATATGTGTATTCATCTTAATTGTATAGCAACAACATTTATGTAAAAAAATAGAGATAATAAATATATCTAAATAGTATACAACAGTGTAAATAATCAACCTGAGGGAAGAGTTGAAGAGTTTGATGGCTACAGGTAGGAAAGACTTCCTGTGATGCTCAGTGGTGCATCACGGTGGAATGAGTCTAGCACTTCCTGTGTTTCACCACTGTGTCATGGAGTGGGAGACATTGCCCAAAATGACTATACTCTGATCTAAAACTGGGACAGAGGGGGGAATAGCTTTTGGGGCTCTAGCCCTGAATGTTTTCCCAAAAGCCCAAAATCTTTTCGGGTTTTAAAATAGCTTCAACTTTCTGTCATTTCCCTCCAGTCTCTTTGACTCGACATTCAAATCAATGGAGTAAACGCTCTATTACTGGAGGAAATATTGTCTTTCCTTCTGTAAACTCTACTCTAGCATAGTATAAAGAAATAGGTTTCAAGCTAACTTCCTAACCTACCTGTGTTATGTATGCAGCCTAACTTCATAATAGTAACATCAGACAATGCTTGCCTCTTCTTAGGTGGACATGAGTCATCGTCAGCATTGTTCTGATTTCAGAATGATGACGACAGCTGGAGAACAATTAAATACAAAACAGGGTTTAGGCTCTACAGGATTATCTTTCTCATGGCAACGATCTTGTTTTTCCCAAATTACAGATTTGTTGGTATTCTGTTAAAGGTGCAGTAGGTAAGACTTATAAAACTAACTTTCTGTCATATCCCTATGTTCCAGTAGAACTACATGAAGCAGGTAATGGGGGGGGGGGGGGGGGAGGGGGGTCTAACAGTGTGTCAATCACTGCTCATGCACACACATTCATTCTCCCTTGTGGGGGAGGAGCTTAGGAGACCATTTTGGGCTTTAGCATAAAGGGGGGGAGGGACTGAGAAGTTGTCAATGTTACATTTTTTCCTGGATCTTCATAATCCTACCTACAGCACTTTAACAAAATGGCATAAAAAAGTGTGCATATAAAATGCCATAAATGGGAATGAAATCTCCCTGGGGGAGCATGCCTCTGACCCCTTACATTTTGGCTGAGCCCCAAATATTTATAACATCTGGCTCCATCCCTGATCCAATCAGTAAAACGCTCACTTATCAAAGAAAAGAAGCAATCTGACAGGTGTAACAAATACAGCGGTCAACTCAATGTAGAGATATTCAATTCAATTCAATTCAAACAACTTTATTTATCCCTGTAGGGCAATTCTGTTTTTAGCCTACCAGTCGTATCAACGAGATAAGACAACACTTAAACAAGCATACAGAGAAACAGAGAAACACTGTCAGTAACCTCAAATTGCATGAATGGGCATCAAAAACAAAGCAACAAATACACATACACACAGGCCACAATACTGACTAAGCAGCAACCAACGCTCGAGATAAAAAAAAACATATTAAATAAATAATAGTAATACTAAGTAAATACTAAATAACTAATAATACAGAGGTTTGGAATGCCTGGCGCTTATTTAGTTGCCGCTGTCAACAGTATTTAAGAATCTGATGGCAGAGGGAATAAAAGAATTTGCATATCTGTTAGTTTTCCTTGGGGGGGCAAGGTAGCGTCGTCCTGAGGGCATTAGACAGAATTCCTGACTAAGAACGTGGTCAGGATAACTCATGACCCGTCTAGCCTTCTGGAGCACCCGTTTCTTCCAAAGGGAGCTCAGGTCTGTCAACTGAACACCAATGATCTTGGAACAGATTTTGACAATACTGCTTAGTCTATTCTTGTCCTGCACAGACGATCCATAAAACCAGCAGATAAAAGAAAATGTTAAAAGGCTTTCAATAAATGAATAATAAAAGTTACATAAGATCCTCTGCGACACATTGAAAGAATTTAGCTTCCGCATCAAGTGGATTCTCTGTTGTCCCCGCTCAATGATTGACTCTGTGTTTTTATCCAACTTGAGATTGGAGTCAAACATGGTTCCTAAATACTTGTACGTCTCTACAGTTTCAACATTTTCTCCATGAATCATGCTGTCTTCTGGGTTAAAACGATTCTTTCTAAAATCAATAATTAACTCTTTGGTTTTTGTCACATTAAGGTCCAGGAAGTTATCATCACACCAGTTCACAAATTGTGATAAGGCACTTCCATGAAGAAGTGACAGTAGGGCAGAGTCATCAGAAAATTTCACAAGGTAGCTACCCAGTTGTGAAATCCTGCAGCTATCTGTGTACATAATAAAAAGCAAAGGAGAAAGGACACAGCCCTGCAGAGACCCTGTGTTTGAAGTGAGGATACTGGACATGTGGCCATTCACAAATACCTGCTGGAGTCTCACTGTTAAGAAATTTAAGAGCAACAATAAAATCTGATCAGGTAGATTAAAATAAGAGGCCAGTCGCTCAATTAGAATATGAGGCTGCATCTTGTTAAAAGCTGCAGAGAAATCAGCAAATACAAGTCTTGCAGGTGATTTTCGAGGTGCTTATATATAATCTATTTAAGATGAAAATCTTAGCGTCATCCACACCTTTCCCAGCTTGATAGGCAAATTGTGGTGGATCTAATTTTACATCGATTAGGGAGACAATTTCATCTTTCAGTATTTTCTCAAAAGTTTTCATCACTAGTGATGTTAGTGCCACGGGTCTGAATTCATTCATTTCTCTTGGATTATTAGATTTAGGGACAGGTATTATAATGGATGTTTTGTGTCAGGGCCAGCAGCTTTACGTATGTTTACTTTCTTGAAAAGGTTTGTGACATTACTTTGTGCTATCACTAGACCATTCTCTGGAACCAAAGATTCCCGCCTTTTAGAGATATCATTCACAAAGTCAGACCTTTCAAAACGAGAAAAGAAAGAATTCAAACCATTTGCCAAGTCTGCATTTTCCACACCATTTACATGAATGACCTGCTTGGTCCCACAGGAAGATTGATTAATTGATGCCATGGATTTTATACCTGTCCAGGCTGCCCTGAGGTCCCCTCTGCAATACAGACTTTCGATTTTATTTCTGTAATTCCTTTTGGCCTTCCTTATTTCGACCTTAACTTCTCTGGAAGACGCTTTTTTCTCCAGGGGGTTTCTTGAATAAAATATTCTTTTCTTTTTGTTAATGGCTGATTTAAGTTCTTTGGTCACCCAAGGTTTATTATTTGGGAAAATAACCACTTTTTTAGAAGGAATTACTGAATCCACACAGAATGTGATATATGATGAAACAGTGTCTGTAAGTTCATTATTATCATCACAACCATCATAAAAACATTGCCAGTCTGTACACTCAAAGCAAGCCTGGAGGGAGGAGATGCTGGCCTCTGACCAGATTTTCACTGTCCTTTCCTCCCGCTCTAGGCGCCTGAACAATGGTTTGTATACAGGCATAAGATAGACACTGCCATGGTAAGAATCTCCAAAAGAAGGCATAGGCAGAGATTTATAAGCCCCACTTACTGAGCCATAGCATAAATCTAGCATAGTGTTCTTCTGTGTGGTAGAACAAGTCACATACTGTTCATACGTCCTCAGCGTAGTTTTTAAATTGCAATGATTAAAATCTCCAAGGATAAACTTGGGTGCCTCTGGACAGATAGAGTCCAGTTTGTGCGTAACGTCAGCAATCAGCTGGGCAGCAACTGAGGCATTGGTCCGTGGGTGAATGTACACTAATGTGTAAAAGAGCTGTTGAACTTCACGCGGCAAATAAAAGGGACGGAGAGAAATAGTCAACAATTCCACATCTGGGGCACATATCTTCTCTCTGATCACGACAGTCTTACAGTACCTTTTGTTCACGTAGAAGCACACGCCTCCTCCACATCGGTTCTTGCCGGTGTTATGTGCCTTCTGGTTTTTCCACCTACTGGTTTCCGAGACTGTCCAGATGCCGTGTAAACCTATCAGACTACCCACGTCGACAGATTCGCTACATATTCATAAACATTTTACTGGCCTTTGCATGTCGCACCTCAATATAAACTGTCCTGAACCGAACTGAGTATCTGAACAGTACATGACTACAACATTCTACAGCGGGGAAAATGTGTTTTAAAAGTCAAAATAATTAGGATGATCCGTACCTCCCTCAGCAAAAATAACACAATACCTACATCTTGTTTCCAGTCGCCTTCAACGTTATGTATATGACGGAAGATAAGTATTTTGAAACCTCTACAATACAAAGTTCTGTTTTGAAATAGTTTGAAATTGGTGTATACGATGAAAGGTGAACGTTGTTTTCAACACTCGTCTAAAGAGTGCACCGTTGCTAGACAAGTTGTTTCAGATGATCATCTCCGTGTGCTTACGTGATTGCTAGATGAATGAGGCTGGATGATCCGGATGATCCGTGTGGCGCTGGATTCGAACCTCCCTCAGCAAAAATAACAACACACAAGCCCGCTTCGCTCTCCACTACACTATCAGTAATCACATTACTTCTCTGGAGAATGACATGACTTTGTTTCATCTCAGTAGGCCATGAATCACCGTTTACCTGAGTATTACGAAACAACAGGTTACCTTGATTTAGGCTTAAAAACGTAACTATATCGTGCACTCTAACCTTCTGCTACACGTCTGCACTATCTGTGTACAAGGATTTGTTGTAAATGATACGAGGCAGCACACGGATTCTGAAACAAGAGGTCTAAAACAACTGGTTACCCTGGCCGCCGAATCGTTATCTCCAGGCTCTCAAACAGCTACAACAACAAGTTCCTTGGTTTTATGAAAAGAAGCAATATTTCTATTGACATGGCTCAAATGCCTACATCTGGTTTCCAATGTTATACAACGCCATGTTTATGACAGAAGACAAGTGGAGAAAAATATTTGCTTAATCAATAAAAGATTTGAAACCCAGCTGCTTTTTATTTGATAACATTGAGCCTTACCATGTTCGCCAATATTCCCATACACTGTCTTCCAGCCTCATTTATCTAGCAGTCACGTAAGCACACGGAGATGTTCATCTGAAACAACTTGTCTAGCAACGGTGCACTCTTTAGACGAGTGTTGAAAACAACGTTCACCTTTCATCGTACAACAATTTCAAACTATTTTCAAATTTCAAAACAGAACTTTGTATTGTAGAGGTTTCAAAATACTTATCTTCCGTCATATACATAACGTTGAAGGCGACTGGAAACAAGATGTAGGTATTGTGTTATTTTTGCTGAGGGAGGTACGGATCATCCTAATTATTTTGACTTTTAAAACACATTTTCCCCGCTGTAGAATGTTGTAGTCATGTACTGTTCAGATACTCAGTTCGGTTCAGTACAGTTTATATTGAGGTGCGACATGCAAAGGCCAGTAAAACGTTTATGAATATGTAGCGAATCTGTCGACGTGGGTAGTCTGATTGGTTTACACGGTATCTGGACAGTCTCGGAAACCAGTAGGTGGAAAAACCAGAAGGCACATAACACCGGTGATCCCAGATGACCGATCCATACGAATTGGGCTTCCAAACCCAGTTAAGATCAGGTCCGAGTCCGGGTTTGCATCACCGAGCCATGTTTCCGTAAAGGCAAGGAGACAAGTGTTTTTTACTTCCCGTTTAAACTTGGCATATGTTTCCAGCTCATCTATCTTGTTTCTGATAGACTGCACATTTGACAACAGGACCGAAGGAAGTGGTGGTAATTTGCGGCGGTTGTCAAGGCGAAGAGTCTTAAGTCTCCGACGCAAACCACCTCTTTTTCCTCGTTTCCGATGTCCTGATGACTTAGACGTCCTACAAAGTTCCGTCGGTATGCCCGATGGTACAGCTCCCACGGTAGAAGTCCGTAAAGACAGGAGAAGCTCGCGGCTTACTTTCCCGCATACACCATGTCCTACGGCGTGACTGGCAAAGCCCAGAAGAAGCGTTGACACGCAAAAAATTGCAAAAAGCTCCACGAGTAGTCCCATAATCTGCATTACTGAAACACTGACAAGTAATTTCTTTCATACGCACTCACGCCACAGTTAAAGACACGGTTTAAAACAGTTTAAGAACACGACAAAAACAAACAACACAACTGGGAGACTACTGGGTCGCACACTATGAAGCGCCCCCCTCTGGTAAAAAGTACAGTACGAGTAGAAGTATAAACTAGCAGATAATATTTCATTCCTCAACATTTTACAGTGTTCAAAGAAATGTACTTAGTGACTCTCGACAACTGATATATAGCCTACAACATACTTTTGTTTACAACATACCTCATCAATCTTGCTATCTGCATCAATGACCGTCTCCGGGAGCGTGGAAGGAAGAGATCCCTGAGGTACAGAGCAGGAGAGACACCAAGGAACCAAACAGAGGAGGATTAAAACATTGGCTATTTTAAAAGATATACTGATGATGCTCATTCAGCTCCACTGTCTGAGTGTGAACACAGCTAAATGAAAGTGGGAGACTCACCAGTAGCCTGCCGGGTTGGGATGGAGTCCACATGTGTCATGACTCTTAGCATGAGTCAGATGAGACGTTGGGATTTAACCATAAAAGACCAGAGAAGAGAGGGAAGACTGAATAGAAGTGGGATGACGCACACTTCCTGAAAGAGGTCCACATTTACTATAAGACTCAACTCTTACTAAATGTAATAACCAAACAAGTATGTTCATTAAATAATTTGCCTGAGTGAAGGAATGAAGTGTGGGGGGGCAGAGAGCTTGCTGCTATCAGTGTGCCAATTGGGGTTTGTGTAAATTAGTCCATTCACATGAGTATGTACTTTTATGGTAGATTTTAATTGAATATTCTCTACTTTACTTCAGGTTATGTGAACGAGTGAAACAATAAGGAGCCAAAAGAATAACCCTAACCACTGTAGCCAATTATTATTGGATATTAAAGGACTTCTGGTGCAAAATGACCCTAGGGGTTGATAACACGTGTACCAAGTTGACCGTTCTCTGGAATATGTTTTCATGCTAATCGAATGTGACAGGTTTTAGCGCAAAACGCTAATTAGCTTGTAACGATAGTCGTTGGGGCAGAGGGCTAAAGTAACAATAAATCTCTTTTTCTACACCACTAACAAGGCTCAACATATCACCACACTTCCACGGCAGCATAACGAGGGTCCCTACATGTAAACACAAGCACTGAGAACTTTGTAAGTGCACAGACAGTTTATTAAAAAGATAGATTATAAAGACAGTACCGTTCACGTATACAGATGGGCGCCATCTTGCGAAAACAGTCATGACCAGTTGAACGCCGAACGCCGTTGCTGGTTACACGGTGTTTGTCGTTCGACTGGTCAAGACTGTTTTCCCAAGATGGCGCCTGCCTGTATACCAAACTGTACTGTCTTTATAAATTGTCCTTTAATTTAAAAAAAAAAACCCAGCTGGAGCAGAAGAAGAAGTGTATTCAGTTACAGGATCTACACTCAGCCTGAACCAAACTGTAAACTATAACTGGTGAAATGACGTCATCTACTGGACGTTTAATGTATAAGATCCTAATGTGCTCACTTCTCAAGAAAAAGAAGTCTTAGTGTATAATGCACTGCTTTTATCTTTTACAATTCATTTATTTTACAATCATTTAAGTTATATAAAAAATCATATAATAAAATACCCCAAACCTTTACAGTCCTACTTAAGTACAACACTTGAGTAAATCTACTTAGTTACTATCCACCACTGTTGAACAGATGACATTTCATAAAAGATATTAAACTATAAATACTAACACCAGCTCAGCCTTTCCTCATGCGATGATGTGATAAACTTACCAGATAAATGAACGTCCTATAATCTTCCTTTGTAAGTACTACATGTATGACTACTGCATGTCTTGAGAAAGGCCCTTGACAGAAACGTCGACAACCAATAAATCAATGTAGAAGTATTTGTGGGACTTTTCTATTTTCTTTGGAAATAGATCTTTGGGGGAATGAATTCCCTGCATCACAAAAAGACAAAGCAAGTTGTGTGTGTGTTGCTTTCTACTCATTTGGTTTCAACACTGGAGTATATATATATATTTTTTGAAGTGTAGATAGTCATCTCATGTCCCCTACAGAGGACAACAAGACTAAGACCATGAAGGTGTGTCCCAAATGAAGCTCAGCGCAAATTCTTTCAGGAAGACGTCGTTAACCCAATCAGTACTCTTTCTCCGTAAATCAAATCAGCTGTTTAGAAGCGATACTTTCACTTAAACCAATCAGTCATGACCACGGAATTCAAGGACCAATCACAGCACTACAACTCTGCTTAAATAGGTTTCTTTTGGTGTCAGTTTTTCGTTTCAGGAAAGCGCTCAACCCTCCACCTCCCCCGCCGCCTCCAGTCTTCATGTTTCTCCCGGATGGGCGCTCCGTTGCCTCGTCGGTCTGGTCCCCGGTCTCTTCTCCGCCGCCACCAGTGTCTAGACTCCATCGGGGGGGATATGTTTCCTATTCGCTACCCCTTTAAAAAATATTAATTTGATGGAGTCTAATCTCCAAAAGACTCATACATTTTTGTCATGCAGTTGTATAATAAATATTCTTCTTTTGCATATCTGCAAACAAAGTCTCTCCTGATTGAAATTTAATGGTAATCCATCCAACAGTTGTAGAAATACTTCAATAACAACCCAAAATTATATATTAGCTTGTATTTGCTTGAGGAAAACTCTGAAGGATCACTGAAGTCATTAGGATGCATCTTTAGGGGAACTTGAATATCTGCATCATGGTAAACAATCTGATAGTTGTCCAGACATTTTACTCAAATTTTCATAACATCAGTTTCTTTGCAGGTGGAGCCTTGAGAAATGTCTGGACTATCCCTTTAAAGGACTTAAGGAAATGGACATTTACACATTTACATTTTCAGTAACAATTGGACAAACTCCCACCAGCTGAGGAACTTGTTTGATACAATCAAAAGCTCCAGAGGAGCCACCAAATGCAACTTTTGTGAACAAGAGTCCCTTAATCTCCAACATGCTGTAAAATAAAATGGCATCACCAGTTTACAGTAACTCATGTCAGCCAGCAGGTGGCTCTAAATATCCTCACAGTTTCCTCTCATGTTCAGTCTGTAAAAACAGCTCAGGGAGATTCCCCGAAGAAAAAGTAGTTCACACAGCATCATCAACCGGAAACCCAATTTAACTAACCAGCTGCACTATCAGAGGCCTACTATTTAGCTCTTATATTGTAACATGTGATCAGATACAAATACACTTTCATGAAGAAACTGGGCTATTGTGTTCGTGGTCTCTTGCAGAAAGTACTCTTAAACTGAATGCATCACCAGTTCATTCAGCTTCAGATCAACCCAAGATGTTCACAGAGAAACGGGTCGGCCTCACACAGGAACTCAATCATCTCTGAACTAGCAGCTTCACCTTTGTTCCTCACTGTGTCGACAACAAAACGAGCTTTGTCTCTTGTGTTTTGCATCACGTCCGCTGACTCCCTCTCAGAATCAGCCATCACCTTTTTCTCCAACAGGTAGTCCAGCAGACTTTTGAGAACAGGTCCTGATATCCCATTGATGAAGCTGCTCCGTATGTCCAACAGCCTGTCATTAGGACGGAGATTCACAGCGCTCGGCCCACAGGACCTTCTCACTCCAGTGGATGATAGACAAACTCGTCTTTCCCAGACACCGTGGGAGCTGTTGGTGTCCCTCAAAAACAGCTTAATGTGTTTCATGATTGTTTCGAAGCTCACCTGGAATGATGGGAAGAAGTTGTCATAGTTGTCACAGTCAAACTCTGCTTCTGTTGGTTGAACTAGAACCGAGTCGTCTTCAGGACAAGTGGACAGAGTGTATTCCTGATTTGGGTGCAGTTTACAGTGTGGGGATGTCTCTATGTAGCTCTCATCTCCAACTAACTTCTTCCGGCTGCGCTGCACCTCCCGGAGAACAACGTTCCTCGGTAGCAACAACACATTGAGGAGGGATTCAGGATCAGGATCAGCTGGGGGCCTGTAGAACAGCAGAACCAGCGCTCGGACCGGGTCAGGTGGTGCATCTTCATCCTTGACATTACCGAAACCAGAAAACCCTGTGATGTTTATAATAACATGAGTGTCTGTTATCCTATGAGGGCTGATAAACTCAATGCCCTCATCGTTCACATGAGCGACTGACAAGAAATCACAACCACCTGTGGAGCGGATCTCACAGTGTGGGAGATGAAGCCGACACACCGACTGCTGCAGACATTTGATGTCAAACAGGGGTCCTGCAGGCTTCTTGTGATGCTGGGCTAGTAGCCTCCTGTTCCAAGGGACAATCCTGTAAACCACGTCCCCTTCTCCCTCCATGTGGAACACCAGGCCGGTCACACTGCACTGGTACCGGCCTGGGCAGGAGCACTGGAACCTGTAGGTTTCATCGCTTTCATCAGCAGTGATATCAGGTGTAAACTCCTCAAAGCTGCTTTTTAACAGCATGTCAGGTAAGCTTTCAGCTCGTGTAATGGTCTTGTTCTTTTCAGAGGTTATTTGACTCAGTGAAGGCATGCTGGGAGAACGAGGCAGGCAGCCGGAGTCTCTTCTACTCCAACCAGGATCTGAGGAGGACATTTGGAGGAGAGAATGGGCTGGCAGGGTGTTTGTGACTGAGTAGTTCACAGCTGTAACAGCTGCCTCCATTTCCATTGGAGCATCACTGTCACCTGTTGGGTCACTTTCAGACTGCACAGGCGAAAACTGAAATGCATCTTGTGTTCTGCTTCTTTTAGTGCAGACAGCTGAGTCCTGGAGGACTGCTGGTCTGTCTTGTGGACATGGAGGGGCAGCAACATTTGGGGCTATGGACTGAGAGCAGGTCGGTATACTGACAGTAGAACTGGAGTTAGTGCAGCTGGGTCCACCATCATCTGTTTCTTTTCTGTTTGGAAGATGTAAGTTAGGGTCTGATAAAGGAGGAGAACCAAAACAAGCGGGATTATATTTACGAGTTTCCCGGTCCTGGCAGCCAAACCAGAGGCTACGAGACGACTCATCCCTTTTTTTTTCTCTGTTATAACATGTAACAGAATCTGAATCATCATCATCATCATCATCACCATCATCATCATCATCATCATCATCATCATCATCACTGGATGGGTACTGAAGGGTGGAAGGACCAGCTGTTGCATGCAGCTCCATTTCCCTGGTATTATCCTGACTGACTCCTGACGTAGGAGCTGCTGCATTTTTAATTATTTCTTTTTCTGTGAGGGAACCAGGTGGAGGTCGACCTAACACGTAGTCAGAGGAATCAGTTGGAGAAGCAATGCCATGGGGATCATCAGTGGTAAAAGGAATACTAGAGGGACTTGTCTTATTTATCTTCTGTCTTCTGAGACTCATGTCTGTGGATTTTCTCTTTCGGGGCTCATTAATCAAAGAAGACTGTCGGTCGGGACGATGCCCAGTGTTATTTCTGGGGCTCAATAAAGAGTAACAATCAGTTTCACGACAGCTCCGTGAGGGGTAAGAGCCTTCCGTAGGTTCTGGATTTTTGCGAAAGTGCCCTTTCCTGACATGCTGACGATAAGGGAAACGATTAAAGTCTATGTCAGACCGATGTTTAAGAGCTGCACCGTCCCAATAAGTCTCACCACGAGGGCGTAGAGGCTGATAGTCTGAGGGAGGATCAGTGGGACGGTGAAAAGTGTTGACGTTGGGAGAGGGAGAATTATCTCTACCTCTGCATATCCTGGACAGAGCTCTCCTGATACTTCTGGCTGCTCTGCTGAAACATGATTCTTCTCTTTCTCTTCTTTCATGTTCCACAACTGACGCCATTTTGCTGCGTTCACGAAGGTCACGATCAGAGTCAGTGGAGCTCAGTGAGCAACAGACGCCAGGAAATCTCCGCGCTCTTTCCCTCCCGTGTTCTCTTCCTCGTTTTGACTCCCGTCTTCCGCCCTGCAGCTCAACTTCACTTCCTTGTTTTTGATGATTGATCTTTTCTTCTCTGAGAGTTGTAAATAGTTTTAACGCTCCTCTATTTGGCTCCTTTTAGTTTCTTCTGCTCTGTTCCCTGAAATAAAATCACAAAAATGTAAATCTCTCACAAATATTTCAGTTGATTTATTCAACAAAAAACAATTTTGTACAGATGTTTAACCACAAATAATAACCTAAACTTTACCAGTATACAGGACATTGCTGGTAGAGGAAGAGAGAGACCTACAGACCTAAGTTCTTTAAATCTACTGGATGTTTAATTGTGGTTTTATAATATAAAATGAGAAATTAACTTGGATTTGTTATGGTTTCGGTTTTTTGCTATGTATTTTGTTCTATTTCTGTTTTGTGTTTCCTGTTGTGTTCCTGTGCCCTGTGTATATTTTTTGTGTACAGTTCTGTTCCCTGTTTTGCATTATGTTCAGTTTCCTGTTTTATTATGAAAGTCTGGTTTTCTTTCTGTTGTTTCCCGCCCCTGTGATTACCTGATGTCTTCCACCTGTTCCCCAGCCCTTGTGTCACCTGCCTCTTGTTTCCTCATTACCTAGTTTATTTAGCCCCTGAGTTTCTTTTGTTCTTCGTCAGATCATTTTGGTTTTGTTCCCGTGAGTTTGTCTCTTTGTATTTGTGCCCCGTCTGTGCCTGCGTTCCTGATTCCCTGAGCTTTGGATTTTCTACATTTTGTAATCCCTGTGTTTGCCTGCCTCATTTTGGATTCCTTTTGGTTTTTCTGCTGCAAGTTTCTGTTGGACACCTTGAGTTTGGGTTGTACTTTTTTTGAAATAAACCCTCACTTCAGACTCTCCCTTTGCCTGCCTCCTTGCCTCTGTATTTTGGTCCACCATTCCCTACCTCACACGACAGGATTAGAAAAAACAGGAAGTGGCTATTACTTCCTTTATAATACAGGATGTGTGACATTTGTTACTTTAGCTTTTCTTTTCAGGTCATGATTTATTCACCTTTAATAAGACTAATGATCCAGAGACTGAAATAAACATCAGATGAACTATATTTTATGTACCAATAACCCAGATGAAGGCCTGACAGTCAGCTCGGTGTGCTGTGGGAAATGTGGCAAAAACACGAGAGGAAGCTGCAGAACTAACGCAGAACACACGACTTTGTCACTTAACATCAAATAAAATGAACAGTGACAGACTGGCCATCTGGAATTTGGGCAAATGTCAGAAGGGTCGTCCCCCTATGGGCCACTACTGATAATTTGTCTTTGGTTCATTTTGATAAGTTATGTTATGCATGCAGTCACAAATATTGAAGACTGTACCACGGCAAAGTGCGTGGAAAGATACTGTCTGAAGGCAGAGTTACTAATTTACAAGCTACGTTATTGACAAAAATAGGGCTGGTGTGTTGCAAATGAAGTTTTTTGATCACAGTCCGGCACTGAATGTGAACATATTGTATATTTTCCTCAGCAGAGTTGAGAAATAATGCAGAATCATCCACTCGTTCATTGTCACTGATACACACGTTTACCAGCAGTGGTGGAAGAAGACTGAGCTTTTATTTAAGTACAAGTCAAAAATACCACAGAGTAGAAATACTATGTTACAAGACGTATTTTATCTGCTGGGTAACTTCTAAATTTGCCTTGAGGATCAAAAATGTATAACCTTAATCTGTGATATTACATCATAATGTATTTGTTGATTATATTTTGTATTATTAATCAGAATCTGCAAAGTAGTTAAAGATATCAAATGAAAGTAGTTGAGTAAAAAGTGCAATATTTCCTTCCGAGATGTAGCAGAGTAGAATAATAAAGTAGCAGAAAATGGAAATGTTTAAGTTAAGTACAAGTACCACACAATCATACGTAACTTAACACTTGAGTTAATGTACTTAGTTACTTTTGTTGAACAGTTGACATTTCATAAAAGCTAATAAACAATAAATACGTACTAACATCGCTCAGTATTTTCCAGATAGCTCAACTTTTTCCATGTGATGTGAATAAACCAAACTTGCCAGATAAATGCACTTCCTATAATCTTAAATTCTGACAAACACACATCACATGTCTAATTATATAATAAGTTGGAGCTGATAATGAAGATGTTCTCACATCAGTTTAGTCTCAGACTTACCGATGAGCTGCACACTGAGTCCAATCTTCAAATGTTAAAAAGACCAAATATCAAATGTCAGAGATGGTCGATGAGTCTCTGATTACTTCCTCCTGTGGTTTTCTTCTCAATGTTCACAAAACCAAAACTTAAAAAAAAACTACACAGGCTGAATTTGAACAAGAAGTTAATTTCATTCTTTCATCCCTCCATTAAAGAACAAACATACATTTTTTAAAATTCATTTATTTAACCTTTATTTAACCAGGTAGGCCGTTGAGAACAAGTTCTCATTTGCAACGGCGACCTGGCCAAGGAAAGCGTAGGCGTGCAAGAAAACATAGTTTCACATTCAATACAATACAAGAATACAGAATACAAAAGGCTGCATAAGGTACAGAATTAAGTGGGCATCACAAAGCCGGTGCAAAGTGAGGTGTAAGGAAGTCAATGGGTATGCGAAAGTGATAAACATAGTCAAGTGCAAATTGTGGTCTAGTTAGTGATGAAATATCGCAATGTATATGAAAAGACAGTTTATAT
This sequence comes from Gymnocephalus cernua, assembly GCA_023631565.1. Lineage (NCBI taxonomy): Eukaryota > Metazoa > Chordata > Actinopteri > Perciformes > Percidae > Gymnocephalus > Gymnocephalus cernua. Next base: position 29,259,516 of record CM042446.1, on the reverse strand, counting down.
AAATGCTGAAATGTGGTGAAGCGTCAGTATACAGTTAGTACAAGTAGTGCTCTAGTTAGTGATGTGAAACAGTAATAACACAGGAAACATGACCTGTAGCCACATGTTGCTGTAATGCTTCTATATAATAAGGACTGAGTCTCTGCTTTAATAAGGTGAATTCCTTTTTTAACTTTATGTAACATGTTGGTGTGTTATTGATCTATTCATTAAGGCGCCCCCTGCTGCAATTAACTTACAATACAGCAGTGGTTCCCTGGGAACCGTGATACAGTGGTGCTCATAAGTTTAATACATATCCATGCTAAAGTTGACGAAAAAGAGGAATAAAAAAGAATCTTTTGGACATTGATCTTAATGCCTTAATTTAAAAAAATGAAGAAAAATCCAACTTTTAAGGATACAAATTTTCTTTGTGAATGAATAATGTATCATGAATAAATAAATATTCTTCCTTAAAATACAGGGGGCATTAGTCAGTACACCCCTATGTTAAATTCCCATAGAGGCAGCAGGCAGATTTTTATTATTAAAGGCCAGTTATTTCATGGATCCAGGATACTATGCATCCTGATAAAGTTCCCTTGGCCCCCACATCATCACATACCCTTCACCATACCTGCAGATTGGCATGGTTTTATGTCGGTTAGCCTAACAGCTGGTTTGATTTGCATTGAGAGATTATCTTATGGAAAGTACCCCATGCCAATTTTTAGTCAACTTTAGCATGGGTGTGTAAACTTATGAGCATAACTGCATGTTTGTCCTCTACACAGAACTGTGACTTTCAACACTGTATGTTTACTGAGGTGCAGATAGTCAACTCATGTCCCCTACAGAGGACAACAAGACTAACACCATGAATGTTTGTACCAACGGGTCTTTGCTCCAACGTGGTTAGATGTTATTTAACACAATGAGAAACATGATTATGAATTCATATTAACAGAGAGGATTCATATTAAAAAAAGGCTTTAAATGTTCAGACTGAAATGTAACATAATCATTCATCTAATACACAGTTGTAGGCAAAAATGATAAAATATAAAATATAACCCAAAATATTACACCAGAATATCTCCTTACATCTCCAGTGTTTTCTGTTAACAAAGACAGACATAAACATATGTTGGTAATATCAGTTCTGGAGGGACAATAAGTACATTTACATGTAAAAAACTACTTCGGATTTACATGACTAAGACATATAATGAATTACAAAACATTAAAGCAGTGCATTGTACACATTGTTATTTTCCTTGATAAATGAGCTCTTTAGGAATTTATACATGAAATGTCCAGTAGATGGTGATACTTCACCAGTTATAGCTGACTGGTTCAGGCTGACTGTTGATGAGTCAAATTACAGAAGGAGAACTCATACGATACAATACAGATGGCAAAAGACTTTTGGGAGAACAAGTCCTCTAATTATATACATGCACCTTTTCATAACATATCTTTGCAGGTAGAGCCTTGAAAAGTGTAGGATAATGATTTAAATCAATGTGTCTAGCAGGATCTGTGTGGTGGAATTACCAGAGACCATAAAGACACTGAGTTTACATCACACTCTTAAACTGAATGCATCACCAGTTCATTCAGCTTCGGATCAACCCAAGATGTTCACAGAGAAACGTGTCGGTCTTACAGAGGAACTCAATCATCTCTGAACTAGCAGCTTCACCTTTCTTCCTCACTGTGGTGAAAACAAAACGAGCTTTGTCTCTTGTGTTTTGCATCACGTCCGCTGACTCCCTCTCAGAATCAGCCATCACCTTTTTCTCCAACAGGTAGTCCAGCAGACTGTTGAGAACAGGTTCTGATATTCTTTTGATGAAGCTGCACCGTATGCCACACAGCCTGTCATTAGGACGGAGATTCACAGCGCTCGGCTCACAGGACCTTCTCACTCCAGTGGATGATAGACAAACTCGTCTTTCCCAGACACCGTGGGAGCTGTTGGTGTCCCTCAAAAACAACTTAATGTGTTTCATGATTGTTTCGAAGCTCACCTGGAATGATGGGAAGAAGTTGTCATAGTTGTCACAGTCAAACTCTGCTTCTGTTGGTTGAACTAGAACCGAGTCGTCTTCAGGACAAGTGGACAGAGTGTATTCCTGATTTGGGTGCAGTTTACAGTGTGGGGATGTCTCTATGTAGCTCTCATCTCCAACTAACTTCTTCCGGCTGCGCTGCACATCCCGGAGAACAACGTTCCTCGGTAGCAACAACACATTGAGGAGGAATTCAGAATCAGGATCAGCTGGGGGCCTGTAGAACAGCAGAACCAGCGCTCGGACCGGGTCAGGTGGTGCATCTTCATCCTTGACATTACCGAAACCAGAAAACCCTGTGATGTTTATAACAACATGAGTGTCTGTTATCCTATGAGGGCTGATAAACGCAATGCCCTCATCGTTCACATGAGCGACTGACAAGAAATCACAACCACCTGTGGAGCGGATCTCACAGTGTGGGAGATGAAGCCGACACACCGACTGCTGCAGACATTTGATGTCAAACAGGGGTCCTGCAGGCTTCTTGTGATGCTGGGCCAGTAGCCCCCTGTTCCAAGGGACAATCCTGTAAACCACGACCCCTTCTCCCTCCATGTGGAACACCAGGCCGGTCACACTGCACTGGTACCGGCCTGGGCAGGAGCACTGGAACCTGTAGGTTTCATCGCTTTCATCAGCAGTGATATCAGGTGTAAACTCCTCAAAGCTGCTTTTTAACAGCATGTCAGGTAAGCTTTCAGCTCGTGTAAAGGTCTTGTTCTTTTCAGAGGTTATTTGACTCAGTGAAGGCATGCTGGGAGAACGAGGCAGGCAGCCTTCTTACAGTCATAATTATTATTATTATTATTATTATTATTACTATTACTATTATAGTAGTTTAGTTAGTTTAGTATAGTTAGTTTTTGTAAATATCACAGATATTTCTACCACCAGTTTTATAACTGACTTACAAGAGGAGTTTCACAAGAAGAGTTGAGTCTTCTTGTGAATGTAGACAGGGTGCGTCACACTTTCTTTGGTATTTTTTCGGTAAATCACAACCTCTTTTCTTCCTCATGCTTAAGTGCTCTTTCCACTGGGAACAGATAATCCCCCCCCACGCACACACACTTTCAAATTCGTTTGTTATTACTTTTTCTCTGGAAGTCGTGATCACCATGGAGGAGCAGGACACCTATATGGAAAGCCAAACAGTTCAAATACACATGATTTCTCAACACGTAAACCATGTGTTGTCTACGTGTTGTCTACGTGTTGTTTACAGGTTGTCTACGTGTTGTCTACGTGTTGTTTACGTGTTGTCTACGTGTTGTCTGTGTTGTCTCTGTGTTGTCTACGTGTTGTTTACGTGTTGTCTGTGTTGTTTATGTGTTGTCTACGTGTTGTCTACGTGTTGTTTACGTGTTGTCTGTGTGTTGTTTGCGTGTTGTCTACGTGTTGTCTACGTGTTGTCTACGTGTTGTTTACGTGTTGTCTGTGTTGTCTACGTGTTGTTTACGTGTTGTCTACGTGTTGTTTACGTGTTGTCTGTGTTGTCTACGTGTTGTTTACATGTTGTCTACGTGTTGTCTACGTGTTGTCTACGTGTTGTCTACGTGTTGTCTACGTGTTGTTTACGTGTTGTCTGTGTTGTCTACGTGTTGTTTACGTGTTGTCTACGTGTTGTTTACGTGTTGTCTACATGTTGTTTACGTGTTGTTAAGTGTTGTCTACATGTTGTTTACGTGTTGTCTACGTGTTGTTTACGTGTTGTCTATGTGTTGTTTACGTGTTGTCGGTGTTGCCTACGTTTTGTCTACGTGTTGTTTACGTGTTGTCTACGTGTTGTTTGCGTGTTGTCTACGTGTTGTCTACGTGTTGTCTGTGTGTTGTCTGTGTTGTCTACGTGTTGTTTACGTGTTGTCTGTGTTGTCTACGTGTTGTCTGTGTTGTCTACGTGTTGTTTACGTGTTGTCTACATGTTGTTTACGTGTTGTCTACGTGTTGTTTACGTGTTGTCTACGTGTTGTCTATGTGTTGTTTACGTGTTGTCTATGTGTTGTCTACGTGTTGTCTACGTGTTGTTTACGTGTTGTCTACATGTTGTCTACGTGTTGTTTACGTGTTGTCTACGTGTTGTCTACATGTTGTCTACATGTTGTTTACGTGTTGTCTACGTGTTGTCTAAATGTTGTCTACATGTTGTTTACGTGTTGTCTACATGTTGTCTACGTGTTGTCTACGTGTTGTCTACGTGTTGTCTACGTGTTGTTTACGTGTTGTCTAGGTGTTGTCTACGTGTTGTCTACGTGTTGTCTACATGTTGTCTACGTGTTGTCTACGTGTTGTTTACGTGTTGTTTACATGTTGTCTACGTGTTGTTTACGTGTTGTTTACATGTTGTCTACGTGTTGTCTACGTGTTGTCTACGTGTTGTTTACGTGTTGTCTACGTGTTGTTTACGTGTTGTTTACGTGTTGTCTACGTGTTGTTTACGTGTTGTCTGTGTTGTCTACGTGTTGTCTACGTGTTGTCTACGTGTTGTTTACGTGTTGTTTACGTGTTGTCTACGTGTTGTCTACGTGTTGTCTACGTGTTGTCTACGTGTTGTTTACGTGTTGTTTACGTGTTGTCTACGTGTTGTTTACGTGTTGTCTATGTGTTGTCTACGTGTTGTCTATGTGTTGTCTACGTGTTGTTTACGTGTTGTCTACATGTTGTTTACGTGTTGCTTGCATGTTGTCTACGTGTTGTCTACGTGTTGTCTGTGTTGTCTACGTGTTGTTTACAGGTTGTCTACGTGTTGTCTATGTGTTGTTTACGTGTTGTCTATGTGTTGTTTATGTGTTGTCTACGTGTTGTCTGTGTTGTCTATGTGTTGTTTATGTGTTGTTTACGTGTTGTCTATGTGTTGTCTACGTGCATTTGATCTTTACACAAGGAGCCCTCCCGTGGAACGTCCCGTCCACAAATAGTCAACTAAACGAAAGAAACTTCTAATGAGCAGGTGTCGCTTCGTAAAAAAAAAATGAAACGGCAGCAACAGCAGCAGTTGACTAAATATTTAATGTATAACTTTCTGTTTACCATGAAAATGAGTCAAGTTTAAACCGCAGCATTTTCTGTCAGCAATCTAGGACAAGCAGACTATCTGGCTGCTAGTTGGTAATGAATCCCCGGCCGTGACACTTGTATGTGAGTGACTGTGTTTGTTTTGTTTGTCTTCATCTGTAGTATGCTTGGTGTGTCTTCTGTCTATTCTGTGTTCGTGCCTCTTCCTCTGTCTCTCCCCTGGCAGTCGTTTGCCTGGCCTGGTCCCTTCACACACCTGCACTGAATCCTTTCACCACACCTGTACCTCATCCACTCGATAAGGCAGTACTTAAAGGTAAACTACCGTATGCCATTTTTTCAAACCTGCCAGCAAAAAGCGAGAAAACAGCGAATAAATTGCTAAAACTGCATAGCACCCCTTTAAGAGACAGCCAGACATCTAGTCCCCGCCGGATCGTTATGAAGTACTGTTATTTATGCAGTCTAACTTAAAAATAGTAACATCAGACAATTGTTGCCTCTTCTTACGTGGCAGGAGTCAAAATAAGTCATCCTCAACATTTGTTGTGTTCTATTTTCATAATGATGACGACAGCTGGAGAACAATTAAATACAAAACAGGATGTAGGCTCTACAGGATTATTCTTTCTCATGGCAACAATCATGTTTTTCCCCAAATTAATGGATGTATGATGTATGAATATGGAGCATCTACACCAGTTCATGCAAACGCAAATGTAACATTTCAAGCCAACGGGAATACTTGGAATTGATGGTGGCGGTAAATATTCATGAAAGAGGACAAGTTTGTGAACGGGCAACACAGATTTTGATAATAAACAACTAAAAACATTACATACTGGGACTTAAAGTACAACACTTGAATAAATGTGCGTAGTTACTTTCCACCACTGTTGAACAGATGACATTTCATAAAAGATATTAAACTATAAATACTAACACCAGCTCAGCCTTTCCTCATGCGATGATGTGATAAACTTACCAGATAAATGAACGTCCTATAATCTTCCTTTGTAAGTGCTACATGTATGACTACTACATGTCTTGAGAAATGTCGTATAATATCATACAAATTAACGTCCTATAATCTTCCTTTGTAAGTACTACATATATATACATATACATATGACAGAAACGTTGACAACCAATAAATCAATGTAGAAGTATTTGTGGGACTTTTCTATTTTCTTTGGAAATAGATCTTTGGGGGAATGAATTCCCTGCACCACAAGAAGACAAAGCAAGTTGTGTGCGTGTTGCTTTCTACTCATTTGGTTTCAACACTGTAGTATATATATATATATATATATATATATATTTTGAAGTGTAGATAGTCATTTCATGTCCCCTACAGAGGACAACAAGACTAAGACCATATAGGTGTGTATAGAGTTATTTCAATAACAACCCAAAATTATAGAATATTAGCTTGTATTTCCTTATAGTTTATTTTATTTATTAGGGAACATGTACAATTTTAAACATAAATGTTACCATTTGATGCATTGTACCAGAGTTAGCTTCAGGCTAATTTACATCTGCAGTCCCCTGGCAGGGCACAATAAAAAACATACAAACAACACGTGTGTACAGAACAATGTCATCGGCATATACAGTAATTGTATATCTACTCCGTGACAGTGTTGTGGAAGATCATTAATATATATTGCTTGAAAACAATTCTGAAGGATCACTGAAGTCATCAGGATGCATCTTTTGGGGAATTTGAATATCTGTATCATGGAAACCCATCTGATAGTTGTCCAGACATTTTATGCAAATATCAACCTCATGGTGGTGCCAGAGTAAAAGTTAAAGGATCAGAAGTCAAGGACCGCCAGCATGGCTCAAGATCTCACAAAATTCAAGTAAAAAACAACTTTATATTAGCAATATAGTTAATGAAATGTCAAAAAAAACATTAAAGCAGTGCACTGTTCACAACATTGTTATTTTCCTTGGTAAATGAGCTCTTTAGGAACGTATACATCAAATGTCCAGTAGATGGTGATACTTCACCAGTTATAGCTGACTGGTTCAGGCTGACAGTGTTGATCCTCCAGAGACAAAATACAGAAGGAGAACTCATACAATACAATATGGAAGGTAGCGACTTTTGGGAAAACAAGTGCTCTAAATCTATACATGCACCATTTCATAACATCAGTTTATTTGCAGGTGCAGCCTTGAAAAGTGTAGGATAATTATTTAAATCAATGTGTCTGGCTCTGTAAGACCCAACTCCTCCTTTCAGTAAGTCCCTGCTGCTATTTGGCTGGTAATGTACCTGGGACGTGATGGATCCACCAAGACAAAGCTATCATTAAACTATAAACACCAACAGTTTGACACTGGACACTGAGTGAACAGTCCATTAGGTCCACATGAACAACCTAATGTCCAATACCACAGCCCTCCAAAAAATATCTTGTAATGTTGCGTTTTTGTTGAGAGATGTTGATTTAACGCTGGTAATTTCACTTGTAAGGCCACAGTTAGCAGGGGATTATATTCTATGGTGTGGTATTTCTAATACTTTGTTTCACTTAATGCCTTTATATTACTTTATATTGTATTTTTTATATTGTATTTATATTATTTATATATGATATATGGAAAGTATGTTTATTCTGTGTATTTTATAAATGTTTATTCCGGTCTTTAGTGTCTTATATCTTTCAAAAACATAAACATCATGATGATTATCTTAATACATCTGGGCAATTTTGTCTACAAATCATTTTTATTTCTTATAACAGCTGATGCATGTACAGTTTTTACCTCATTCAGAATAATGTAAGATTTTTAAGACTGGTTGCACAATTTATTTACTTGCAAATGTGCATGTTGTCACTTAAAATATGACAATTTCCCCTTTTTATTCATATGAGGAATTGCTTTACTACTTCTACTTCATTACCATAAAATATTACCAGCAATACCAGCAAATACCAAATACCAGCAAAGTATTACACCTTGTATGCACAGTATTGAGATACAGTCCTACTGATTCATTGATGCATACAGGCAATTGTGACATATTTAGCATACAGATTTTATTGTATTGTATTGATCAAAAAATTGTACTTTGGTTAGAAAGGAAGATTTTTGAAGACCTCAATAAGGATTTCTATGTTGTGCTGATTTCATTATTGTGTCTAAACAAATGTGACAAAAGAGAATATTTTCAGCAGAGGAGGAAGCAAAATACAGTCTGTGTCAACTAACTTGCTTACTTGTTCAACATATAAAAGGCACTTTGTGAAGCCGTTTGCTTTTTGTGTTGTTTCTTTGCTTGCTTGTAGCCCCGGTGAAATGTGTTTCTTAATATTGCTTTTGTAGAGCAATATTAAGAAACACATTGAAGAGGATATAATGCAGTCCCTCCAGAAAAACGTGATTATGCGATCGCATAATTCAGTGCATAATCAGCCAAACTCCGCATATTTATGCGGGGGGCCGCATTTTTTCAAATACGCCGCACTTTCACCGCATAAATTGCCGATTTCCGCGCAAAATATGCGGGGCTTGCGTGATTTCATAATCCCCGCATTTTTGTTGCAAAAAAAGTCACATATATCTCAGCAGGAAGTTGAAAAATGTTGCGTTTACTTCACACGAGAGCAGCCATTTTCCCCTGTTGCCATGGGAACGTTATGAAGTGATGTCATTTCGCCTAGTGAGAACACGGTGTTGGGGGAATCACTTTTTTTTCTCTTTTTCATCAAACCGCAGTTTTTGCAAGTTCCCGCAATTTCATTGCATAAAACTGCATAAATATCCCGCATATTCCATCGCATTTTTTAAGAAAACGTACCGCATAATCAAGGATTTTTGCCCGCAACAATCACAAAGAAACTGATAATGGTTCTGTAACCTTAGGCCTGTGATGGTAAATTACATTTAAAGCACACTCTTCTATTTCAATCAGGAGAGACTTGTTTGCAGATATGCAAATATGTATTTGAAAATATACATGCAAAGTAACAAAGGTTTCCATCAACTTTTGGAGATTAGACTCCAACGGAAAAAAGGTATATAGGCTATATAATTTCTAGAGTTTTAGAAAAGCCAGCATATCCACCGATGGAGTCTAGACACTGGTGGTGGTGATTAAACCAAAAGGGGGTCCGCCAGCCAGAAGAAGACCGAGAACCCCGCGGTTAAAGGTGCCTGGAGGTGGAAGGGGTGGAGGCGGGTCGCACGCTCGTCTGCAAAGACAACTAACAGAAGCGGGTGAGAACAAATTTAAAACATGGTAGTTGTGCTGTGATAGGCTTTAGAACGAACATGCCCGATTCTGATTGGATACGTGACGTAAGCTACTTCCCACCACACAGCTGATCAGACTAACCAGCTGATTACGAGAGTGTGTAACATTAATGACGTCTCCCTGTCTGAATTTACGCTGAGCTACATTAGGTTAATCTGTTTACTGTATGTGTTAACTTATAAAATGGTTTCTAACAGATGAACAGCTAAAACTATAAACTTTGATGAGACTGAAGACAGTGTCTTTTTCCCGAGGTCTTTACTGACGTGTGTTTAGAACAAGTGTAGGTAAGGCGCCGTAAACAATATCCTATGTCTCGGGATGAAATGGGGCAAAGGGCTTGGTCTCTGCTTCTGTGTGTTTGGTTAACTTGTGTCTATGCAAAATGCAGAGGGGGAGGCAATGACCATTCGTTATCGCCTATAAGGTGCTTTGTCTGTGTGATGCAATTCAGAACGCTCTTTCTCCTGTGCTGTGGTACTTGGGAAACGGTGTTTCTCCATTTGCAAATGAGAATAAATACTCAAAGACCAGACTTTGATTTCTTCTCAAATAGTCTTCATTTGTTTCACTTTAACCTTTTTAAATCTTACCTCGTGTAATAAGAAATATTTCCACAACAGGCCCTCAGGCCGTCAGAAGTCTGACTCCAATTACCCTTTCTCTACACCGTCCCCTTCAGCGTTTTTGTTGATCCTATTAACCGGAGGACTGTAATAACAACAATGAGACGATAGATTTGCAGTTAAGACTCTTGAGTAACAGTATTTTAAGATTACAATACACATGTGGGCTCAAAACTGAGATTAGGTATCCCTGGCAATCAGACACAAAGTACAGGACTCAGATCCACGAAGCCTCCAAGATTCTGAGCCCTGAATTCTGACTTGCCCTGTCTATTTATCCTCCTCTCTGGGTACTCCGTCAGGCTCTTCTTGCTCCCCGTGACCTTCTCACCGGGTGCCTGGACACACACACACACACACACACACACACACACACACACACACACACACACTTATGTACCAGCTGTTTCCTGCCATTGACCCAACTGCCATGTCCTGCCTCTCTTAGACACACACCCACATCCACAATTAGTACACTACATCTCAATGAAAATTACCTCTAGTCTTAAGAGTCAGAGTCGGATTCACTCTCCTCACTGTTCTCCTGAACCAGGACAAAGAAAAGGTTAGCAAGGTTGTCTGAGCTTAAATTATCATCAAAAAACTACTTCATTGGTTGAAAATCACTTGAAGTGGATTCTACCTCCAATGGCAGTTTTGGCGGTGGGCTGTTGATTCTGAAAATAGAGAAATACAGTCCTCAAATCAACATTTGTGTCCTGGTTTTATGTCATTAATGTTAATAAGCATCTCTGTCAGATAGACATTCTGAAGATCTTCATCCTTCACCTGATCTCCTCCACTTTTTGCAGCATCGTCCTATAATATTCAATTTCTGCGTCCAGGTCCATGTTGACATCTTCGAGGTCCTTGTACTTCTGTTTTTCATGGGCTATCTCATCTTTCAAGTTGTTAATTTCCTCCTTCTGGTTCTCCTCCATCTCTTTCATCTGGCGGTCCAAGGATTCATTTTCAACCAAGTGGGATTGAAATGACATTTATGCAGTGAAAATAACTTGAAATAGAAATGAAATAAAAAGTTTGTTTTGCTGTTGTGACCTGGATGTGTATCCATTTGCTGTGTCATTATTTAAGCAAGCAGCTGTTTCTGAACTTTTTGTGCTCCATTTGTATGATTCCAGCTACAAATGGATTGAAAATGTGGGGTTTTGCATTATTATCTTGTGCAGTACACTGTAAGCCTAATGTTGCATACTCACAGTTTGTTTAAGGTCATCCATCTCAGTAGTAAGTGACTGAACTTCATGCTTATACTTCTGGGCGTCTTTCTCGGCACGTTGCAAGGCCTCTTTATTCGATTTTGCCTCTTTGGTGAGGTCATCAATCTGGCGATCCCAGTGACAAACACAGAGAGCAAAGGGTAGAACTGAGTCAAGTGTTCAATAAATGATGATTCAGAGGTTGAGGGAGAGTGACTATGACAGATAGTGTGAAGCATGTAATGAAGAATGTGGCCACAAGAGGCTTGCAGACACTAGCTTGGTGGTTGAAGCAGATTTGAGGTGATACTGTTCATGACAATCCATAAAGAAATGAAGGTTCTACTTTACCGCATTGCTTTTCAGTATTTTGGCAGAGGATTTAAGAAAAACATAAAAGACAGCTGATTTTTGGGGCCACATGGGGCAGTGGAAACACACTGTGAACACAACAGTGACACTAACTTTTTAGGTTGATATGGTGAAGTTGTTAGCAAACAGTCAACACCTATTTACAAATCAAGCAGATGAGGAGCAACTTTATCATTCGTTTGGAGTTGTGTTTCTGGCCACCTGATGAATGTAAGTCCAATACTCACTCTATTTTAGCTCTGTTTTGGTCTCTACTCAGTCCTGGGGGGAATATGTGTCTCCTTAGCTGCTAAATGCTCCTCAGAGTTCACCAGTTAGTTGCTAACTTTGTCAGCCATCTGGGCAGGTAGTGCCTACTGCAGCCAAAAACAATGCTGACGAGGGCCATGAAAAATGATCCAAAACAGTAGTTGAGGGTCAGAAAACCAAAACAAAGAGCTGAAAGACACTAAAATGCTTTGTAGAATTAAGGGTATCTGCAGAGTCAGGTGGGTTTATCGCTAGGAGTAATAGTTTTCAAATACAAGTAGTCATGTGATCAATTACTAGATCTAAAATGTGCAGAATGTGGGATTATATTCAACATTTAGTCCATTTATCCTGCTGCTTTTGAATTTCACCACTTTATCTTGTAGAAAATCTTTACCTTGGATTTGTACCTATCCTTAGAGTCATTAATGTTTTTGGAGGCCAGTTTCTCATACTGCAGACGGACGTCCTTCAGAGCATCTGTAAAGTCAGCTTTAACCATCTTCCTGTCCACCTCCACATGCTGCTGCGGCTGGGTCTGCAGCTCCCGTATTTCCTGCAATTGAATCAATAGAACTGTCATGTACAAATACTTTTTGGCTTACTCAGATGACATACAGTACATTGAGGACAGTATTGCAAGTATGTAGACTTTTATTTTTATGTTCATTTATATACTCTGACTATATTCAATGACTTTCCTAGTTGTATATAATTGCACTGATGCATTCAACCCTACCAATTTGGTACTCTGACCAAATTAAAGGGATATTTCACCGCTGGAAAGCTGCATATATCTTTAAATTGGGTCACTTGTATTGTATTATAAATGTGAACATATTTTAGAAATTGGTGCCTTCTAGGCCGAGAAAAGCCATAAAATGTGTTTTTGGCTCATGTGGATGAAAGACACCAAATCCCAGAATGCATCTGCTTCGCTGCTTTGAGTCCACTCCCAAGCCACGCGTACCGGTTACAGACAGACAGCGAGGCATTCAACTCAACTCAGTGTGTTTTATTGTTATTTCAACCATATACACGAAACGTTTCATTGTGGCTCAAGTGGTGTTACACATTTAAAATATATAAAAACGACATTATATAAAAACGACATACGAAACAGGCTACATTTAGTGCACACACACATTATAGGATACGTAAAGTTCAGCTAAGCATACCAGCATTAGGCTTGGTGGGCTGTAAACACCGAGTATAAACACAGCCGTGTATTAGCGTGGGATGTCGAATGGTCTCCATGTAACAGTCACAAACTCCAGCGGTTAGCAGTTAGTTGGATACAAATCACCACATTTCTGCACCAGTCCGTGTTAACACATCCCACCTTCATACAGAGCATCTCTAGCTCGGATCGTCGGAGGGCTAGCAGGCCTGGTAGCTGGACAGTCCGGTTCACTGTTGTTCAGCCATGTTTCCACGAAAGCAAAAAACACAGTCTCTGAACTTGCGTTGGGAGCATCGTTGAAGTTGGATGTCGTCCACTTTGTTGTTTAATGAACAGACACTTTCAATCAGGATTGATGGGACAGGTGGCCGGCTAGCGTTAGCTTCCCACCTAGCCCCTGAGCTCTTACCCGGCTAGCGGCATCTAGCGAGACCGCTGGTCTCCGTAGCAGGCGAAGCTCACGTAGTGTGCATAGTATTCCGTCTGTAATAACGTTCCCTGCATATTCTCCGATCTGTACCGATGTATCCCGGTGGTACACGTGCGGTAGTTTGAATGCACATAATTGTTGTAAAAGTTTGCTGCTGAAAAGAGAGCCTGTTTAGCGGAGATTCAAGATGCCTCACAGTCGTTTTTGTTCGGCATTCTTCATCAGTCCAACCCCCTATGGGCGGGTTGAAAACATGTGGAACTAGCTGGCTGTAGTCCGCAGACTCTGGGCAAAAATCTAAAAAAAGATTTTTTACCAGACCCCCAATACAGAGATCTCTCGTCTCAGGGGGACATGAGGGAGGGAAGCACGGTCATTCAGAAATACTACCGGGTTTCTACTGATACAAAGCTGAATGCTAAATCGGTGAAGTATCCCTTTAACAAATACCTCAAATTATTTGGCCAAGTATTCATAAGGGTGTCTTTAGCATATTAGGCAGTACATGCACAGTGTTTCTGCAGTCAGCTTTTGCCAGAAAAAAAGGAAGCTTACCCTTTCATGCAGCTCCTTGAGGAAGATGATTTCTTTCTTGAGTGACTCAGCCTTCCGCTTTAAGTGTAGTTTGGCGATTGTAGCATTCTCCAAATCCTGTGTAGTGACACTGACTCTTAATAAGGTTACTTGTAAAGGTGACATGAATTATGCATTATGCCTTTGCTGACATAGAAAGAAAATGCTCTCTCAAACATGCTGTACAGACACACACAACAACCACGTACACGCAATGGCCCATTGTGTAGCAAGGAAAGGTCACAAACACATGCATCCAATAGAAATCAATTGCATGCACATGACAAATGTCACTGCCACCAAGTCCTCCAAACTATACGACCATATAGGCCGTTTATTCCTATCATCTAATACGACCCAGGTTGTGATGGTGAAAACATACTGCAAGCACAAAATCACTGGAGAATTTAAGTTTACTCTCATTTATGTCTGCAGCTATGCAAATGCACTTTTGTTTTAGCATGACACTCATTTGAGACATTTTCCACAAATCATCATCACTTCATTAATCACAATGAAACCCAGTGATAGTGAACAATCACTGACAAACGAGTGAGATTTTAATGTGCTGATGCTCTCCCCGAATGAGACAGCCGGATCACATGGTGGCTTATTTCGGATCTTCTGCCAGTCTAGAAATCTAGACACACCCTAGCGGCAGCAAATTTTATTTGCAGCCAGGGTTGTCTAGCGACTCTCCGTTGGCTTGTGAGCTGTAAAAAACAAACTCTAGTCAGGCCAATCACATCGTGTATAGAGTCGGTGGGCGGGGCTTATGGCTGCTGCTGCTGCTGCTGCTGCTGCTGGCGAACAGCGGCCTTCTGGAAGACTTGGAGTTCAGCTTTACTTTGAGAAAAGAACAAAGAAGGGAATTTGAAAGACAACCGTTTATCCCGCCCCTCAGATTGAGCCCTGTCAATGGTGAGTTCCCAGACCCAACATCTGGATGTGGGTCAGACCCAACATCTGGATGTGGGTCTGGCTGGTCAGGCTAAGAATCTGCTGTTGTACCATCAAAAGAGTGCATTTCTGTCTCTGCAGCTCATGAGCAAGTAAGATCAGGTAAGTAAGCCTCATTGAGATAATTGAGGTTGTACATCCCTTGATTATTATTATTATTATTATTATTATTATTATTATTATTTTAAAGCAGAATAGCAGGAGAGAAGGGGCAGTGCTCAGTAGTCATCAGCAACTTCTGCTATTGAAAACTAAGGTCATTCCCTATTATTACTCTCTTTGTAAAAATCCTGAGGCAGAGATGTACCTGTTCTGCCTTCATTCGCCGGAGTTCCTCATTGTCCAACCTACAGAGACAAAAAGCAGGCATTTTATTTTAACAGCTGATGGGACTCTTCCCTTCCACCTTAACCCTCATGTTGTCTTCCCGTGGACTGTGCAACTTTTTGTTAAATAATTCAACGTTTTGGACGTCTTTTTCGACACCTTTGTTGCTTTTCCACCAACTTTTTTGTCACTTTTTCGTAATGTTTAACGTTTTTTTCTGCACCTTTTGACGTTTTTGTGTGTTTTCTCCCCACATTTTTTAAGCTTTTCCCAACATTTTTTTGTCACTTTTTCAAAGTTCTTTTAGGCTATGAAAATAAATCAATTCAAATGCTATAAAATTGAATCAAATGCGTGAAGAGCATTGTAGGGAGCAATCCACATTTCTTTTGTAAATTTGGTTGAAAGAAACAAAAATGTCTGATATAGAAACTTATTGAATATCTGTCAGATTTGACCGGAGGACAACAGGAGGGTTAAAAGCATGACATGACCATATTTTCTGCCTTCCCAGCTCTGTTAGCATTTTCTGGCTCCGGCTCCACTTCTTCATGAAAACATTTCAGTGAGAGATAAACTTCACTCAGACACAGAACTGGTAAATATACTGTATATATTTGACTAGTTAGGGACTGCTCATTATTTATTTCAGGGGCCAACAAAGGAGTTTGGGATCTTTAGACAAAATACAGCTGACCCTCCCATCACCAGCAATACATTTTGTATGACCCTCAAACAAGATTTAGAAAAAAGGATGACCGTCCCAAACAATGTATTGACATCTGTACTAGTTTGCACTTCACAAATATATACAATTTACAAGGCTTGACTAAACCCCTGCGTTCTCATCAATAGATTAAATAACGTGACCATTTCACAAACTGCTGTAAGACTGGGTAAGGTAAAGGTACTTTTGGGTTGTATAGCCTGTAATTAAGTTTATATAACAAGGTTATGAATAAATGGGGTATGCACATAGGCCTACTGATAATAACAAATCTGATTTATAGGCCTACAACATAACAAAATCTGTATGGAGTTTCTTAAACATCACACAGTGAACAGAAACGTCACGCCTCATACTTCTCTTTCAGGGTCTTCAGTTGACCTTCCACCTCAGGGTTCTTTTCAGTGAGCTCCTCCACCTGTTGCTCCAGTTCCCGTATCCTGTCCTTGTACAGAGCTCCGACCCGGGATGCGCCTTTGCCCTGCAGCTTCCCCAGCTCCGCCACATATTTCTTGTTCTGCTCCTCCAATAACTGGATCTTCTTGATGTAGTCAGCGAAGCGGTTGTTGAGCTTCTGCATCTCATCTTTCTCCTTGCTAACCTTATTGTCAGAAGACATTTTGCTGGTATCTTTTCAGACAGTAGCTCGGTGTTGCTCGTGTCCCAACTGCATCAACGGAGTGAGCCTGGGAAGGCGTTTCCTAACCCATTACTTATTTATAGTCTCCTCCTCATGCAAATAACTCAACAAGTGATGAGTGATACCTTGACAATCCAGCATGGAATAAACATACAGTGTATCAAATATGTCAGAGGAGACTCTTTCTCTCCCTGTCTGTCTACCTGTCTGTCCGTCTGTATGTCTGTCTACCTGTCTGTCTGTATGTCTGTCTACCTGTCCGTATGTCTGTCTACCTGTCCGTATGTCTGTCTACCTGTCTGTTTCTCTTTCTTTCTACCTTCTCTACATAGAGAGCTGTCAGTACTCCAGTGCTGTTGACTAGTTGAGATTCAGTGATTGTGAAGGGAGATGCAGGGCAGCAGAGCTGAGCCAGAGACACTCTACACCTCTCAGTCACACTGCACAGGTGCTACTGGGTATACTGTGCTTTACAAAACACAACATATGAGGTTTTTGTTATGTTTGTCGACTAGAGATCACCTTTTTGCCTGGAGGGCTCTGGTGGCTGCAGTGGATTGAAGTTGGCATGTTGCCCCTTAGATATGCCTGTGCAGGGACAAACCCAGCTACTCAGTGAGCTGGGTCCTGGACTACGAAGCAAGATTTAGCGTTAACGAGCTAACTTCAGGTCCAACCCAGGGTTTTCTGTACCACGATGGTGGATCAGTTGTTACCGGGTTCAATCGCCGTGGTAACTCATGCTGAACACCTGACCTGGTCGGCAGAATTATGGTTATGTTGGAGATCAGAGATCAACCGGTGTAAAAGCACCGCCTACCGACCAATAAATACTCCATTGATAACGGCGTCACCGTTCTTAGAAAATCCATTGACTGAATGGGTGGAGTTAGTGAGGAGAGAGAGAGAGAGAGAGAGAGGTGAGTTCTTAAAAGTTAAAACATTTAGAGACCGACAACTCCGTCTGATGGATATTTTTATGAAAGATAAAGATTTTCAGTGTGTTGCTGCCAGGGTTGAAACTGAAATAATAGACTAAAGCAACGACAGTTTATGGAAAGCACAAACGTAATTATGGTCAGATCTTGTGCCTGACCGATGGAGAAGTTATATTGATAAGAGTTGTAATTTACACATTTACAGCATCAGCTTTTTTGCCAGCTTTTCTTCCTGTTGTAGGAAGCAGCGACTGGATTGTTTTTTGCTTGTAAACCGTGTCTGTGTTCTTCATATTTATGTAGAATTACAGTTTGCTCTTCTTATGTAAAATATGCGGCTCTGGTAGATGTTTGCGGTTGGTCACGATGTGCAAACATCGCCTCTTTTATGTGAATCTCTAGATTGGGAAACCCTGGGTCGACTGAACTAGTTGATAACCGCCGTTGTGATGCAGGTTATGCCGGACCGCCGTTGTTAGGGTTAGTGACGCCGGGGAACTGAAAGAAATACAGGGCATGTTGATCTGGATTCGTAGTACAGGCCCCTGGTCTGATTTTTGTAAAGCATCATAGGCTGGGAAAACAGCAAACTATAGTCCAGCTTTGTCTGAGCAACATTAGGGAGGTAACAGTTTAAGTTGTATCTTTATTGTCTGTATCACACTAAACAATTTAGTTTACTTATACAGTATCTGCAAGATCATTAAAAAGATTTTTTTTGTAAGCCACATATCTAGATTTAGTTTTTTCCCCTCCTGTTGTATGCAGTGGTGGAAGAAGTATTCAGATAACTTACTGAAATAAAGTAGCAATACCACACTACAAAATACGTTACAGTCAAAAGCCCTCCATTTAAAAACAACTTTAATTACAAGTACTGGCAACAAAATGTATAATGTATTACAATTAAAGTAATGATTATGATTATTATCCATGTATTCACTTGTACTTTAATGTTGTAATTGGTCCAGTAGCCATTCCACAGAGATGCAAAAGGACCCACAGAAAATCACCTGGGACATTTTCAGCCCAACTAATGTTACATACCCAATTAGGAACAGTGTGAAATACCCCATATAATCATTATATCACCCCTTTAAGAAATCCAATAAAGTCACACTGTCAGGAGTGGCTTTGCCACTTAGAACCAGCTTTGAGGTTATCGTTCAGCAATAATCTAGTAAAGATTCTGGTCAGGGGATATTCTAAAAGGGAGATTGTGAGCATACATAAGGAGTAATACAGTGACACAAAACACAAAATATGTTGTATGTATATGAATGTTCTTTGAATTGATTGATTTTCTACATGGTTCTGTGTCTTATCCCAATGAAAGTTGTTATATTTGTTTCTTAGCATTGAACTGCAAGGCACCAACTCACATCATTTTTTAGCCTTGTCCTATCTGTGTGTGTGTGTGTGTGTGTGCTTTTTAAATACAAACTTCTTCCTTAAACTCCTTCCAAGAACACTAACAGTCCTTTGCAGGTGTGGTTCCTACAGAAGTGAACACGCTCTTTCCGACGGTTGTTTAAACGTGCACAAGAACAGATTTTTATTCAACAAATATCCCGGGCTTTACTTGCTGTATTTCTTGTGGTTGAAATATTACAGTAAACACTGCATTACAACGCGGTTGTTATGTTTCAGGTCTCTATAAGTGAAGTACCTGGACCCTATGACTGATGGGAACAACAATCTTTGAAATTGCTCCAGTATTCAATTAAATTTTATTTATAGTGTCAAATCACAACAGGAGTTATTTTGGGACAGTTCAGATAGAGTAGGTCTAGACCACACTCTATAATTTACAAAGACCCAACAATTCCCCACAAAGAGCAAGCATTTGGTGCAACAGTGGTGAGGAAAAACTTCCTTTAAACAGGCAGGAATGTGTGTGTATGTGTGTGTGTGTGTGTGTGTGTGTGTGTGTGTGTGTGTGTGTGTGTGTGTGTGTGCGTGTCTGTGTGTGTGTCTCTGTGTGTGTGTCTGTGTGTTTTTACTGTAATGTTTCCTCATTCCCCAAAACACAAGACAACACTTGATTAAGTGTCTGTAAGAAGAAGCCGGCACAGAGCCAGAAGTATGAGGAAGCAGAATGTCATCAGCAGATTGATTATTCTTGATATGATTGACATGAGGAACACATCAGGTGATGCTGTTACACGACAACACTGAACCAACTGGTTCATCGGGTGTAACTTTTGTTTTCTCTGAAACTCTTTACGCTTAATACTGGACCAATGTCAAAGACTGTTGTTCCCATCAGTCACTTAGACATGGAAAATAATAAAAACATTTTAGCAAATTTGAGAAAGTTTTTTTTTTTCAAATTTTGCCGTTTCCATCAACATTTTCTAATGCAATACTTCAAAATGCGCACAAAAATACGTTGATGGAAACATGACTTGTGTCAGATAAAAGCAAGTGCTTTGCAGTGGAGGGTGGTAAAATATGTTGACAATTTATTTGAAAGTACATTTGAGAAGCGTGCACAAGGAGGCTAACCTAGGTCACCTGAACAAGGTAAAGGAGAACTCAAAGCTCCCTTTGCCCGAAACAGAAGCTAAGCCCGGTACAGGGTATGAATGTATGTCGATTTAAATAAAAACAAATGAAAAATGCACTTTTAAAGAATCTGGGTCTGAAGAAAACATAACATTAAATTAAATGACATCAGTCACTCAGGGGAGAGAATCAGGAGGAATGATAATTCAATAGAATAATCAAAAGAGGTGAATTTTATATCAGCTGATGAAGACATATTCCTGCCCCACATACATTCCAGACTGGAGGTTGTCATTAAGGGTGCTCCGATCGATCGGCCACCGATCGGTATCGGCCGATAATGGCTTTAAATAGTTTGATCGGTGGTCTCCATAAAGGCCGATCAGATAGGCCGATCAGATGACGCACTACCACGGATGTATTAAGAGCGCACTACTCCTGAGAACATTTTCAAAATGGCGGCGTCCCTACATTCAGCGGTCTGGCAGTTCTACAAGGTGTCTGAACGGCGGCAGAACAGCAGTTGGCCCGCGGCCGGCCGCGGAACGAAGACGCTAGGAAGACAGACTGCTTTTAAAAAGCGGCTGCCACCGGTGGTGCTCCGGCAAACGTGTTTGTGATTACGCCATTCTGACGCTTCTACTGCCTCTGGAGCACCGCTGGTGGTCCGCCGACTCATTGCTATCTGGGAAAAAGACGATACACTAGCGATTAGCAACGTGTGTACCGAGGAAATACCACGAGGCAGAAAGCTCCAGAGACATTTCAACACCACCAACCTCATCAGACATTTGAAGGTTAGTCACAGAAAGGAGGATGAGGAGTTTTCAAAGTTAGCTAAAGCTAAGGCAGAGCGGAGTCGTGTAGCTAGCAGCTCCGCGCCGCTCAAACAGCTGTTTCGCCGTGTGTGTGTGTGTGTGTGTGTGTGTGTGTGTGTCTGTGTCGGTGTGTGAGTGTGTGTCGGTGTGACTGACTGTGTGTGTCTGTGTGTGCTGAAGAAATGTGCAGTGATTGAAAAAAACAAACAAAAAAAAAAATAGGCTCCAATACATAACTAAAGTGTGTGGCAAAATTTCCCAAAACTCCCTGATTGACTTAAACTCTCTATATGAGATAAGGACTCTGAAGAAAGCCCAGTCAGTCCTGGCTGATATAACCCCCCCTCTGAACAGCGACAAGATGTTACCGTCTGGCTGCAGATTCTGTCTGCCAAAATGCAGGACAAACAGACATAAAAACTCTTTTGTTCCTGCTGCTATAGGCTTTGTAAATAAGTCATTGCGAGATGTGTATGTCTGTGTAGTTTGTATTTATTTTGTCTATTATTGATGGGGTTTGTTTTCTGTATAGTCTATGTGTTGTTTATGTTGCATTGTATTGCTGCACAACGAATTGCCCCTCGGGGATAATAAATACTCCTTGAACCTTGAACCTTGACATTTTTTAGATTTTGAGCTAGGACAGAAAGCCAAACAGTTCCTGATACATTCTCTAAACATGTGTGACTGTTATGTAATGGCGTAATTTTCAGTTCATAAAAGTGATCGATGATCGGTGATCGGTATCGGCCGATACGTCTTCCAGCAATCGGTGATCGGCCTCAAAAATCCTGATCGGAGCAACCTTAGTTGTCATGACATTGTTTAAAGACTGTTTTTGTGTTTTTTAAGTCAACTGTTTTTAATGTTTCTTCATTCCCCAAAACACAAGACAACAAGTGTCTGTAAGAAGAAGCCGGCACAGAGCCAGAAGTATGAGGAAACAGAATGTCAGACCCATCAGCAGATGAATGTGAAACAGTGTATTTGGGCAAACATGTTCCGGGACCTCCCTACATAGTTGGAGATCTCATCGTTCAACCCAAAGTTACATTCTTCTGTCAGACAAAGCAGGTGGAGAACTGAATGTGACTTTTCAGTTTCTCTCGCCCCCATTGGACCGAGATCAAATGCTTCGAAAAGTCACCCAACCGCTGAGAGGAAGCTGCCGGAGTCTGAGAAGGGTGGGAGAATAATTGTGGAATTTGTTTCAACACAATTAAACTTGATATGATTGACATGAGGAACACATCAGGTGATGCTGTTGCACAACAACACTGAACCAACTGGTTCATGGGATGTAACTTTTACTTTAGTTTTCTCTAAAAGTCTTTACGCTTAATACTGGACCAATGTCAAAGACTGTTGCTCCCATCAGTCACTTAGACACAAAAACATTGAAAATAAAAATGTTGCCGTTGCCATCAACATTTTCTAATGCGATACTTCAAAATGCGCATTAAAATATGTTGATGGCAGATAAAAGCAAGTGCCTTGCAGTGGATTGCTTTGATGCTTTGCAGTATTGGGATATAATAATATATAATATATTCTGCCCTCACTAAGTGAGATTTCAACAGGCTGAACATAGTTAAAGTATGTCTTGTAATATTGCAACCTTTGATGGTTCGTATAGTTAAAGGATCATTTGCATATAAGGCCTCATGCATTGGGCTCTGCTCGTATGCACTCTTTCCAATACGTGTTAATGTCTCTGTTGGAACACCATACTGTTCAAGGTCTCGATATAGTACATCCATTGTGTATTCATGTTGAATAGTTCTGAAGAGTTTTCATTTCATTTGCTATCTCTGTAATTGTGGAGGCTGGGACTAAATAATTTGCCTCCAAACCTAAGTAAAACAAAGCTAGATTATCTGCATAGGCATCTTGCACTTTATCATTATCAACATCCTTACTTTGGTCTGCACCACTCACATCCATTACATCAGGTCCATTCTCCTCAATATGTGTTCCCTCACCTGAAAAAGATTGTTTTGCAAATTCGCACAGATGAACAGGTGCTATCTGTTACCCACCAATTCAGTATCTGACCAAATGTCTCCCCTTCTGTTCCTGTGTTATGTCATTAAATAACGGCCACAAGGGCGCCTGGTTAGCTCACCTGGTAGAGCCGGCGCCCATATGAAAAGGTTTACTCCTCGACACAGCAGCCGTTGGTTTCGACTCTGACCTGCGGCCCTTTGCTGCATGGCATTCCCCCTCTCTCTCCACTTTCATGTTTTCAGCTGTCCTATATAAATAAAGACCTAAATGCCCCAACAAACACGGTCCCTGCAGATGTAACATCTAAATATGTATTCAATAATAATGTTTTTAAAACAGATCTGTTTAGACAGGTGTTTGGTTGACCAGTATGCACCATGTCTGCTCTTTCAGTATTATTGTGTACTACTAATTGTGTATCATGTTGTGTTCAGTCCTCATTTAGTCCTCTTGGTAGTCCACTTGTTTTGTTGTTGTTGTTTGTAATGCTTGTTCTAATGTTGGATCTGTGTACACTAATGCGTGTTTTCAGAGCTCTGGTCTCAAAAGCCCAGTGGCCATCACTCTAATAAAACATTTCTCTCCAACAGCACTCTTGCCCATACCAGTTTCTCCAATCAACATGATTTTCAAATCAGGACCTGCAATATAATTCATAACTTCTGTTAAAGCTGTCTGAAAGAATATATTATTGGCCTAATGTACCAATACTTTAGTGAATATGATGACACTGTGATAGACTTTTACAGGTGCAGTTGGTAAGCCTTATAAAACTAACTTTCTGTTGAAACTGACCCTATGTTCCAGTAGAACTACATGAAGCAGATAATAAAAAAATCAGGCTCCTCTGGCACCAGAAAGGGGGGAGGGACTGAGAAGTTGTTGATGTTCGAATGTTTTGGCTAAGTCCTGGATCTTCACAATCCTACGTACGGCCCCTTTAATGTAAACGAGTTATACATGCAGGAGATGAAAACTTAAATTGTTGTTTTGAGCCTTACCATCAGGAAATGAAGCCATCTTCTCCCAGCAGCGTTGTCTCAACAAAGATGAATAATAATGCTTAAAGATGGTTGCTCATTTATTTGATATCTACACAGCTGCCACGCCCCATAATGTTTGTGTAACAGGTCTATATAAAACAGGCAGAGACCAGCACATTCTGCAGACACCACACAGCTCGTTGGTATTTTGCTGCACTGGATCTGACGATCATGTCTCACAGTAAGTTTGGCTTATGTTGTCTTATCGTTTGTTTGTAAGGGTGCTCCGATCGATCGGCCACCGATCGGTATCGGCCGATAATGGCTTTAAATAGTTTGATCGGTGGTCTCCATAAAGGCCGATCAGATAGGCCGATCAGATGACGCACTACCACGGATGTATTAAGAGCGCACTACTCCTGAGAACATTTTCAAAATGGCGGCGTCCCTACATTCAGCGGTCTGGCAGTTCTACAAGGTGTCTGAACGGCGGCAGAACAGCAGTTGGCCCGCGGCCGGCCGCGGAACGAAGACACTAGGAAGACAGACTGCTTTTAAAAAGCGGCTGCCACCGGTGGTGCTCCGTCAAACGTGTTTGTGATTACGCCATTCTGACGCTTCTACTGCCTCTGGAGCACCGCTGGTGGTCCGCCGACTCATTGCTATCTGGGAAAAAGACGATACACTAGCGATTAGCAACGTGTGTACCGAGGAAATACCACGAGGCGGAAAGCTCCAAAGACATTTCAACACCACCAACCTCATCAGACATTTGAAGGTTAGTCACAGAAAGGAGGATGAGGAGTTTTCACAGTTAGCTAATGCTAAGGCAGAGCGGAGTCGTGTAGCTAGCAGCTCCGGCGAAAAACAGCTGTTTCGCCGTGTGTGTGTGTGTGTCGGTGTCGGTGTGTGTGTGTGTGTGTGTGTGTGTGTGTGTGTGTGTGTGTGTGTGTGTGTGTGTGTGTGTCGGTGTGACTGACTGACTGTGTGTGTCTGTGTGTGCTGAATAAATGTGCAGTGATTGAAAAAAACAAACAAACAAAAAAAATAGGCTCCAATACATAACTAAAGTGTGTGGCAAAATTTCCCAAAACTCCCTGATTGACTTAAACTCTCTATATGAGATAAGGACTCTGAAGAAAGCCCAGTCAGTCCTGGCTGATATAACCCCCCCCCCCCCCCTCTGAACAGCGACAAGATGTTACCGTCTGGCTGCAGATTCTGTCTGCCAAAATGCAGGACAAACAGACATAAAAACTCTTTTGTTCCTGCTGCTATAGGCTTTGTAAATAAGTCATTGCGAGATGTGTATGTCTGTGTAGTTTGTATTTATTTTGTCTATTATTGATGGGGTTTGTTTTCTGTATAGTCTATGTGTTGTTTATGTTGCATTCTATTGCTGCACAACGAATTGCCCCTCGGGGATAATAAAGACTCCTTGAACCTTGACATTTTTTAGATTTTGAGCTAGGACAGAAAGCCAAACAGTTACTGATACATTCTCTAAACATGTGTGACTGTTATGTAATGGCGTAATTTTCAGTTCATAAAAGTGATCGGTGATCGGTATCGGCCGATACGTCTTCCAGCAATCGGTGATCGGTGATCGGCCTCAAAAATCCTGATCGGAGCACCCTTAATTAGAACGCATCTTTTGGGGAACTTGAATATCTGCATCATGGAAACCCATCTGATAGTTGTCCAGACATTTTATCCAAATATCAACCTCATGGTGGCGCCAGAGTAAAAGTTAAAGGATCAGAAGTCAAGGATCGCCAGCATGGCTCAAGATCTCACAAAGTTAAAGTAAAAAACAACTTTACATTAGAAATATAGTTGATAAAATGTCAAAAATTGTAAACAAAGTGGTATCAATAAAGAGAAAAACAGTCAAATAAAAGGATTAAAAGAATACAAGATAATTTAGTTAATTAAATATAAATGTAACAACAGTGTCATCCATCATTTTTTTGCGAGGATACCAAACAAAGATTTTTTCTTAAGTTTGTAGGATACCATTTGTAGGCCGGGACATCTCTGCATCAACACAGTACTTTATATTAGAAAGGTTTGCGCCCCCCTGCAATTTGGATATTGCACTAGATCATATTGAGATTTCGATAAAATTGCGATTAATTGCGAATAATTTACATCTCAAAGCAAATGCTAATTAATCTAATATATATAATAACAACATCAGTGGTAAATTCATGTAAAACTATTTCAGGCTAAACTAATACAGATGTAACCCAAAATATTACATCAGAATATCTACAGATTTTCCATTTTTTGTACATAAACAAATAGGAAAGTATGTTGTTCATATCAGTGGTGGAGAGACAACAAAGTAAATTTACTTACGTACTGTAAAAGTTTGAGGTATTTTCATTAAACAGTATATTTTATACTCCTATTGTACTTTTTTACTCCTCTACATTTATGTGACACATGCATTTAGTACTACTTAGTTACTTTAGGATTAGGATGTTACCTATATAAAAACAACTTAAATGGTTATAAGTGGTTGATAAGAGAGCACATTAGGAACTTATAGATCAAATGTCCAGTAGATGGAGATGTTTCACCAGTTATAGTTCACTGTCTGGTAGGTACTGAGTTGTTCCAACATAAGGGGACGTTTAAGTGATTTTTTCCGACACAAACAAATTTGACGCTACAAAGATATGTTGTATTTATTACTCAAAGTGTTTAAATAACACGTTCATTCTGTAAAACAACTACTGTACACTATTGCTTTACATGACTAGTTATGACTATAAGGGTTAATGCTAATAATAATGCCATGTCTATGACATGGCCAACAACCAACAGTTACATCCTAGTACCGTACAACTTCAAATAATAGCCGAGTCCCAAATAGACGCCTGTCTCTTTTAAACGCCTGGTGTGACAACAGATTTGGGTAAATAAAGGCCGGTCTCAAATAGAGGCCTGGTCTGTTTTTTTGTTTTTTTCCGTGTTGGGTTGTATTTGATCTTTTAATACCCGTCAAACACAATTCATTTGGATAAAAGCGTTGCATTTTAGAAGATATACGGGATTGTGAACAGCGATGTCCGCCCTGCGCGCACACACACTCACACACACACACACACAGCGGAGCCGAAGTGTGTGCGTTACTTCACGCAGCACATATTTGACTGGAAACGATACCGAGGATTATTTAGCCTACTGCCGCTGGCGCAGATGAACAAACGCTACAGTCGTTACTGTAAGTAGCCTACAATAAAACCTCCATGATTAAAAAGTCAATACTTATCAATATACCCACCTACCTGTTCTACAGGCATCAACATGTTTCTGTCTGCGCTGTCCACTCGCTGTGCAAACACAGCTCTACTCTGCTATTAGCGACTTTTTACTAACAAGCTAAAATGAAAGATGTCAGTTTGTTGTCTAACTGTTTATCTTGAACTTTGGACAAACTCTTGTAAACTTAGCTGCTGTCTTAACGAACCGTCCTCTCCGCTGGAGCAGTAACCTGTGGATGTATCATAAGACCAAAACATATACATGTGGCTACTTAATATGCACGTGAATTACGTGATCGTTATGTGGTGACAACAGAGCATAACGCTAGCTTCACTTTTTCCTACCCTTCACAGTAAAAGCCCAACCTAAAGAACGGCCACTGAAGTCAGTCAGTCAAGCTGTTGCAACTCATACAGTACTATTAACATTACCTCCGCTAATTAAATCCATGCCTGGTAAACATAAAGCAGAACTGCGACGTCTGTCCGAGGAAGACGACCAAAGGGCCAGACTGCGAGGCGGAGGGAGGAAGAAGGTCAGTGAAGAGCTGGAGGTGCAGCGTGTGTGATGGATCCACAGCATGCGGGCAAAGCATCGTCAATTAAAGGCCCGTCTCTTATAGACGCCTGTCTCAAATACACGCCGCTGCATTTCGGCCATTTGGGTAAATAGAAGCCCGGGCTATTATTTGAAGTTTTACGGTATATTAAAAACTACATGTGAGCAAAACCTTGATAGGCCATATGTGAATTAATAAAAAGTTTCTTACCTTCAGCCCAAAATTGACTTTTCTCCGCCCATTTGTCTGCATAGTATGACGTCAACCTGTGTGCCAAAAGCTTCACCGACCGACTGAGTTGTTCCAACATGAGGGGACGTTCACAGGATTTTTTCCGACGCAAACAAATTTGAATAAATGAAACAACTTTGAAAGAATGAATGTAAACAAAGAGGTATTTGTATCCTATCCTAAGTCGTAATGTGCAAAAAGTGTTTAAATAACACGTTCATTCTGTAAAACTACTGTACATTAGTTAATTCTGTAAAACTACTGTACATTATTGCTTTACGTGACTAGTTATGACTACGAGTGTTAATGCTAATAAATATTTTTTATAACTAATAGGTCCCTCTATGACATGGACAACAACCAACAGTTACAACCAAGTATACTAAAAAAAACTACATGTGAGCAAAACCTTGATATGCAATATGTGAATTAATGAAAAGTTTCTGACCTTCAACCCAAAATTGACTTTTCTCCACACATTTTTCTGCGTAGTATGACGTCAACCTGTGTGCCAAATGTTTTGCCGACCTACTGAGTTGTTCAAACATAAGAGGAAGTTCACGGGATTTTTTGCAACACAAACAAATTTGAATAAATTAATGTAAACAAAGGCGTGTATCCTAAGTCGTAATGTGCAAACACCATGGACACTACAAAGATATGTTGTATTTATAACTCAAAGTGTTAAAATAACACGTTAATTATGTATAACAACATTATTGCTTTACGTCAGCGGTTCCCAAACTTTTTTTCCTGCGCACCCCCTTCTATGTCCCAACAGGGTTGGCGCACCCCCAATCCCCACTTAAAAAAAAAAACGCAACAGAGATTTGTTTTATCGCCATATAAAGACTCATGTCATGCGCAAAAAAACAAAACACGCATGACAATAACAACATCAACAACATTTCAATATAATACAACAAAGCTACGCACAAGCTTCCACTTTTAAGAGGACGAGTGACAGACACAGGCTCAGTAACAGAAAGCACGGTTATTTTCAGCCGCGTAAAAGAAACATTGCAGCAATAGGCCAGGCCTATTAAATGACCGTGGAGCTAGCATCATCATCATCATCATAACACAACTGTTATGGGAATTAGAACGACGGTACCTTGAATTAAATTGCAATGAAGTTACAAACGATCCACAACATTAAAGAGAATAGGCTCCGAAATAGATAAAATAGGCCTAGGCTAAATAAAAACGAGGATCAATCTGAAACTTTTCAAGTGCGACAATAAAATTTGCCTACACACGATCCACAACATAATTAAGTAACAAAGTGCATAGTCTCATACGCTGGCAAACACACGTCTTCGGCAATTTCTCCCTACTCTGTAACTGAGCAGATATGACGCCCGCAATGCGTCTTTCGTAGACCCAACGCATGAATGAAACAGCATTTTTTTTGGCTTTTCTGTAACTCCTCCAACTTTGCTTTAAAAAAAAATGTAAGGGGCTTAAATTGCCATGTTTCGTGTGCAGATGACGACGGAGATAAGACGGCTTCAGACAGCTGTTTGCTAGAACTTCACTGCACAACACGCACTGAGGCTTCGGGCAATCTGTATCGCCGATCCAAGTGAAGCCCAGACTCAGATAATTTTCATCATATTTTCTTTTTTTTTTTCGCCTGTCTGGTGTTCACCCTCATCACCTCTTTTTTGCCATCTCCTTCCCTCCTCTTCGGTTTCCTGCGGCGCATCTTCTGACTCCCGCTCATTTTCTTTCTCTATTCTCTCAGTCTCTGTTGCCTCCAAATCCTCACTCTCTCTTGGTCCCTCTCCTCCTTCGTGACTGACAACTTTATCATAAGACGTCCTACTTGACAGTTTCCCTGATTTCAGCCAGTTAAGCATATTTATAATATGGAATGAATGAAACGAGTTGGCGGCTGCAGTGCATGAAAGAAGAGCAGTGTAGAAGAAGACTGCAGCTGTCTTCTTCTACGTTTCTATCAAAAACTAATAAATTATATAGTTTTTTATTTAAAATAAAAGCGATTACAAAGGAAATGTTTACTGTTCATGTTTTTTTATTGTATGGAAAAATCCCACTTAAAAAAACAGATCGCCATTACATTTTTCCTCTCGCGCACCCCCTGGTGGCAGCTCACGTACCCCTGGGGGTGCGCGTACCACACTTTGGGAATCCCTGCTTTACGTGACTAGGTATGACTATAAGGGTTAATGCTAATAAATACCTTTTCTAACTAATAGGTCCCTCTATGACATGGACAACAACTAACAGTTACAACCTAGTATATTAAAAAACTACATGTGAGCAAAACCTTGATATGCCATATGTGAATTAATAAAAAGTTTCTTACCTTCAGCCCAAAATTGACTTTTCTCCGCCCATTTGTCTGCATAGTATGACGTCAACCTGTGTGCCAAATGTTTCGCCGACCTACTGAGTTGTTCCAACATGAGGGGGACGTTCACGGGATTTTTTCCCACGCAAACAAATTAGAATAAATGAAACTACTTTGAAAGAATGAATGTAAACAAAGAGGTATTTGTATCCTATCCTAAGTCGTAATGTGCAAAAAGTGTTTAAATAACACGTTCATTCTGTAAAACAACTACTGTACATTATTGCTTTACGTGACTAGTTATGACTATGAGTGTTAAT
The DNA here is from genome assembly GCA_023631565.1 of Gymnocephalus cernua. NCBI lineage: Eukaryota > Metazoa > Chordata > Actinopteri > Perciformes > Percidae > Gymnocephalus > Gymnocephalus cernua. Next base: position 29,228,907 of record CM042446.1, on the reverse strand, counting down.
GCTAATAAATAACTTTTCTAACTAATAGGTCACTCATGACATGGACAGCAACCAACAGTTACAACCTAATATATTAAAAAAAACTACATGTGAGCAAAACTTTGATATGCAATACATGAATTAATAAAAAGTTTCTTACCTTCAACCCAACATTGATTTTTGTCTGCCATGTATCTGCGTAGTACGAAGTCAACTTGTGTGCAACAAGTTTTGCAGACTTACTGAGTTGTTCCGACATGGGGGTTGGGGGTGTTCAAGTGAATTTTCGCAGTTACAAACAATTATTTCTGATTATTCTGTCACCGCATGAATGCTAGGTTTTTCTCTATTACAAAATATTGTACATTTATGACTTAATAGAATAAGAATGTATTTCTAAAATGAAAAAGACATTTTATGTAATGGTACCATCTAACCTACTATAGAGGGATTTATTATGGATGTATTATAATAAGTTAATTGTTGTTGTGCATCCAGTCATGGCACCATTTACACTCTGTTAATTGCACCAGATAACACATAACCTTCTCTACTCAAACTTTGTCTTAAAAATCTCATTTGCAACCGGTGTTCCAGCAGCGGGTTTATTCTTTAAAAGTATTTTCCTGATCTCACAGAGGTCTTACTGTCTGCGTGGAATGAAGAGCAGCGAAGCACTGCAGTTGAAGCCTTCAACTGCATTGCAGGTAACGTTAAAATTAATGGGTTTAAAAGATTATGTTATGAGATTATTGTAAATTAGAGAGAGATTGGCACAGGTGCAATGAGTGAGTGACGTCACTGTGAGTGGGTGGTGTGTGTGTGTATGTATATATATATATATATATATATATATATATATATATATATATATATATCTTCATTTAGAGGAGATATAGAGATCATGCATAGGAAGACTACCTTTGGACAAACTGTTCTGTCAGAGGAGGTCATTTTTGGAACAGCATCCCAATAAACATTAGAGAATGTCCAACTTACTGCACATTTAAAAAGCACCTTAAACAACTTCTTAAAAGTTCCCAGTTATGTCATCATTTTGACTAATCTTATTGATGTAATGTAACCTGCCCCTGAATGTGTGCTAATGTGCTTATTGTTTGATATTGTACATTGTCATATTCTGTTTTTGTTGTATTATCTTGTATGTTGTTGTTTTCCTGCCTCGGGACTACAGGTGAAAATTAGCATTTATGCTATAACCTGGCTCATTTACAGTCTGTACAGAAATTTTAGATTAATGTGCACTGTCCCGATAAAACCCATATATATATATATATATATATATATATATATATATATATATATATATATATATATATATATATATATATATATATATATATATATATGGGTTAAGCAAGGTCAGGAGGGCAGGCAATAAATTTGGTATGTAGCTAATGTAATGTAATGTATTTTGTCGTTTGTTATTGTCTCTGCACTACTTCCAGTGATTACATTGCCATGTTACTATTATTTAAAAGGTAATACCTTTGTACATTTCTTTGTGTAAATAAAGTTTTTTTAAAAAGCAAAAAAAAAAGCGAACATGATGGTGTAGGAGTGTAACTTAGCAGACACGTGCAGTGTGAAGGAAGACAGAGGAAAGACGATGTAAAGTGAGTCAACTGTGAACAATAAAACCACACGTTTGGTGGCTTCATCTATCGTTAACACTGCCGGTAAAGTGAAGGGTGTTTGTCACTATTGCCCCCGAAAAGCGTCGGCCCTGGAGGCCTTCACTGTGCTTCTCGACCACGTGTGAAACAGGAAAGGCGTGACAGTTGTTTTCGCCCCTGGCAGACAGCGTGGACATTAGAGATCACAAAATATAGCTTTTGAAGATGCAACGCGCTGCTGCGTATCACGTAAAATATAACGTTTTGAAATGGGGCTCTTAATAGCTTCAATGTTACCTCAGCTAGCTACGTAGTTAAAAACGTTAAGCTAACTTTAGCTAATCTATTATAAGTGCTGCACTATTATTTAATGAGTAAATTAAGTTGTGAATCTCTCAATACACCCATTGTTTAAGCTAACTTTAGCTAACGTTAAGCTAACTTTAGCTATGGTTAAGCTAAAGTTAGCTAACGTTAAGCTAACGTTAGCTAATCTAAGATAAGTGCTGCACTATTTTTTAATGAGTAAATTTAGTTGTGAATCTCTCAATACACCCATTGTTTAAGCTAACTTTAGCTATGGTTAAGCTAAAGTTAGCTAACGTTACGCTAACTTTAGCTAACGTTAGCTAATCTATGATAAGTGCTACACTGTTTTTAAATGAGTAAGTTGTGAGTCTCTTAATACACCCATTGTTTGAGTCAGCCGAACTAAAGAGACTTTCTGTCTCCACATATTATTACTGTAGGTTGACTGAATACTGAACCCAGAATGTATCTTTTCGGTAAGTAAAGTTAATTAGCTACTCACCACCTGTAGCCTTCAACAGCTGCTAACGTTATGCTAGCGTTAGCTAGCTAGCTGTCAAACGTCGGTAACAGTTTGTAGACTTTACAGCCGAAGAAAGCGTCCAAACATCCATACAAACTTCTCCAATCACGTCTGTAGCTACATAATGTACTTGACGTTGTCCATATGTGTTCTCAGTTGATTTAAACAGTCATATTTGTACATGCATATAGCTTAACACTTACATGTATTACAATAATTACATTTCTCAGCCTACAGTAGCGAGTAGCTGCTTACTGCGCGGGAGGAATGAAATAAATAACTGTATATTTGTCAGTTTATATCAGTTATCAGAGTAAAATGAGTGAATGTATGACAAATATTTAATGAAAAGCAGCACATTTTTTTTTACATTTTAATTACTTATGAGAATATTTAAGCATCAATTAAGCAGATACATTTTTATTTTGATTGATAATCATGTTGGATAATTTAACTAATGAATATAGCTTTATATATTTCTTTTGCTTAAGCTCTAAGTTCGACATTTAGTTATTAAAACATTGTAGAATTTTTTTTCAACTAATCTATGCAGCACTATTGTTTTTTTCTTATTAATTTTAATGGTGTTATTTCATTTCATTTCATTCGTTTTATGTTGTATTTTGTTTTATTTAATTTTTTCATTATTTTTTTATTTGTTTAGAAAAACAAACTTCTGGTATAAATATATATAAAAAAAATAGAAAGGTTGCTATTCTTATTTATTGAACAATGTTTGTTCAATTATTTTTTTGTTTATCTTTTTCTGTCATTTGTTTTCATTATTATTATTTTGAAATTAACGTAATTCATTAACTAATGAATTTAGCTCTATTTATTATCTTATCTTAAGCATCAAAAGTTCGACATTTTTGCTTATAATACTAAAACGATTTAGTCATTAAAACATCGTAGAATTTTGTTTTCAACTAATCTATACAGCACAATTATTTTTTTTGTGTTATTTCATATTTCATTGTTTTATGTTGTATTTTGTTTTATTTATTTTTTTCATTATTTTTAAATTTGTTTAGAAAAAACAAACTTCTCTTGTAAATATAAAAAAATGATAAATACAAATAAAATAAATAAATAAAAAAAGTCGCTTTTCGTATAAAATCGTATTTATTTATTGAAAAATATTCGTTCAATTATTTTTTTATTGTCATTTTTATTATTATTATTATTATTTTGAAAGGAACGTAAAACCACTTCCTGTTTTCTCCCGGCTAACTTCCTGTTTACGTCGTGCTAGCCCCCGTTAGCTTGCTGCCAGAGTGATCGGTCCCAGCAGCGCAGCATCCAGCCTTCACACCGGTAGGTGAGTCGCAGAGTGAGGGAGCAGAGCCGCCGTTTCTCCGCTATATTTCCATCTTTCCCCACTTTGTTTACAGTGTGAAGAGTGGATCAGTGGAGACATTTTGGGACTCTCGCTCTGGACAACATTTCACATCTATCGCATAACAATAACAAGTGGAATTTAGCCTTTTGGGGAGCACACAGCGGAGGTTTTGGAGGATGAACCCCCAGTGTGCCCGCTGTGGGAAGATTGTCTACCCGACGGAGAAAGTCAGCTGCCTGGACAAGGTAAGCACTTTGTTTGTGGACCAAAAAAAAAAAAAAAACATCCAGAATCACTCAGGTGTATTTATTTCACACTTACTGTGTCTGATAAAACCTTGATAATAACCTTACAGCTGGTGCTAATCCGAGTTCAGATATTTTAAGTTGTTTATTTTAGATATTTATTGTCATGTGCACAGCAATTACAGAGAATAAGTCGTTTCCAGTGACAATGTTTTAATTTATTAGGCTCCCTCCAATAATGCTCATTAAATATGTATTGTAAGTAAATCATGCAAGTAAAAAAAGAAGATAATTTTAGACATAATAGGGCAGAATGTAAAATAAAAGGATAACATTTTACATATATGAAATCAAAGTGTAGCCTATATATGTGTAGATAGATAGATAGATAGATAGATGGATACTTTATTCATCCCAAAGGACATTTTAGGCATCCAGTAGCTTAGGCAACCATAACCCAACAAACACACACATACACACATATATCTCACATACACAAAAATCACTCACAGAAATGTAAAGAGTTAACAATGTAAGGTCTGGTATGGACTGACCGTGTGATGCAATGACCGTGATAAGGTGCTACGGTAGACTGTGTGCAATGGTGGTAGTGCAGAAGTGAACAGTGCAATAACTTATTATTCAATATTAACTATGACTATGAAAAGACAAGAATGTAAACATTATATAATTGCCTGACAAACAAGAAAAGAAAAGAAATAATATACCTTAAAAACAATATATAACAGGGAATAAGTCATAAGATAGTAGATGTTATAACTGTGTAGTAGACAGGTGTACAGTAATTGAAAATGGATAAACGAAACGTAAACAAGAATGTACAAAGAATGTAGTAAATGTGTATGCCTAATGAGATGCAGGCCAATATATACTGTGTATATATACATGCATATATAGAGAGAGAGACAGTAGTTGTAAAACTAGGCCTACATAAAAGTATGTAAAGTGATTTGTCAAGTTGTAAGAGATGCAGCTGGGTTGTAATTGAATGAAAACATTGTTCACTCTGCTTTTTAGCTTGAAATATGTATCTCAACTAATCAGTCTCTCATCAAGTAAAATAACACCGTTGTGAGTTATTTTTAATTAAATGTTTGCCAGAAAATGCTGTTAAAGTTGAGAACTCAGGAGCTGATGCAGTTTTAATCGATTGAGTGATCGATTGATTGATTGATTGGTGAAGGTTTGTGTAATCAAATATCCATCCAAATGTCTCAGATTTGTGTTGACAATAGATCTGAGCCGTGTCATTATGGATAATTTGCTCCAATAGTTTGTTGCACCAATGGTGCCAAAATATTGAGTCCTCGAAGAACAGAAAACAGAAAAAGCAAATTGATAATCAAAACCGTCATCTATTAGTTTTCTGTCCTCTGATCTAATGATGGAATATAGTTGATTAGTTTAGCACACATCTTGTCTGGTGATTTATTTTGTTAACAAAATATTTCTTTAATCTTTTATCAGCCTGAACGAGGCCTTTATACACGTGCATCATCTTACGATGACTTGATCAGTTTCTAATGGGAAGTTTCATTCCTGTAGTGTCATGCCTTTACGATTTTTTTGTAGCAGTGGGGGCAGGTCTATCCGAACAACAACCCCCCCCCCCCACACACACACACACACACACACACAGAGACACACACACGCACACACACACACACACAGACAGAGACATAGACACACACACACACACACACACACACACACACACACACACACACAGACAGAGACATAGACACACACACACAGAGACATAGACACACACAGAGACAGACACACACACACACAGACAGACACACACACACACACACACACACACACACACACACACACACACACACACACACACACACACACACACACACACACACACACACACACACACACCGCGTCCCACCGTCAAATGTTTGAAACGGAACGGACACGTCGCTGCAACACAAATATATTCATTCACCTCTATTCACACACAATGAGGCATATTTTCAGTTGTGATTGAACTGTATTTTTTGAGGAACTGTAGGACACTTTAACATCTCCAACATGAGTTAGAACGGACCACCGCGGTGATGTTTTTGGTGGAGCTGTTGGTTTAACCCTTGTGTTGTCTTCCATTCGCCCATGCATCGTCCTTCCAGTCATAACTGAAAATCATCATCGTTTTTGTCTCTTTTGGCGCTTTATTCAGTGTTTTTTGGCGCTTTTTTGACGTTTTACGCTTCTTTTCACCACCATGTATAAACATCACCAACAACAACTCATAACTAGTTTTACACTTATTACTTATTTTTGGAATTCATGGTCAGTAAAAAACCTAATTTACAGGAAATTATACCTAATTCTTGAGTTAAAAAAGCAGAAACTATGAATTATTAGACTAATATTCAAGGAAGGACGATCACAGAAGGGTCGACGTTCAGTCGGGAGACTGTTTCTAAACAGTTTTGTTTTTCTCCAAATGCTAAAATCTTTTTAACAAAACACCCAAAATTCAATGAAAGTAGAGATCCGATGTTTTGTTGTACTTGCGAAGCGCGTTGTATGTTATTTTTTGGGTAATCCAAATTAGGTAGTTAAAAAGAAACCCATATGTCTGATATAGACACGGAGACGGCGGGTCAGATTTAACCCAAAGACAACACGAGGGTTAATAGTCGACTCGGAAGAAAGCGAACGTTTTGACAATAAACTCCATCGACACAACAGTACGTGGAGTTAAACTGGACGCGCCAAGTAACCTCTTAATAGTTCTACTTGTTGTTAAATTGCAATATGAGCGGCAGCCAACGGGGGGGCGTGCATTATGTCGGCAGGATCATTTAAAAGGCAACCGCGACTACATTGTGCGTCTCCCTACTTCTGATACTGTGGCGGCAGAAATTTTGCCATGGCGGGCCGCCACTACAACATCAACATAGAGGAAACACTGCAACACATTATAATCCTCTATGATCAGTTGCATCCTGTTGTATTTTGTGTGTTTGCAATCGTACTTCCCCCATAAAAAACCATAAAAAACCTGTAAATCTGTTTTATACCACAAAGTAGAAGTTCCTAAATGAAAATAAAACTGCTATCATGCCATCGTTAAAGATACATACAGTAAGTTTTGTGGCAAATAAATATTAAAACACCATTAAAAAAGCACAAGTGGTTATAAAAATTAAATAAGGTATATTATAGGAATATGTTAGGAGCATCTTGATAAACTTCTTCGCCCTTTATTTGCCAGATTACAAACCTAAGGGTTGATTTTTGTGTTTGCACGCTAACACCTCTGTAATAGTCCGTTGCATAACAGTGATAAAATATTAATTTATCCTCAGCGTCTCATGCATTCACGGTCTGTCCTATGAGGCATCCGATGACACAACAGCATGTAGGCACTGCTCATATTAGCTCCCACCTTCCATAATAAAACAGTTCAACAGAGCTGGAGCAAATACTGTTTGTTGATTGTGTTATCGTCCAATATCTCTAGACCAAACAGAACTAAATGTACCTTCTGTTCTGAGAGAATAAGGGAGTAAAATGAATAAAAGAGGGAATAAAAGAGCTAAAGCAGAGTAAGAGGCAGAGCTGTAAAGAGGAGGAGGAGGCTGGCAAAGAAACAAAGAGGTATATGGAGAAGGAGAGTGAGGGGGGGGGAGGAAGAAAGAAAGAAGTAACTTCACTGTCCAAGGACTTCAGACTTCCCTGCAGTCTCTTTCAGAAAGCCCATTTTATCAGTTCCTTTGCAAGACTAGGTGTCACTGCCTTTACATTTGAGCTACAAAGACATAAACACTAAGGCTGCACAATATATCGTTTTTTTGTTATCGTCATCGCAATATCAACCGGCGCAATATACACATCGCGAAAGGCTGCGACACATCGCTACAGACACAAAACAGATTATTTTGTTTTAGGTGAAAGAAAATATGAGCACATGCACATTAAAATGTAACTGTCATTCTTTTTTAGTTCTGCCTTTATCAGTCCCTCCAGAAAAACGCGGAGTTTTTTTGTGATTGTTGCGGGCAAAAATCCTTGATTATGCGGCACGTTTTCTTAAAAAACACGATGGAATATGCGGGATATTTATGCCATTTTATGCGATGAAAATGCGGGAACTTGCAAAAACTGCGGTTTGATGAAAAAGAGAAAACAAAGTGATTCCCCAACACTGTGTTCTCAGTAGGTGAAATTACGTCACTTCATAACGTTCCCATGGCAACAGGGGAAAATGGCTGCTCTTGTGTGAAGTAAACGCAACATTTTTCATCTTCCTGCTGAGATATATGTGACTTTTTTGCAACGACAATGCGGGGATTATGAAATCATGCAAGCCCCGCATATTTTGCGCAGAAATCGGCAATTTATGCGGCGAAAGTGCGGCGTATTTGAAAAAATGCGGGCCCCCCCCCCGCATAAATATGCAGACTTTGGCTGATTATGCGTTGAATTCTGCGATCGCATAATCACGTTTTTCTGGAGGGACTGCTTTATATTCAATTCAATGTTCAATGTGTTCAATAAAAGAACGTTAGAAATGATTTCCTTTCATTTGTTTTAAATTCAACAAGCGATGTGTTGTATTTTAGCAGAATACTGAAAGCAGCAGAACAGAGCACACTTTAATATCTGTTTATTTATCGCAAGTAACATCGTTATCACGATATTCTACAATGTTATCGCATATCGCATATTTTCCTCATATCGTGCAGCCCTAATAAACATCTACATTTATGAGAGAAGTGAAATTAAAAGCTATTTGTCCAGGTTTTAGCGTTTTAGCCAATTTGTTTTGCCAATGGAAATTCCAACAGGATCTGCTCTTAAAGGAGAATTCTGGCCGATTTTCACCTGAATCTTGATCGCTATATATCTCAGAGTACTGTCCATAGGAGAAAGAAAACGAGCAAAATCGGTGCTAGCAAACTGGAGCTGCTGCAGCTACGTCCAGAGCTCCCAGTTAGATAAAATGCCAGTTGTCGGGGCACAAACTTTGAATTTCAACGGTTTTCTTCACAATGTCTGTGTTGAAAACGCATCTTGTTGTCACCTAAGGGCCCTGTTCATGTTGCACAGACATTTTAATTGCATTTGTGTCTGATAAGAGGCACAAAGGCACTCTTTATAAGATGCCCCGACGACTGGTATTCTAGCTAACTGGGAGCTCTGGACGTAGCTGCAGCAACTCCAGTTTGCTAGCACCGACTTTGCTCGTTCTGTTTTCCTATCGACAGTACTCGGAGATATATAGCGATCGAGATTCAGGTAAAAATCGGCCAGAATTCTCCTTTAAAACGAGACTTTGTGTGTCAGTTACAAGTATTTTGTGGATGATTTGTAGGAAAGGAGAACATTTGTGAACACACTGGTGTTGTACTTTAGGGCAAAACATTCACTACATTTTAAAGAATAGACTGACCAATACTAAAAAACATTAAGGCCGATACCAGTATTAGTTCTTTGATCAGATAACAAATATCAGAAATTCCTTTGTTTGCCATAAATGTACATATGATGCTGAATGGACTCAGGCTACAGCCAAACTACTGCGGCGTTTCCGAGCCCCTAAAACTTTTAACATTTTGAAACACTGACGCCCCCGTGAACTGGTCGCTTCGTAGTCTGGACGGACGCAAACGGAGACATTTGGAAACGAAGACGCACGTCAGTCAGTCTTATCTGTTAGGTATCTTACAGAGCTTTCAGGAACAGTTCCACCTCGTCCTCGAGCCAAGATAATTAATACCTGCTCTTAACTTTTCACCATTGTTGTTCTTCCGCCAAAGTATTTTCTGTATTTTCAACCTCTACATCCATAGTTTTCAGCCGTTAGACAATCGGCTTCCCGCCCATGCCCAGTGTATGCGAATGGTCATCATGCTTTTCTTTATAGATAATTTTTTGGGCTTTTCCGCCTTTAATGGACAGGACGGCTAGGTGAGAGAGAGAGAGAGAGAGAGAGAGGGAAGACATGCAGGAAATCGTCACAGGTCGGATTTGAACCCTGGACCTCTGCGTAGAGGCATAAACCTCTCAGTATATGTGCGCCTGCTCTACCCACTGATCCAACCCGGCCACAGACGACATCATGTCTGATATGGAGCCTAAATGCGTGCGTGGACGGAGATCATTTAAAAAAATAGTAGTAGTGTAGATGTAGGCTTAGTGTGACAATTTACCGTTGCAAATTAATCTTGTCAGTGCATTCTGGTTGACAGATTTGGAGACACAATGTATACACTGTTACTAAAATAACACATGTTTTATTGGCAGACATACATGCAGATACCAGTCTGTATACTTCAGTACAACCGCTACTAAAAGTGGTGAATTGGACTCTGATTTTAGTCGCACCTGCTACCACATCACTCTCCATGGTTTTGCATTTGGATACATCGTGCTCTTACTGTACATCGCAGTTAGGCGCAGGATAAATATAGAAGCCATATTAACAATGTAAACACATCATTTTAGGGATGATTTCACCCTAAGGATTTGAATAATCCTAATGCAGGACAGATGGAGGGCGATCTGAACTCGATATTGAACGAGCAAATGTTTGGCATTGAACTTCGGTTTTC
>CM042446.1:29195773-29213273 GCA_023631565.1 Gymnocephalus cernua | reverse complement strand
CACACACACACACACACACACACACGAGTGGACTTAATGGCAGAGGGGTTAAAGCGACCTTTGACCCTGTGAGGTTTAAGGTTTCCTCTCAGCTGGAGAAACACACCGTCTTTGTTTCCACTCTCGTCCTCCTGTAAACAAACATAAATCCTGAGCACGCCGCTCCCAATGATAACGGTGACCCGCTGCAGCTGAAGAGTTCTGTGAACTTTGTGTGGCCTCAGTTGGTAGAGCAGGCGCGCATATACGTAGAGGTTTATGCCTCGACGCAGAGGCACAAACGTTCGAGTCCGACCTCTCATCTAGCTGTCCATTTAGGGCGGAAAAGCCTTTTTAAAAATGTTGGAATTCACAAGATTTAGCAAGAAACATTAAGAAACTTGTTATAAAAGCTATTTGTTGATTGTTTGAGGGCATCTTGAATCTCTAATAGCAAAATCTGCATTTGATAAATACAGAAAATTGTTTTTTTTTTGGTTTAAATGTGTGTGTATTTAAGAGATTAAACTTGGAGGACAGTGGAAGTCCTCATATCTAAGTGACAAAGTAGTCTGTTTGTAATTCCATTTCCCTTCTCAGTGCCCTCTACGATTGTTGTCGTTTTCTGATCTTCCGGCTCTGTGGTTGGAGTTAGGGTTAGGGTTAGGGAGAGATCGTGGTCACAGCTGGCTGACTCACCTGTTGATCAGAGGTGAAACATGAACAGAGGTCTCTGGTGTCAAAGTCACATTCTCGATTACCTGATCCAGTCAGAAGTCCAGGCCGTCGTTCCTGCCTTCATGCCGTCATCTTACGTGCAGCCACAAATTAACACCGCACAGTTTTCTAGTTAAAGACTTCATATTCTGCTCATTTTCAGGTTCATAATTGTATTTTAAGGTTGTACCAGAATATGTTTACATGGTTTAATATATTGTTGTTGTACAGCACATCTCTCTCTCACTGCTGCAGCTCCTCTTTTCACCCTGTGTTCAGGTCTCTGTTTTAGCTACAGAGTGAATCATCTTTCCTTCTGTACTATCTTTGATTCCACTCTGCACATGCTCAGTAGCTCAGATGGTAGATCATGTCAGTTAGCTCCACAGACAGTAAAAGAAAGGTTGTTTCTCCAACTTTGGTCAGTTACAAGGCAGGATTAGCCGGGAGACTTCTTCTAAAGGAGGGCGCACATGGAAGTACTTCTTCTGGAGATTATGGTGAACTAGTGTTCACCATAATCATGTTCACCATGCATATTTCATTGTGTACCCTTTTCATTGGAAAGGTACTTTTTGGTACTCAGCTGGAGACATGTTTGTACCATTGCTGGCACATTTGTGAAATTTGTACCTTAAAGTACTTAATTGTACCCTCACTGTACCTTTATTTCTGAGAGTGTACTTACAATGACAATGTAGTCGATTGTGATTATAAATGGCTACCTACGTTTTATAACCTCCTCCTCACTATGACAACGAGCTTCTCATCCCTCCTTCAGAGACTCAGAGCAGCTCTAAAATAAGTACACTGGGTGGTGCATTGTTCACCCTTTGTTTTTTGGAGTAGAGCTGCAAGGATGAATCAGTTTGTTGTCAACTATTAAATTAATCGGCAACTATTTTGATAATCGGTTTGAGTCATTTCTCTGATGTCAGCTTGTTAAATGTGAATATGTTTCTAGTGTCTTCTCTCCTCTGTGACAGTAAACTGAATATCTTTTGAGTTGTGGATAAAACGAGACATTTGAGGACGTCATGTTGGGCTTTTTGGTCCACATTTGTCACCATTTTCACATTTTAAAGACCAAATAACTAATCCATTTATCCAGAAAATAATCCACAGATTAATCATATGCACTTACACTAAGTGCGTGCTACGCTGGTCGCCGTGACGACGGCGCCTTTGATTACAGGAAGGTGTTTACGTAGGTGGAGCGTTCGATGCGGTCGGCTGTGAGGAAGTGAAAAAGGAACCGGTGAGCAGAACAAGTGTTTGTTTGGCCGAACTTTCAGTCAAAAGAAGGACGTTCAAGTCACGCTACACGTTCAATCTGCAACGCCGATTTGTCTCGTGGTGGCGAGGAGCCTAAACAACACACAACATGGCCGCCGTTACAACATCTGGTATGAAAGATCTGAAAGAATACGAGTTGTGCGTGAAGGAATCTCCAGACAGCAGCCAGAACGCAGCAACTTCAGGTACGGCAAAGGAAGGACAGTCACTGGTTACTTCATTAATGTGTTACTGTGGTAACGGACTGAGGACGGGAGGACGACTCAGCAGAATCTTAACCAGTGGATTCACGACTCAGCAGAATCTCAACAAGTGGATTCATGACTCAGCAGAATCTGAACCAGTGGATTCAGGACTCAGCAAAATCTTAACCAGTGGATTCATGACTCAGCAGAATCTGAACCAGTGGATTCAGGACTCAGCAGAATCTCAACCAGTGGATTCACGACTCAGCAGAATCTGAACCAGTGGATTCATGACTCAGCAGAATCTCAACCAGTGGATTCAGGACTCAGCAGAATCTTAACCAGTGGACTCATGACTCAGCAGAATCTCAACCAGTGGATTCACGACTCAGCAGAATCTTAACCAGTGGACTCATGACTCAGCAGAATCTCAACCAGTGGATTCACGACTCAGCAGAATCTTAACCAGTGGACTCATGACTCAGCAGAATCTCAACCAGTGGATTCACGACTCAGCAGAATCTCAACCAGTGGATTCACGACTCAGCAGAATCTTAACCAGTGGATTCACGACTCAGCAGAATCTTAACTAGTTGTCAAAGTCTACAATTACAAAACAATATCTAGAGAAATCCAGTCCCTCCAGAAAAACGTGATTATGCGATCGCATAATTCAACGCATAATCAGCCAAAGTCGGCATATTTATGCGGGGGCCGCATTTTTTCAAATACGCCGCACTTTCGCTGCATAAATTGCCGATTTCCGCGCAAAATATGCGGGGCTTGCATGATTTCATAATCCCCGCATTGTCGTTGCAAAAAAGTCACATATATCTCAGCAGAAAGTTGAAAAATGTTGCGTTTACTTCACACGAGAGCAGCCATTTTCCCCTGTTGCCATGGGAACGTTATGAAGTGATGTAATTTCTCCTACTGAGAACACGGTGTTGGGGGAATCACTTTTTTTTCTCTTTTTCATCAAACCGCAGTTCTTGCAAGTTCCCACAATTTCATCGCATAAAATTGCATAAATATCCAGCATATTCCATCACATTTTTTAAGAAAACGTGTCGCATAATCAAGGATTTTTGCCCGCAACAATCACAAAAAAAACTCTGCGTTTTTCTGGAGGGACTGTAAATTCTAGAGAATCCTGCGTGGACTTCTGACTTCTGATCTTAGGTCCTTTCAAACAAGCGGCAGTGTGTGTGTCACGGTTTAGTTGCAGGTGTAGCAGCACACGTGGTGATGTTTTTTTCCTCGGCGGGTTAATTCAGGTCAACCCTCTTTGGCGTCTCACACACTGGAGCTAATGGCTTCAGAGTGTATTTTCTTCTTCACACACTGTGTCGGAGTGTGTGCCCTCAGCTGAAGAATGTCACAGCAGACTAATGAGGACCTGCAGGGTTATCTATTCCACAGAAAAACATACCTCTCAGGTAGGGCTGCTCCTGTATGGACAAAAAAAACACAATGACTTTCGGAAAGATGTTGCATTGATTGAACTTAAAAAAACAGTGAAACAAATCAACAGTGAAAACACCTTGAACTGTGAAATTTACCCTAATACTTTTCCTGATGAACTTTTGGAATTCACCTTAAAATGAATAATACAATACAATGTTTATAGTAGTAATTAATACAGACAAAATGAGAGTTTACTTGAAAAACCGAATGTGCAAAATAATCGTTTTTTGTGACCGCTATAGGAGCCGAAATCAGAATCCCGATAATCAAACGTTGATTGATTGGACAGCTGTCCTCACTGGTTTGATGTTGGCTTTCCAACTTTCTGTCTGTCTGTCTCTCTGTCTGTGTCTCTGTCTGTCTGTCTGTGTCTCTGTCTGTCTGTCTGTCTCTCTGTCTGTCTAACTGTCTGTCTGTCTGTGTCTCTGTCTGTCTGTCTGTCTGTCTGTCTACCTGTCTGTCTGTCTGTCTGTCTGCCTGTCTGCCTGTCTACCTGTCTACCTGTCTGTCTGTCTGTTTGTCTGTCTGTGTCTCTACCTGTCTGTCTGTCTGTCTGTGTCTCTGTCTCTCTCTCTGTCTGTCTGTCTGTCTCTCTGTCTGTCTGTCTGTCTGTCTGTCTGTGTCTCTGTCTGTCTGTCTGTCTGTGTCTCTGTCTGTCTGTCTGTCTGTTTGTCTGTCTGTTTGTTAACAGGCAGGAAACAGCTGCAGACTTCCTGCAGTGATTCTTACTCATCAGTGAGAGTTCTGCGTTTTTAGCAGTATTGTTACTATATATATATATATATATATATATATATATATATATATATATATATAGTACTGTTACATGTGTTGTTCAGCGTACAGACCAGTAATTAAAGAGAGTCTGTGCTCCGGCTCCCTCTGACGCTCGCTGTTTTTACTGTGATACAACTGGTGTGTGTTGTGAAAAAGTCCGGCGGCGGCGGCGGCAGCAGCTTTGTTTTTCTTGGCTATTTGTGTCATGCGTCAGATCTGTGTCCATTGTTGAGCTCCGGTCGGCGCTGCGATGACAACAATAACATCTGAGTCGACGGCCTCAGTTCGCCCGCCGTGACTCTCTGAGCATTTCCTCTGCAGCTGCTTCTGTTGGCTCTTGAGGTTAAATATTATATGTTCACTAATTTATGGTAAAAGTTCATTCCCTCCATAAGTTGATGAAGTTATGAAGAGAATAATAACTGCTGTATCTTTGTCTTTATTATGTCCACCCGTCCGCCTGTCTGTCTGTCTGTCTGTCTGTCTGTCTGTCTGTCTGTCTGTCTGTCTGTCTGTCTGTCAGGTTAGGACTGTAGGACAGTAAAAAGCACTTATACTTTAGAATAGGGGACAACCTTAACTTAGCTCTGAGCGTTTTTAGTCCAGAGGGAAGTTAAAGGTGTTCATGAGCGCGGTCTCGTGCTTCTTAAGATCCTCTCTGCAGCTCAGAAAGGGGGAGGCTGACTAAGAGGAGGGGGACAAACAAGTGGGGAGAAGGATTACAGGAGCACATGAGACTCAGCACACTCTGACTCACTGACTTCATGAGGGCACTCGTGGAAGAAAAAGTTCTCTCGGGTCCAGTTCTGTGGCTGGCTACGATTAGGGATCGACCAATATGGATTCTTTTTAGTGCCGATACCGATTTGTTTTCATCAGCCTTAGCCGATGTCCGATACGGGCTGCCGATTTTCTTGAGCCGATACTGTTTTTGCTCCCTCAATTTCAAAGTCAAAGTCAAATTCTCTTTATTAGTCTCCCAAAGGAGAAATTCATTTTGGACGGAGAGAAGATTGCTGCAAGAGTAACATAGACACACATCAAACACAGGGTTAAAACAGTTAGACATTAAACATGAAGGCTGCTCAAATAGCTGTGCAAAATTACAAGTTACCATTTTCTACAAAGGCAGTTAATAAAAAATGTATCCATTTGGAAATATAAATATCCTTACAATCCATTATAAGGATATTTATATTTCCAAATGGATACATTTTTTACATCATAAAAATGACACAATGATGATAACAAGCGTTACAAGTCTCAATTTAAAAAAGCAACATTTATTGAACTTAAAAAAAAACTCTTCTGCAATCATCTAACATTCATATCACCCAAATTATGTGTGCAGTGTGCATCATATGGATGGATGAGTGCACACTGCATATGGTTAACTGTGCAAGGGTCAACATCTACAACACAGCACTGATGATGCATTGCTTGCTGACATTATAAGACAGATATAATAAAGCTATCATAAATCGGTCTATCGCTAGTTACGATGCGTTTTATTCACTGCGCAGTGGCGACAGAAGTTGACAAGAATCTGTAGTTTAATTCTCTCTGACCCAAAGAAGATCTGGCCAGGGTCAAGTTGTTTTTACATAAGGCTGCACGATATGAGGAAAATATCTAACGGTGATTATTTGGACTGATATTGCAATTGCGATATGATTCACGATATCGGAGAGAATGAACATTTTTGTATCATTACTCTCATTTTCATAAAAAAAGCATTGCAATTTAAAACAAAATAAAGTGATTATAGTGTGATTTTTGCGAGGATCTGTACCAAATAAAGATGTTTTCTGTAGTCTGTAGGACAGGATGTGTAGGCCGGGACGTCTCTGCAGCTCCACAATACTTCATTCAGAATGGTTAGACACATATTTTGCCTTCAACAAATATTGCACCACCCCTGCAATTTGCATATTGCACTAGTCCATATATATATATATATATATATATATATATATATATATATATATATATATATATATAGTCCATGTTGCGATTTCGATAAAATTGCGATTAATTGTGCAGCCCTAAGTTTACAGGAAACAACAGAATAAAGAAAAGCTGAGAAGACATTCAACTCACAAGTCTGTCTGAGTAGATTTACATCGACTGTCTGCTCCAACTAATCAAAAGTGCTTTGACTAAGATGTGAAAATCTCTGTCGGCGTTAACCTAAACTGTAAACAAACGCTCCCACTCAGTGACTACAATTGAAATGCTTCCTCTTAACATTAAGCTAGAGCAAAGGCAGACAGACTTAATTAAATCAGGAGACACTAAAAGTTTGTTGTTTAGAGAAAATAATAGGAACCTAATTAGTGAACAGGAAAGAGGATATTAGGATAAGATAATAATACAACCTGAGTAGAGTGAGGATGGAAATCAGGCATCGTTTCCTTGAAGTTGAAGACATAACATAGAAACACACACACACATATATAGACATATATACAGTGTCTTATATACAGGTTTGTGGAGGACTTACATGCATGTATTTGGCACAGAGTTTAGGGCACCTCCTTTAAGAAAACTATTACGTTTTTCAATTGCATTTCCTAGGGCAATATATCGATATTGTGATATGTGACTAGATAGCTTCTTAGATTTTGGATATTGTAATATCGTGATATGTGACTAGATATCTTCTTAGATTTTGGATATTGTAATCTTGTGATATGTGACTAGATATCGTCTTAGATTTTGGATATTGTAATATCGTGATATGTGACTAGATATTGTCTTAGATTTTGGATATTGTAATCTTGTGATATGCGACTAGATATTTTCTTAGATTTTGGATAGTGTAATATCGTGATATGTGACTAGATATCGTCCTAAATTTTGGATATTGTAATATCGTGATATGTGACTACATATCGTCTTAGATTTTGGATAGTGTAATATCGTGATATGTGACTAGATATCGTCTTAAATTTTGGATATTGTAATATCGTGATATGCGACTAGATATTTTCTTAGATTTTGGATAGTGTAATATCGTGATATGTGACTAGATATCGTCTTAAATTTTGGATATTGTAATATCGTGATATGTGACTAGATATCTTCTTAGATTTTGGATAGTGTAATATCGTGATATGTGACTAGATATCGTCTTAAATTTTGGATAGTGTAATATCATGATATGTGACTAGATATCTTCTGAGATTTTGGATAGTGTAATATCGTGATATGTGACTAGATATCTTCTGAGATTTTGGATAGTGTAATATCGTGATATGTGACTAGATATCGTCTTAAATTTTGGATATTGTAATATCGTGATATGTGACTAGATATCATCTTAGATTTTGGATATTGTAATATCGTGATATGTGACTAGATATCGTCTTAGATTTTGGATATTGTAATATCGTGATATGCGACTAGATATTTTCTTAGATTTTGGATAGTGTAATATCGTGATATGTGACTAGATATCTTCTGAGATTTTGGATAGTGTAATATCGTGATGTGACTAGATATCGTCTTAAATTTTGGATATTGTAATATCGTGATATGTGACTAGATATCTTCTTAGATTTTGGATATTGTAATATTGTGATATGCGACTAGATATTTTCTTAGATTTTGGATAGTGTAATATCGTGATATGTGACTAGATATTTTCTTAGATTTTGGATATTGTAATATCGTGATATGTGACTAGATATCGTCTTAGATTTTGGATATTGTAATATCGTGATATGTGACTAGATATCGTCTTAGATTTTGGATAGTGTAATATTGTGATATGTGACTAGATATCTTAGATTTTGGATATTGTAATATCGTGATATGTGACTAGATATTTTCTTAGATTTTGGATAGTGTAATATCATGATATGTGACTAGATATCGTCTTAAATTTTGGATATTGTAATATCATGATATGTGACTAGATATCTTCTGAGATTTTGGATATTGTAATATCGTGATATGTGACTAGATATCATCTTAGATTTTGGATATTGTAATATCGTGATATGTGACTAGATATCTTCTGAGATTTTGGATATTGTAATATCGTGATATGTGACTAGATATCATCTTAGATTTTGGATATTGTAATATCGTGATATGTGACTAGATATCGTCTTAGATTTTGGATATTGTAATATCATGATATGTGACTAGATATCATCTTAGATTTTGGATATTGTAATATCCTGATATGTGACTAGATATCGTCTTAGATTTTGGATATTGTAATATCGTGATATGCGACTAGATATTTTCTTAGATTTTGGATAGTGTAATATCGTGATATGTGACTAGATATCGTCTTAGATTTTGGATATTGTAATATCATGATATGTGACTAGATATCTTCTGAGATTTTGGATATTGTAATATCGTGATATGTGACTAGATATCATCTTAGATTTTGGATATTGTAATATCGTGATATGTGACTAGATATCGTCTTAGATTTTGGATATTGTAATATCGTGATATGTGACTAGATATCGTCTTAGATTTTGGATATTGTAATATCGTGATATGCGACTAGATATTTTCTTAGATTTTGGATAGTGTAATATCGTGATATGTGACTAGATATCGTCTTAGATTTTGGATATTGTAATATCTTGATATGTGACTAGATATCGTCTTAGATTTTGGATAGTGTAATATCGTGATATGTGACTAGATATCGTCTTAGATTTTGGATATTGTAATATCGTGATATGCGACTAGATATTTTCTTAGATTTTGGATAGTGTAATATCGTGATATGTGACTAGATATCGTCTTAGATTTTGGATAGTGTAATATCGTGATATATGACTAGATATCGTCTTAGATTTTGGATATTGTAATATCGTGATATGTGACTAGATATCGTCTTAGATTTTGGATATTGTAATATCGTGATATGCGACTAGATATCGTCTTAGATTTTGGATATTGCAATATCATGATATGTGACTAGATATCGTCTTAGATTTTGGATATTGTAATATCGTGATATGTGACTAGATATCTTCCTAGATTTTGGATATTGTAATATCGTGATATGTGACTAGATATCTTAGATTTTGGATATTGTAATATCGTGATATGTGACTAGATATCGTCTTACATTTTGGATATTGTAATATCGTGATATGTGACTAGATATCTTAGATTTTGGATATTGTAATATCGTGATATGTGACTAGATATCGTCTTAGATTTTGGATAGTGTAATATCGTGATATGTGACTAGATATCGTCTTAGATTTTGGATATTGTAATATCGTGATATGTGACTATGTGATATCGTCTTAGATTTTGGATATTGTAATATTGTGATATGTGACTAGATATCTTCCTAGATTTTGGATATTGTAATATCGTGATATGTGACTAGATATCGTCTTAGATTTTGGATAGTGTAATATCGTGATATGTGACTAGATATCGTCTTAGATTTTGGATATTGTAATATTGTGATATGTGACTATGTGATATCGTCTTAGATTTTGGATATTGCAATATCATGATATGTGACTGTGATATCGTCTTAGATTTTGGATATTGTAATATCGTGATATGTGACTAGATATCTTCCTAGATTTTGGATATTGTAATATCGTGATATGTGACTAGATATCTTAGATTTTGGATAGTGTAATATCGTAATATGTGACTAGATATTGTCTTAGATTTTGGATATTGTAATATCGTAAGTGTTGTCTTTTCCTGGCATTATAGTAGAGTTATGTCATTTTCTGAACTTACCAGACTGTTGCAGCTTTTCTGTTATTGGCTTTTTTCCCACTTAATCATTACTGATGATTACTTATCACAAACCTCATTGTGTAAATATTTTAAGAAAGCAATAATTGTCAACCCTACAATATATTTGCAATATCTATATCGAAGTATTTGGTCAAGAATATCGTGATATTTGATTTTCTCCGTATTGCCCAACCCTAGCATTTCCACAGAATTGTGGAACCACTTTTATTAACATCTGTGTAGTTGCGGAAATAATGATGTGAAATAATGATCCAGTGATGTTGCAGAACGTATTTCCTTCTCCAGCAGAACAGAAACATCATAGCAGGCGTCTTCCCGTGTCAGATATTTGTGTTTAATTAAGTTACACTTCATGGTAATTAGTAATAATCAAAGCTGCTTATGTAACGCTGAACGCATGAACATGAAGACGACTGAAATCTAAAAGAGGTCACTAATTCTCTCTCTCTCATTCCCTGCATGTGTACATGAATGTTAACATGACTTCACATGTAGTGTGAATGCTAATAGCAGCTCAGATTGTTGTGATAAAGGCTGTGTGGTTATGTAACGCTGCTGCCCACATAACCAACATCGCTGAGAGAAACCTTTCTATCTTTATTCTTTCACTGAGGCAGTAGGAAAGCTGGAAGGGAAGCGGATCCTGCAGCAGCTGTAGGATATGATGTAATTGAGGCATGTAAGGAGGCTCTCACACCTGCCTCATTTACAGCAGTTTGGTCAAAGCGCACTACAGTTCGTTTGGGCAGGTGGGAATATTAACAATCGCACTCAGGTGTGCACCAAAAGCGGACCAAAGAAGTGTCTCGGTACGCTATCAGATGAACTGTTTGTGATGAGAACATGATCCGACATCGAACTGCACCAACTGCTGTATGTGTACTCCGCAAGTCCGCAAAAACAGCCTGGTCTCACAGAATTCTGTGAAATGATCAGTCCCTCCAGAAAAACGCAATTATGCGATCGCAGAATTCAATGCATAATCAGCCAAAGTCCGCATATTTATGCGGGGGGGGGGGGGCGCATTTTTTTCAAATACGCCGCACTTTCGCCGCATAAATTGCCGATTTCCACGCAAAATATGCGGGTCTTGTATGATGTCATAATCCCCGCATTTTCGTTGCAAAAAAGTCACATATATCTCAGCAGGAAGTTGAAAAATTGTGCGTTTACTTCACACGAGAGCAGCCATTTTCCCCTGTTGCCATGGGAACGTTATGAAGTGATGTAATGTCGCCTAGTGAGAACACGGTGTTGGGGGAATCATTTTTTTTCTCTTTCATCAAACCGCAACTTTTGCAAGTTTCCACAATTTCATCGCATAAAATTGCATAAATATCCCACATATTCCATCGCATTTTTTAAGAAAATGTGCCGCATAATCAAGGATTTTTGCCCGCGACAATCACAAAAAAACTCTGCGTTTTTCTGGAGGGACTGAGTATAGCCTAAGTGGAGAACTCTGAACTGCTGAACCTGGTGTAACATGAGAAGAGAGCAAGTGAAAGGAGACTGAGAATAAATCCGACTGTGAGAAACAAAGATGGTGAGAGCAGCGTATAGAGAGAGAGAGAGAGAGAGAGAGAGAGAGAGAGAGAGAGAGGGAGAGAGAGAGAGAGAGAGAGAGAGAGAGAAAGGGAGAGAGAGAGAGAGAGCTGCTGAAAGATACGAGAGGAAAGTTATGTAACCCTCCTTCTAATCTTTCATGGTTTCGAGAATCTGCTAAAAAAAAAAAAAAGTACGAGAACAGGAACAGGAGGAGACAAAGACAGAGTTAAAGTTTTTGAAAAAGTAGATAAGTAGACGTGAAGGATTTGAGAAGGAACCGAGGCGCAGTCATCACCCGGAGAGAGAGAGATAAAAAAGAAGGCAGAGAGGATGGAGGGATGAGACGTGCTCTATTGAAGGCCGTCTGACAGCGTTATTCGCATGAGCGGGTGAACAGAAAGACGCAGGACAGTGAGGACCAATCACAGCCCTGTGATCAGACTCCTCTCTGTCTCCTCTCCCGTTCATGTTGTTGTTGTTGTTGTCGTCGGAGTGAAAGGCTGGCAGCTTTCTTTCTTTTCCACTCAAGTCTTTTTTTGCTCTTTTTTTCTTCTGCCCCGTTCAGGTCGCTTCTCAGCACGACTTTTCTCCAGTTTTTGTTTCCTCTTGTTTACCTTTTCTCTTCTACTTTTATCCTCTCCTCTTTCCTTTCCCTTCCTTTTCTGTGTTTTCTCTCCTCAACTCCTCTCCTCTCCCCTTTCATCTCCTCTCCCTTCCTGTCTCTCCTCTCCCTTCCTGTCTCTCCTCTCTCTGTTCCCCTTGTCTCCTATCCTCTTTCACCCCCTACCCTCTCTAATCCCCTTTTCCTCTCCCTTCCTGTCTCTCCTCTCCCTTCCTGTCTCTCCTCTCCACTCCTCTTTCACCCACTACCCTCTCTAATCCTCTTTTCATCTCCCTTCCTGTCTCTCCTCTCCCCTTTCATCTCATCTCCCTTCCTTTCTCTCCTCTCTATGCTCCCCTCGTCTCCTCTCTTCTTTCAGCCCCTACCCTCTCTTCTCCCCTTTTCCTCTCCCTTCCTGTCTCTCCTCTCCCCTTTCATCTCCTCTCCCTTCCTTTCTCTCCTCTCCTCTTTCACCCACTACCCTCTCTTCTCCCCTTTTCCTCTCCCTTCCTTTCCTTCCTCTCCCTTCCTTTCTCTCCTCTCCTCTTTCATCCCTACCCTGTCTTCTCTCCTCCTTTTCCTCTCCCTTCCTTTCTCTCCTCTCCTCTTTCACCCCCTACCCTCTCTTCTCTCTTTTTCCTCTCCCTTCCTTTCTCTCCTCTCTCTGCTCCCCTCGTCTCCTCTCCTCTTTCAGCCCCTACCCTCTCTTCTTCCTTTTCCTCTCCCTTCCTGTCTCTCCTCTCCCTTCCTTTCCTTCCTCTCCCTTCCTTTCTCTCCTCTCCTCTTTCATCCCTACCCTGTCTTCTCTCCTCCTTTTCCTCTCCCTTCCTTTCTCTCCTCTCCTCTCCTCTTTCACCCCCTACCCTCTCTTCTCTCTTTTTCCTCTCCCTTCCTTTCTCTCCTCTCTCTGCTCCCCTCGTCTCCTCTCCTCTTTCACCCCCTACCCTCACCCTTCCTGTCTCTCCTTTCCCTTCCTTTCATTTCCTCTCCCTTCCTTTCCTTCCTCTCCCTTCCTTTCTCGCCTCTCCTCTCCTATCTCTCCTCTCCTCTGTCAGTATGATAAAGACAAACCGTAAAGGACACCACAGCGTCCTGTCGTCTCCTTAATAAAGATGTAAAACTCTTTTATAAAGCAGTTAGCGGGGTGAGACTCTCGTCTCCACGGAGAGCCGGAGATAAAAGACAGACACGTAGCTTCTAGTCGTCTGGCGGTGACCCTTAACGCCTGCACTAGGGCTGGGACCGCACGCTTCTTTCACGAGACATGGCTGCTGATTGGATGCGTGTTGCCATTCTCATTTATTGCGATTGGATATTATTGAGTATTGCAATTTTCTTTTCCTTCTTTAACACAACCAAACGTTAAATGATAAACTTCTAGAGACAATATAGCATGAGACATTTCTAAAGGTGCATTTCAAAGGACAGAAGGAATCAAAAATACTGTCAGAAAGTTGCGCCCGGGTAGCTCACCTGGTAGAGCAGGCGCTCATATGTAGAGGTTTACTCCTGTCCTATACAAATAAAGGCCTTAAATGCCCAAAAATAATAAAAAATAAAATAAAAAAAGTTGCTCCCATGGGTGTGTTCTGCTCTATCATTGTGAAAAGCATCAAGTTTAAAAAAATCGTCGCCAAAAAAATCACGATGCTACGGAAGCTGAGAACGGCCTTTGATTTTTTTTTTTTATGGATTTATTTTTTCATGCACTGTTATCTCGTGATAACGACTTATTATTTTGTTATCTCGACATAACAAAGTTTGTTTTCTCCCACTAAGACACCCTTCCATTTAACCCGAGGAAGGAGCTCCATGAGCGGATAGAAATCTGCCGTTTCTCCCTCTGCTTCTCGGGTCAAATACTCGGGAAACGTTGTAAAAGGTGAAGCTGGCAACCAAGTCACACTCGGTCCATCGGTCAGTCCGTGACGGAATCAATCAACCAATCGGTTTACGCCACAACAAGCTGAAATGAAGGGGAAACAAACAAACCAAGATACTTTCATGGTCCAATACCACATTTCCCCGGTCATCAAGTGATAAACTGAAGTCGCTCTGTGTGTGGCGAGATGCTCGGCTCCTCTGTACCTTTGTGTTAACCCTCATGACATATTTCATAAATCATGTTGTTTTTTTATTGAGCAGTGAGAGAGCAAGAGGAGCGTCATCCAAAAAAACCTGGTCACCGAGGTAGCACAGGGGGTCTTTGGAGACACACTGAAAACAGCTCGTCCGAAATTGCTTTTATCATCTTAGGAACATCTCTAAAATTCGCAAATTGTTGTCAAAGAACAACCTGGAAATGATAATTCACGCTTTCATATCAACAAGGCTTGACTACTGTAACTCTGTGTTTACCTGTCTGAATATGTCTGCTTTGAACAAACTGCAAATTGTTCAACATTCGGCTGCTAGACTTTTACCAGGTTGCCCCTCGAAGGTCTCATATCACTCCAGTCTCGTCGGCTCTCCATTGGCTCCCTGTAAAATTCAGGATCGACTTTAAGGTTTTAGTGCTGACTTTCAGGGCCTTAAACGGTCAGGCCCCACAGTATATCCTGGACCTTTTGAAGCCGTATTTCCCTAGCCGGACTCTTCGGTCCTCTGACCAGTATTTGCTTGCAGTCCCTAAGACTGGTTCTAAGACCCGAGGGGACCAGGTCTTTCCAGTCTGTTGCTCCCAGACTGTGGAGCGCCCTGCCCCTGTCCGTGCGTCTGGCTGACTCTGTTGTCTCTTTTAAAAAGGATCTGAAAACTTGCTTATTTAGGAAAGCTTTTGGTTGATGGGTTCTCACTAGCGTCCCTTTCTTTTGATATATGTATATGCATTTTATACTGTTTGTTCTACCTATTCTGTTGTACAGCACTTTGTGATTTTATCTGTGAAAAGCGCTTTATAAATAAATTTTACTTACTTACTTACTTACTAGCACAGACTTCCATAAGGAGGCAATGCAGGTGACATTGAGGCATTTCATCCTCAATGTCACCTGCATTGCCTCCTTTTGGAACAACAAAACAAAACAAATACTTCTCCCGGTATTTCTCCACCATAAATATAATCGTAAAGATACGTTAAGTCTAACTTTCTTGATGGTGTTCTTTCATATTGTTTAAATCATTTGCAACGCTGCCTCTTTAAAGCACACTGTCTTTGGGTTGAATAAAACTATCGCTGCAAAGAGGAATCGATGAGTTTTCAACTATTAAATTACTCGCCAAGAGAAACTTAAAGTCCTGTGAATGCAGCTTCTAAAATGTGAATATGTTCTAGTTTCTTCTCTCCTCTGGGACAGTAAACTGAATGTCTTTGAGTTGTGGACAAAACAAGACGTTTGAGGACGTCATCTTGGGGCTTTTTGGGAAAAATCAACTGATGGACATTTGTCATCTGACATTTATACACCAAAACAACTTATTCCTTAATTGAGAACATAATCGACAGCTCAATCAACTATGAAAATAACTATTTGCAGCCCTATTTGTAAGACACAGCTGCAGTCCGACGCTTCTGTTCTGAACTCTTCTAATCGCAGCCCGCGATCAGCCCGGCAGCCGGCTATTAAATCTTCTGTGTGATAATATCTCTTACTTAAATATGCACGGCCTGAATTAACTCCCCCTCGGTTGTCATGGCCTTTTATCAGGGAGCTGCCACCAGCAGTAAAAAAGCATTAAATATTGGCGATGAAGGAGAAGTAATTGAACACGAGTTGGAGTGGAACTTCAGGCTCTAAAGTCAGTCGCACGCTTTTCTAGGAAACGGTCATGGACCAAGCAGTGAGGCAACAGGTAGGGTTTTGTTTATTTACCCCAAAAAATACAAAACAACATAAACCAATAACTTAATATCTAGGCCTATGAAAGAGGTCAACAAAATATAACTATACTCAAAATCACAACAATAAAACAGGATGTGATGTAAACAAACAAGTAGTTAATAATACAGATAAATTAAACAATATCCTCACATATCAACACACACACACACACACAAACACACACACACACACACTCCACAGTTCTTTATGTATTTTTATTTCATTAACTTGTATCAACTTTATGTTGTCTTATTATTTCTCTGTTTTTGGTTCTAGTCTCTGAACTCGCGTTGGGAGTTTTGTTGAAGTTGGATTACATTACATGTCATTTAGCTGACGCTTTTATCCAAAGCGACTTACAATTGCTACATATGTCAGAGGTCACACGCCTCTGATTTAGCATTCAGCTTTTGCTGCGTTCCAGGCGACCCGTAACCCGTGTTTTCACGACCTTCTACCCGTGAAAGCGCCCTTGAACGGCGGTCCAGCCCGTAACTTACTACCCGTGAACTCGTACCTGATCGTTGTTCTCCCAGTTACAGTTTTTGACGTCACACACACATAGACAACAATGGCGACCCCTGTTGATGTCGTACAGACGCCGGTGATTAACGGTGAGAAATAGACATAAACAGGCAACGTAAAGTAATTCCGCACATTGTAATTGAAACAATACACATACGATTGTCAGTCCCTCCAGAAAAACGCAGTTTTTTTGTGATTGTTGCGGGCAAAAATCCTTGATTATGCGGCACGTTTTCTTAAAAAATGTGATGGAATATGCGGAATATTTATGCAGTTTTATGCGATGAAAATGCGGGAACTTGCAAAAATTGCAGTTTGATGAAAAAGAGAAAAGAAGTGATTCCCCCAACACCGTGTTCTCAGTAGGTGAAATGACGTCACTTCATAACGTTCCCATGGCAACAGGTAAAAATGGCTGCTCTTGTGTGAAGTAAACGCAACATTTTTCAACTTCCTGCTGAGATATATGTGACTTTTTTTGCAACGAAAATGCGGGGATCGCATAATCGCGTTTTTCTGGAGGGACTGGATTGTGTACTACTACTACAGGTTATGTTTATTAAATGAAGCCCAAAATATGTTACTGACTAGAAATCACTAGTAGCTAGTGCTAGCTAACATCAACATTAGGCAGCCGCTAGCTAACGTTAGGTAGCCGCTAGCTAACATCAACATTAGGTAGCCGCTAGCTAACATTAGGTAGCCGCTAGCTAACGTTAGGTAGCCTAACCAACTGAACCAACTGCACAGTGTTTAGCTCGCCAGCTCGTGACTTTGCCTGGAACGCTACCAAGTCGTGAGTCGTGACTTGAAGTTGT
>CM042446.1:29188273-29190773 GCA_023631565.1 Gymnocephalus cernua | reverse complement strand
CTAGCCTAGCTTAGACCAGATCCTGGAGGTAACCGACTCCATCTAGCCTAGCTTAGACCAGATCCTGGAGGTAACCGGCTCCATCTAGCCTAGCTTAGACCAGATCCTGGAGGTAACCGGCTCCATCTAGCCTACTGCTCCCAATAAGTGACAAAATAACGCCAACATGTTCCTATTTACATATTCTGATTTGTATAGTCACAGCGTGTACAAATAACAAGGTCACATGACACACAGCCATCTTCTAACCGTATACACACTGGGAACTATATTCTCAGAAAGGCAAAGCGGAGTGATATGCTTGCAGCTCTGCAAGCATATCGGTGAATAAGCTAATGTCCCGATAAGTCGGCGTGTTCCTTTAAATCTTACCCAGATACAATAGTGCTATTTTCTGATTGGCTATTGTGTAGCCCCCTTTGTTCTTTTTTTGATTGGCTGATGAGTGGCAGGCTCGAATAACAACTTCAGGGGAGACGCGCTTGATTCCTGCCGGTTCCATATAGTGAGAGCGGCGCGGCCAGAGAAATTTTGGGTGCTGCGGCATATTAAATATTTTCTTCCTGCGTGAGAAATACAATGTGTGGCGGGAGTGCGTGACAAAAGACCGAAATGAGTGACTGTCACGCTCAGTGCGGGACACTCGAGAGCCCTGTTTTTGATCCTTAAAGAGCCACAGAGGGGTTTTCTGCACTGCTTACAGTAAAGACTGGCGGTGGAGCGTGGGAGTGTTTTCCACCGTGTCTCACATCCACCCACCTCACACTGTACTAACAGATCTGTGAGTAACTCACTTCATGCTGTGTGTCCCTGCAGACAAAGGCTTCAAATCCAAGCCCACTGCTGCTGCTTTTAGATACAGAGAACTAACTAAATATATCTTTAGTGTGAACAAAAAAAAATCTTTTCAAATCGGTGCAGTAGATCAGAGGTTCTCAAGCTTTTTTCAATAATGTTCCCCCCTTTGAACAGTGTTTTTTAAGCCATGTACCCCCTAAAGTCTCCATAAAGAGGAAGAATACGGCGATGTCAGCGGTAGATTTACTAAACAACAGCCTTGGACCTGGAAGACGTTTAAATGCTGATGAAGAAAGGAGACAAAAACTTGGAAAAAGACGGTAGAAAGAAGGAAGGAAGACAAGAATAAGTCGAAAATAGTAATAAAAACGTAGAAAAAAACACAGTAGAAAGAAGGAAGGCAACACTAGGGCGACAAAAGAGACAAAAAATTCAAATAAGCGACAAACACTTTTTAAAAAAAGCAGAAAAAAAAGTTAAAAAACTTTTAAAGAGTAATGAAGAAAGGCAAGAATAGGTCAATTTAAATGACAAGACCTTCAAAAAAGCGACAAACGTGGAGTAAAAAAACAGTAGAAGTAACTAGAGCCTTGTAACTAAAATGTCACGTACTCCCTGCAGTCCTCCGAAGTACCTCCAGGGGTACCCCACGTACCCCCATTTGAGAAACTATGCAACAGAGAGCGAGAACGCTGTAACCGGCAGCAGAGAACCGAGCCGCAATATAATCAATCAAGGGCAAATGTTTACCGTCAGTCAGCATCCACTAGATGTTTTGTTTTTGCCGCTGACAGACTTATATTATTATTCTAAGAGTCTGACAACATTATGAAAGGATCCCTACAGAGATAGACCTTTTAGTTAAAGAGTAAGATCCTTTTAGTTTAACATGAAACAGCCCCGAAATCACCATCACCAAACTACACCAGACTCCATGTAAATAATCAGGACTTTTAGCGTGTATAGAGCCAGACTCCATGTAAATAATCACTACTTTTAGCGTGTATAGAGCCAGACTCCATGTAAATAATCACTACTTTTAGCGTGTATAGAGCCAGACTCCATGTACATAATCAGGACTTTTAGCGTGTATAGAGCCAGACTCCATGTAAATAATCAGGACTTTTAGCGTGTATAGAGTCGGACTCCATGTAAATAATCAGGACTTTTAGCGTGTATAGAGTCGGACTCCATGTAAATAATCAGTGCTTTTAGCAGTACTTTTAGCGTGTATAGAGCCAGACTCCATGTAAATAATCAGGACTTTTAGCGTGTATAGAGCCAGACTCCATGTAAATAAGCAGAACTTTTAGCGTGTATAGAGCCAGACTCCATGTAAATAAGCAGGACTTTTAGCGTGTATAGAGCCAGACTCCATGTAAATAATCAGGACTTTTAGCGTGTATAGAGCCAGACTCCATGTAAATAATCACTACTTTTAGCGTGTATAGAGCCAGACTCCATGTAAATAATCAGTACTTTTAGCGTGTATAGAGCCAGACTCCATGTAAATAATCACTACTTTTAGCGTGTATAGAGCCAGACTCCATGTAAATAATCAGTACTTTTAGTGTGTATAGAGCCAGATTCCATGTAAATAATCAGTACTTTTAGCGTGTATTGAGCCAGACTCCATGTAAATAATCAGGACTTTTAGTGTGTATAGAGCCAGACTCCATGTAAATAATCACTACTTTTAGCG
>CM042446.1:29168273-29183273 GCA_023631565.1 Gymnocephalus cernua | reverse complement strand
ATGGGAGAAGAATGTGCTCTGGTTTATCGGCATTTATTTAAACCAATCACAGTCGTCTTGGGGCGGTGCTAAGCTCCGGACGGAGCCACGGTGCCTCTGCAAAATCGCCTCTGGAAGGAACTTGTTTTGGTGGAACATGTGTACGTTCAGTAGTAGTTTTTAGTCGTGCAACAGAAAACTCCGATTGGACAGATAGTCTAGCTAGCTGTCTGGATTTACCCTGCAGAGATCTGAGGAGCAGTTAACCAGAGTCCTCACAAATCAGCCGGAGGTTAGAACGCCAACACAGAGACAGAGGAAGGGGGGCGGACATCCTGCAGCACCGGGGCAATCCCAGACATGGATCGTCATCGATATAGACTATGAAAACCCTGAAGATCCCTCCTGCGTAGACTGTCCTCCATAAGTTCCTTCCCGTATCGAATGCAATCGACAGAAGTAACAAGCTAACGTCAGGCTGTAAACTTCACCGCAGTCGCAGGACTTTAACGTCACCACCACTAGCTTCTAACTTGATGTTGCGTGTTCGCCGTGACGACGTTTTCACTCTCATTTAGCCACTTGTTAGCAACCACCTTTTTAAAGCGCAGTTAGCAAACAATTAGAGATTAATGACATTATAAGTCGTACAACAAAATGTTAAAAAAAAAAAAACTAATTGACTTCCAGATGAGGGAACCGGAAATGCAAAGATGCTAACTCATTTCTGGGTTTTAGGAGATGTTTCTACAGCACTTAACTGGTGTAAGTGTGTATACTGTGTGTGTGTGTGTGTGTGTGTGTGTGTGTGTGTGTGTGTGTGTGTGTGTGTGTGTGTGTGTGTGTGTGTGTGTGTGTGTGTGTGTGTGTGTGTGTGTGTGTGTGTGATTTAGCTCGTTAGCTTGTAATACTAGCTCAGCAGGGAGCCTACGACTGACAAATGTTTTAATCTGCGTTGTAGTGAGAACGGGGGCAATCACTGTGAGAGCAGAACGCACGCACGCACGCACGCACGCACGCACGCACGCACGCACGCACGCACGCACGCACACACACTGTCTGAGTCATAGATATCCATCTATCAGCCTTGTGTAACTCTGTTCTGAGGCTAATGGGCTCGTACGGTGACTGATAGACACCAGCAGGATGGCGTCTTGGCTAAATGAGCTGCAGGGTTTCCTCTGAAGGTCAAAGTGAAGTGCAGCAGAGGGAGAATTGACCGCCCGCTGCTCTGTTGTTGCTGCTGCTGCAGCATCTGTGCGCTGTAAATTATCCTCTCTGCCTGCTTTTCGGCTGCAATCATTTATATTTGGAAAAAAACAGGCTGGTGATATTCTATATTTTTGTCATTGTCAACATTTCCTGCAGAAAAAAAACGCGTCTACTGTCCGACTTCCTGTCTGCGTCTCTCAGCTCTGAGCCCGTTGCTTCCTCCTGAAGGCGTGAATCGTTAAAAAACACAAATATATACAATTAGTTAATTAGTAAGATCCTAAAAAAAAGCTGCTCACTATTAAGTTTTTATCAAACTAACAGGAGGAAAAAGAGCATTTGTTGCGGCAGATTAATCCACATTTGGTGCTTTAGTTAGTATTTGTGGCAGCTGGACGGTGAAAACAAATAACCAAGTTGATTGGTTCCTGGAGAGCGCTGACCTCCGCCAAGGCCGATGGTGCTTTCAGGTGCCCCTTGGATGGTACCAGTTTGTAAGTCGTTTTTCGACCTCGTTGTATTCATGAGCTTTAAGTCGTAGAGTCCTATCTCGCACCCGGTGCAGCGCAAAGCCCGACGCAAGTGTCTTTGCTAGTTTCAGACC
The DNA here is from genome assembly GCA_023631565.1 of Gymnocephalus cernua. NCBI lineage: Eukaryota > Metazoa > Chordata > Actinopteri > Perciformes > Percidae > Gymnocephalus > Gymnocephalus cernua. The sequence continues at coordinate 29,181,478 of CM042446.1, read as the reverse complement.
GACGCAGTTGTCAGTTTCCCGTCCAGCACCCACGTCGTTTAAATAGCAAATGCACCTGCACCCACCTGTGCGCCCATGGCCGTGCTGGTCTTACAGGGAGGTGTGTTCAGGTGCATTCTGGGTGTGCTGGTCTTACAGGGAGGTGTGTTCAGGTGCATTCTGGGCGTGCTGGTCTTACAGGGAGGTGTGTTCAGGTGCATTCTGGGCGTATTGCTATCTTGAGGCAGCAGAATAGTGATGGCACCATTGACCAACAAAAACCTGGTCTAAAGTCAATAACGCAGCATTTCATTGTTATTTTAACAGCACATTAGTAAAATGCTCCGAGGCTCGTGCACAGCACGTGCACACTATGCTTGTTACACACACAGGGACGCACAGCAGCACACACACATGCAGAAGATTACTAATAAACATATTAGGGTGTAAATCCTCCATCATAACAGCAATGCTCCAAGGTCCAAACGCGCCTGGCTTTTAAAGGGAATGGGAGATGATCTCTGATTGGTTGATTGCATGTTACGCCCCAAAACACACCTCTGATTAATGAAGACACTAAGAACAACCCTTTAGAACCAGGCGCCAGGCACACGGACACTTTTTACCGCCGTCAAACTAGCAAAAGTGGATTTGGACACGCCATGAACACACCTGCACCAGGCTCTTAGATCGTTAAAATAGGGCCCGTAATGTGAAAACAGACATGAACAGTTTTATGAAAATCTGGCCAGCAGATTTTCTGCAAAACAAAACTTCCTTGGCGAAGGTATTTACCCTTCTTCTCTTCTCCTCCTCCGGGGGCTTTGATTAAACTGGATCACATAAATGCCCCAAAATCATGTTCTGCACTCAGAAATAAAACCCTCATTCCTCTTCATGTCCTGCATATCACCGTTAGACATATGTGTGAAGCAACTATAGTATATTTAACGTATTTTTTCACACTTTGTGAATCCGTGTTCTGTCTGAATTGTGAGTGGTGTAATTATTTCTGCTGTGTGGGCGCTTTCAAAGGTAAAATCCACCTTCAGATAGTCCTCTGTATTCCCACTGTGATGTGAATTATAGATCTTTGTTGCTTTCAGTGATGTAAGAGTTATCAAGGTTGTTAGTTCATGTACCAGGTCATGACTGCAGCCTCTAATCTTTTTTTTGTGTGTCAGAGCTGCAGTGCTTTCTCTATTTTCTCCTCCTGTGGATGACTATGTTCAACTCAAAATGATATTCCTTAAATACATCGAGTGTTTCTGTCCCTCTCTTTTTCCTGCAGGTGAAGTATAAGAAGGACTTTGAAGAGAGCAAAGGCCGAGGGTTCAGCATCGTGTCCGACACTCCAGAGATGCAAAGACTCAGAAGGACTCAGGAGCAGATCAGTATTGTATGTGAATGTCTGTCCTTGTGTGTGTGTGTGTGTGTGTGTGTGTGTGTGTGTGTGTGTGTGTGTGTGTGTGTGTGATGGGTGGGTGGGTGGGTGAGTGTCTGTAATGTGAAATGTACGAGCGAGGGGTGCAATTTGGTCAGTGAGCACATCACGTTCTCACTCACCTCTCTCTACATACTACTCTCTACTGTTGTCTCTACATACTACTCTCTACTGTTGTCTCTCTACATACTACTCTCTACTGTTGTCTCTTTACATACTACTCTCTACTGATGTCTCTCTACATACTATTCTCTACTGCTGTCTCTCTACATACTACTCTCTACTGTAGTCTCTCTACATACTACTCTCTACTGTAGTCGCTCTACATACTACTCTCTACTGCTGTCTCTCTACATACTACTCTCTACTGCTGTCTCTCTACATACTACTCTCTACTGTAGTCTCTCTACATACTACTCTCTACTGCTGTCTCTCTACATACTACTCTCTACTGTTGTCTCTACATACTACTCTCTACTGTTTTCTCTACATACTACTCTCTACTGATGTCTCTCTACATACTACTCTCTACTGCTGTCTCTCTACATACTACTCTCTACTGCTGTCTCTCTACATACTACTCTCTACTGCTGTCTCTCTACATACTACTCTCTACTGCTGTCTCTCTACATACTACTCTCTACTGTTGTCTCTACATACTACTCTCTACTGTTGTCTCTACATACTACTCTCTACTGTTTTCTCTACATACTACTCTCTACTGATGTCTCTCTACATACTACTCTCTACTGCTGTCTCTCTACATACTACTCTCTACTGCTGTCTCTCTACATACTACTCTCTACTGCTGTCTCTCTACATACTACTCTCTACTGCTGTCTCTCTACATACTACTCTCTACTGATGTCTCTACATACTACTCTCTACTGTTGTCTCTACATACTACTCTCTACTGTTGTCTCTCTACATACTACTCTCTACTGTTGTCTCTTTACATACTACTCTCTACTGATGTCTCTCTACATACTACTCTCTACTGATGTCTCTCTACATACTACTCTCTACTGTTCTCTCTCTACATACTACTCTCTACTGTAGTCTCTCTACATACTACTCTCTACTGTTGTCTCTTTACATACTACTCTCTACTGATGTCTCTCTACATACTATTCTCTACTGCTGTCTCTCTACATACTACTCTCTACTGTAGTCTCTCTACATACTACTCTCTACTGTAGTCGCTCTACATACTACTCTCTACTGCTGTCTCTCTACATACTACTCTCTACTGCTGTCTCTCTACATACTACTCTCTACTGTAGTCTCTCTACATACTACTCTCTACTGCTGTCTCTCTACATACTACTCTCTACTGTTGTCTCTACATACTACTCTCTACTGTTTTCTCTACATACTACTCTCTACTGATGTCTCTCTACATACTACTCTCTACTGCTGTCTCTCTACATACTACTCTCTACTGCTGTCTCTCTACATACTACTCTCTACTGCTGTCTCTCTACATACTACTCTCTACTGCTGTCTCTCTACATACTACTCTCTACTGTTGTCTCTACATACTACTCTCTACTGTTTTCTCTACATACTACTCTCTACTGATGTCTCTCTACATACTACTCTCTACTGCTGTCTCTCTACATACTACTCTCTACTGCTGTCTCTCTACATACTACTCTCTACTGCTGTCTCTCTACATACTACTCTCTACTGCTGTCTCTCTACATACTACTCTCTACTGCTGTCTCTCTACATACTACTCTCTACTGTAGTCTCTCTACATACTACTCTCTACTGCTGTCTCTCTACATACTACTCTCTACTGCTGTCTCTCTACATACTACTCTCTACTGTAGTCTCTCTACATACTACTCTCTACTGCTGTCTCTCTACATACTACTCTCTACTGTTGTCTCTACATACTACTCTCTACTGTTGTCTCTACATACTACTCTCTACTGTTTTCTCTACATACTACTCTCTACTGCTGTCTCTCTACATACTACTCTCTACTGCTGTCTCTCTACATACTACTCTCTACTGCTGTCTCTCTACATACTACTCTCTACTGCTGTCTCTCTACATACTACTCTCTACTGTTTTCTCTACATACTACTCTCTACTGCTGTCTCTCTACATACTACTCTCTACTGCTGTCTCTCTACATACTACTCTCTACTGTAGTCTCTCTACATACTACTCTCTACTGTAGTCTCTCTACATACTACTCTCTACTGCTGTCTCTCTACATACTACTCTCTACTGTTTTCTCTACATACTACTCTCTACTGCTGTCTCTCTACATACTACTCTCTACTGTAGTCTCTCTACATACTACTCTCTACTGCTGTCTCTCTACATACTACTCTCTACTGTAGTCTCTCTACATACTACTCTCTACTGCTGTCTCTCTACATACTACTCTCTACTGTTGTCTCTACATACTACTCTCTACTGTTGTCTCTACATACTACTCTCTACTGTTGTCTCTACATACTACTCTCTACTGTTTTCTCTACATACTACTCTCTACTGCTGTCTCTCTACATACTACTCTCTACTGCTGTCTCTCTACATACTACTCTCTACTGCTGTCTCTCTACATACTACTCTCTACTGCTGTCTCTCTACATACTACTCTCTACTGTTTTCTCTACATACTACTCTCTACTGCTGTCTCTCTACATACTACTCTCTACTGTAGTCTCTCTACATACTACTCTCTACTGCTGTCTCTCTACATACTACTCTCTACTGTTGTCTCTACATACTACTCTCTACTGTTGTCTCTACATACTACTCTCTACTGTTTTCTCTACATACTACTCTCTACTGCTGTCTCTCTACATACTACTCTCTACTGCTGTCTCTCTACATACTACTCTCTACTGCTGTCTCTCTACATACTACTCTCTACTGCTGTCTCTCTACATACTACTCTCTACTGTTTTCTCTACATACTACTCTCTACTGCTGTCTCTCTACATACTACTCTCTACTGCTGTCTCTCTACATACTACTCTCTACTGTAGTCTCTCTACATACTACTCTCTACTGTAGTCTCTCTACATACTACTCTCTACTGCTGTCTCTCTACATACTACTCTCTACTGTTTTCTCTACATACTACTCTCTACTGCTGTCTCTCTACATACTACTCTCTACTGCTGTCTCTCTACATACTACTCTCTACTGTTGTCTCTACATACTACTCTCTACTGTTTTCTCTACATACTACTCTCTACTGCTGTCTCTCTACATACTACTCTCTACTGCTGTCTCTCTACATACTACTCTCTACTGTAGTCTCTCTACATACTACTCTCTACTGTAGTCTCTCTACATACTACTCTCTACTGCTGTCTCTCTACATACTACTCTCTACTGCTGTCTCTCTACATACTACTCTCTACTGTAGTCTCTCTACATACTACTCTCTACTGCTGTCTCTCTACATACTACTCTCTACTGCTGTCTCTCTACATACTACTCTCTACTGTAGTCTCTCTACATACTACTCTCTACTGCTGTCTCTCTACATACTACTCTCTACTGTTGTCTCTACATACTACTCTCTACTGCTGTCTCTCTACATACTACTCTCTACTGCTGTCTCTCTACATACTACTCTCTACTACTGTATCTCTACATACTACTCTCTACTGCTGTCTCTCTACATACTACTCTCTACTGTAGTCTCTCTACATACTACTCTCTACTGCTGTCTCTCTACATACTACTCTCTACTGCTGTCTCTCTACATACTACTCTCTACTGTAGTCTCTCTACATACTACTCTCTACTGCTGTCTCTCTACATACTACTCTCTACTGCTGTCTCTTTACATACTACTCTCTACTGTAGTCTCTCTACATACTACTCTCTACTGCTGTCTCTCTACATACTACTCTCTACTGTTGTCTCTACATACTACTCTCTACTGTTTTCTCTACATACTACTCTCTACTGCTGTCTCTCTACATACTACTCTCTACTACTGTCTCTCTACATACTACTCTCTACTGTTGTCTCTCTACATACTACTCTCTACTGCTGTCTCTCTACATACTACTCTCTACTGCTGTCTCTCTACATACTACTCTCTACTGCTGTCTCTCTACATACTACTCTCTACTGTTGTCTCTACATACTACTCTCTACTACTGTCTCTCTACATACTACTCTCTACTGTTGTCTCTCTACATACTACTCTCTACTGCTGTCTCTCTACATACTACTCTCTACTGCTGTCTCTCTACATACTACTCTCTACTGCTGTCTCTCTACATACTACTCTCTACTGCTGTCTCTCTACATACTACTCTCTACTGTTGTCTCTCTACATACTACTCTCTACTGTTGTCTCTCTACATACTACTCTCTACTACTGTCTCTCTACATACTACTCTCTACTGCTGTCTCTCTACATACTACTCTCTACTGCTGTCTCTCTACATACTACTCTCTACTGCTGTCTCTCTACATACTACTCTCTACTGTTGTCTCTCTACATACTACTCTCTACTGTAGTCTCTCTACATACTACTCTCTACTTTCGTCTCTCTACATACTACTCTCTACTGCTGTCTCTCTACATACTACTCTCTACTGTTGTCTCTCTACATACTACTCTCTACTGTAGTCTCTCTACATACTACTCTCTACTGCTGTCTCTCTACATACTACTCTCTACTGTAGTCTCTCTACATACTACTCTCTACTTTCGTCTCTCTACATACTACTCTCTACTGCTGTCTCTCTACATACTACTCTCTACTGTTGTCTCTCTACATACTACTCTCTACTGTAGTCTCTCTACATACTACTCTCTACTTTCGTCTCTCTACATACTACTCTCTACTGCTGTCTCTCTACATACTACTCTCTACTGTTGTCTCTCTACATACTACTCTCTACTGCTGTCTCTCTACATACTACTCTCTACTGTAGTCTCTCTACATACTACTCTCTACTTTCGTCTCTCTACATACTACTCTCTACTGCTGTCTCTCTACATACTACTCTCTACTGTTGTCTCTCTACATACTACTCTCTACTGTAGTCTCTCTACATACTACTCTCTACTGCTGTCTCTCTACATACTACTCTCTACTGTAGTCTCTCTACATACTACTCTCTACTGCTGTCTCTCTACATACTACTCTCTACTACTGTCTCTCTACATACTACTCTCTACTGCTGTCTCTCTACATACTACTCTCTACTGCTGTCTCTCTACATACTACTCTCTACTGCTGTCTCTCTACATACTACTCTCTACTGCTGTCTCTCTACATACTACTCTCTACTGCTGTCTCTCTACATACTACTCTCTACTGTAGTCTCTCTACATACTACTCTCTACTGCTGTCTCTCTACATACTACTCTCTACTGCTGTCTCTCTACATACTACTCTCTACTGCTGTCTCTTCATACTACTCTCTACTGCTGTCTCTCTACATACTACTCTCTACTGCTGTCTCTCTACATACTACTCTCTACTGCTGTCTCTCTACATACTACTCTCTACTGCTGTCTCTCTACATACTACTCTCTACTGCTGTCTCTCTACATACTACTCTCTACTGCTGTCTCTCTACATACTACTCTCTACTGCTGTCTCTCTACATACTACTCTCTACTGCTGTCTCTCTACATACTACTCTCTACTGCTGTCTCTACATACTACTCTCTACTGCTGTCTCTTAATACTACGTCATCTTACAGCGCCGTGGTCGAGCTGCTGCTCTGCCCGGTGTGTTCCATACAGACTCTAAAAGGTGATTTCTGCGTCGTATCTGACGCTGAGAGCACCTGACCTAACGCCAAGAGTTGTGAATGAGAACGGGTTGCACACACACACACACACACACACACACACACACACACACACACACACACACACACACACACACACACACAAACATCATCTGGCCCTCCATCGTCGACGACATCAGCTGTGTGAAGAGGAGCTTCTGCTGGAACCAGTGAGTGTAAGTGAGCATCATTTATTCATTTATTTATTTTAAGGCAAGTCAAACTGTCATTTTTTTTTTATTACAAAGGATTGAACAACAAAAGAAAGACTGCCTTTGAAAAGCGTGACAACCTGAGCACATCCATCAGCACGCTAATCCAGCAACTAGAGGCATTCAAACATTTTGAGTAGTGGTGCTACAGTAGCTGTCCTGAGAGAACAGAGTGGCTCCTAGCGTGTAAACATGTCCTAACATACAGTACAGCACAGTTCATGGTGGAGAAAAACTATTCAGACCTTTATAGAAAAGCAAGATGAAGATTAGACATCATTTAAATAATTCAGTAAGAAATAATACATAGCAAAGTGTCCTCACTGTGCTATGTACAATTTAGTAAATAATGAAGGAGGTGGAAGGGGAAGAGTCGCATGTAAAGAATTGTGTGTGTGTGTGTGTGTGTGTGTGTGTGTGTGTGTGCGTGTGCGAGTGAGTGAGTGAGTGTGTGTGTGTGCATGTGTGTGTGTGTGTCTGTGTGTTTGTGCGAGTGTGTGTGTGTGTGTGTGTGTGAGTGTGTGTGTGTGTGTGTGAGTGTGTGTGCGTGCATGTGTGTGTGTGTCTGTGTGTTTGTGCGAGTGTGTGTGTGTGTGTGTGTGTGTGTGTGTGTGTGTGTGTGCGTGCGTGTGTCTTTGTGTTTGTGAGTGTGTGTGTGTGTGTGTGTGTGCGCGAGTGAGTGTGTGCGTGCGTGTGCGTGTGTGTGCGTGAGTGTGTGTGTCTGTGTTTGTGAGTGTGTGCGTGTGTCTGTGTGTGTGCGTGTGTCTGTGTGTGTGCGTGTGTCTGTGTGTGTGCGTGCGTGTGTGCGTGTACGCGTGCGTGCGTGCGTGTGTGTGAGTGTGTGTGTCTGTGTTTGTGTGTTTGTTAGTGCGTGCGTGCGTGCGTGTGCGTGCGTGTGTGAGTGTGTGTGTCTGTGTGTGTGTGCGTGCGTGTGTGTGAGTGTGTGTGTGTCTGTGTTTGTGTGTTTGTTAGTGTGTGCGTGTGTGTGTGTGTGTGTGCAGATGCTGTTCCCCACGTGTGTCCCGATGACCCAGTGACTCTCAGCAGATGATGCCAAGGTAGTGTGTGTTTATCTTTCTCTATTATCCTTCTTTCTGTCATTTTTATCTCCATCTCTCTCTTTCTCTAAAAACAACATTTCATATACTTCACTTTTCTATATTTACCTCTGCTTATGTTCATCCTTGCTCCGATGCAACACTCAGAATCCCCTCTGGGGATCACTAAGTGTTTATTTCATCTTTTCTTTACACAACAAAGTCTTAAAAAACGAGGTCACTTTCCTGTCAAACCTCACTCATCACCTCCTCTCCTTCTGCTGATTTGTGTCTTTCCACTCTTCTCTGCTTTCTGTATATTCTCCTCCTCTCCCCTCTGTTTACCTGACCGAGTGATTGTATTATTCCGCCGTGTTAATAGGCCACAGTCTCTCTCTCTTCATTTGCTCTGCTTTGATTAATGCACACATTGCCACTCTCCCTCGCAAATGGCGTGGAATTCAACGGCCCACACATTTTTATTTTATTACTCGGCTCTATTGAAGGTGCTGAGAGAAGAGGAGGGGGAGGAGGAGGAGGAGGAGGAAGGTGTGAGGGCGGTCGAAGGGAGAAGAATAGGGAAGAGAGAGAGTGTGATTCATGTTTGCTTGAAGCTGAATTCAACGCAAGCTGTCTGTTTATCTAAAAGAGTAATGCAATTGAAATCAATAGCATTGTTTCTTATCTCTTATTTAGATAATCAGTCCTTCCAGGTGATTGTTGCGGGCAAAAATCCTTGATTATGCGGCACGTTTTCTTGAAAAATGCGATGGAATATGCGGGATATTTATGCAATTTTATGCGATGAAATTGCGGGAACTTGCAGAAATTGCGGTTTGATGAAAAAGAGAAAAAAAAGAGATTCCCCCAACACCGTGTTCTCACTAGGCAATATTACATCACTTCATAACGTTCCCGTGGCAACAGGGGAAAATGGCTGCTCTTGTGTGAAGTAAACACAACATTTTTCAACTTTCTGCTGAGATATATGTGACTTTTTTGCAACGAAAATGCGGGGATTATGAAATCATGCAAGCCGGAAATCCGCAATTTATGCGGCGAAAGTGCGGCGTATTTGAAAAAATGCGCCCCCCCCCCCTGCATAAATATGCGGACTTTGGCTGATTATGCATTGAATTATGCGATCGCATAATCACGTTTTTCTGGAGGGATTGGATGATCAGGTGTTTTTTATTTTCCTATTAATCTGTAGTGAAGTGAAAGTGAGATCAAAAAGAGAAGTAACCTTGGTTCACACCAGGACAAAATCACAAGGATTTCTCCCAGGAAGAGCTTTCCTGTTTTCCTGAGAGAGCGCTCCTGTTTTGTTTTTTGTTTTTTTACCACCTATGAAAACTGTCTCCCATTTTAGCTCTCAGAAGGGACACATTTAGTCCCCAGAGAGGCTTGTTTGCTGTGATTCTGGGAGAGACAGTGATGACTGCAGGCTCGAGGAGCAGCCAGGACTCAGCTGTTATTCTCTCTACATACTACTCTCTACTGCTGTCTCTCTACATACTACTCTCTACTGTAGTCTCTCTACATACTACTCTCTACTGTTGTCTCTCTACATACTACTCTCTACTGCTGTCTCTCTACATACTACTCTCTACTGTTCTCTCTCTACATACTACTCTCTACTGCTGTCTCTCTACATACTACTCTCTACTGCTGTCTCTCTACATACTACTCTCTACTGTTCTCTCTCTACATACTACTCTCTACTGCTGTCTCTCTACATACTACTCTCTACTGTTCTCTCTCTACATACTACTCTCTACTGCTGTCTCTCTACATACTACTCTCTACTGTTGTCTCTCTACATACTACTCTCTACTGTTCTCTCTCTACATACTACTCTCTACTGCTGTCTCTCTACATACTACTCTCTACTGTTCTCTCTCTACATACTACTCTCTACTGCTGTCTCTCTACATACTACTCTCTACTGTTGTCTCTCTACATACTACTCTCTACTGTTGTCTCTCTACATACTACTCTCTACTGCTGTCTCTCTACATACTACTCTCTACTGTTCTCTCTCTACATACTACTCTCTACTGTTCTCTCTCTACATACTACTCTCTACTGCTGTCTCTCTACATACTACTCTCTACTGTTGTCTCTCTACATACTACTCTCTACTGTTCTCTCTCTACATACTACTCTCTACTGCTGTCTCTCTACATACTACTCTCTACTGTTCTCTCTCTACATACTACTCTCTACTGCTGTCTCTCTACATACTACTCTCTACTGTTCTCTCTCTACATACTACTCTCTACTGCTGTCTCTCTACATACTACTCTCTACTGTTGTCTCTCTACATACTACTCTCTACTGTTCTCTCTCTACATACTACTCTCTACTGCTGTCTCTCTACATACTACTCTCTACTGTTCTCTCTCTACATACTACTCTCTACTGTTCTCTCTCTACATACTACTCTCTACTGTTCTCTCTCTACATACTACTCTCTACTGCTGTCTCTACATACTACTCTCTACTGCTGTCTCTCTACATACTACTCTCTACTGCTGTCTCTCTACATACTACTCTCTACTGCTGTCTCTCTACATACTACTCTCTACTAAATACTATAATACTGATTTTTTTTATTACTGTAGCTGTGGTTGGCCTTAGTGACTACTTTACCTATAGGCCAATAAGCAGTGGGTTATATTTGGTCAAATATGTTGGATTCATTTTAAGACCTTTGAAAAAAAACTTTACAATATACAATATTAATTAACAATAATTTGGAGGCCCCCCTGCATTGACTCTGAGGACCCCCTAGGGGTCCCGGACCCCCTGTTGAAGATCCCTGACTTAGACACAAACACATAGGAAAATAAAAAAATAGGGTTCAGGTTGGGAAAAAAACAAAAACGGTATTTACTAGTGATGCCAGTTTAACGCGTTAACGGCGTTAACTCAAACCAATTTTAACGTCGAAATTTTCATAAATTTTTCATCGCACGATTAACGTTCTTTCAGATTTAGCGTATATGCCAATGTTGTTTTCAATAAAAAAAAATTGCACAAAGCAAGATCCACTTTTCCATGTTGATAAGAGCATTAAAATAAGAAAATATAATGGGCCAAAAAGAAATCAAGGGACATTTAGAATAGATACAAATGTGCGATTAATTGGGATTAATCGTGAGTTAACTATGACATTAATGCGATTAATCGCGATTAAATATTTTAATCGTTTGACAGCACTAGTAGTTACCCTTTAATGCTGCGTGATCTTACAGCGCCTCGGTCGAGCTGCTGCTCTGCCTGGTGCGTTCCGTTCAGACGCCAAAGGTGGTTTTTGCGTCGGTATCTGACGCTGAGAGACACTGACCAAGCATCCAACCAAGAGTTGTGAATGAGAACCGGTTGGTATTCACCACATCTTCCTGTTTGTGTATGAAATGCACATCTCATTGTGGGCAAAAAAAAAAAAAAATTGTAGTGTTAGAATTAGGGTCGGGTATCGTTAGGGTTTTTTACCGATACTTTTTAAGAAAGTTTAAAAAAAAGAAGAAACAAGAAGGATAGGCCTAGTAAACAACAGTCAGTGACATTTAAGAACACATTGTTTATTACTAAGGCCATATATGGTCAAAATTAAATGATGTAATAGTAATGTAATAACTATAACTTATAATACACAATAACTTATTTCACCAGTAAATTGCTGTTGAACGACAAAAACAACCACCAGATGGGAAAAGGGTATTTTACAATAACTTTGAATGCACCGCAAGGCTGTAGGTTACCAGTTTCAGTGAATGCACCGTGAGGCTGTAGGTTACCAGTTTCAGTCAACGCACCGTCTGTGTTTTTCCGACGTCGGCAGCTGCTGCGCTGCAGAGCAGACCGTTGATATACAGTCACACTTTACACTGTTTAACGTTACCTGTCGGCATGTTAACCGTGTTTAATCACGCTGCTAGCTAAAGCTAGGCTAACGTTACCTGCTGTCGAGTGTAGTGGAAAGTCAGGCACCGACATTTTCGTTCTTATTCGGTCTCGTTACTACCGTTTACGTCGGAACCGGGGACCTACTGGCACCGAGTTTCGGTACCCAACCCTAGTTAGAATAAATAATTCCATTATAATTATATTTATTCCTGTGTTTATCTCTCTTAATTTGAGGACTATATGTGCTAAAAAAAAAATGAAATGTGTAACTACGTATGCAGACGATGCAGTGTTACTGGAGATAAATGAGTTTAGTTGTTGTTGAGCTGTGATTGGTGAAGCAGCAGATGGTCGTTTGGCACAGAGACGGTCAGATCTGTTTACGTCAGCTGCCATCTGACGCTCTGGTCACACTGCCAGACTACCTGCTGCCTGGCAGGATCATATCCACAATATTCATCTTCACAGTGATAAAGGTCATCACTCACATAGAGAAGATAAAGATGCACTAGCTTTCTTTTTCATTCTTTTCTGTTCTCAACATTTTTCCCCTTTGCCCTCAATTTGCCTTTCACTCTCTTCCTCTCTTCTCCGACAAACACTGTTCTCACATTTTCGGCAGATAAGAAAACTAAGTGCACGGGCGGGAAGCGCTCTGCCCACACATTTGAGAATTGCTTTTGTATTTACATTACATTACATGTCATTTAGCTGACGCTTTTATCCAAAGCGACTTACAATTAAGTGCTTTCAACTGTGAAGGTACAAACTCCAGACAACAAGTAGTAAGTGCAAGTACATTAGCTTTAAATAAGTAAAGC
>CM042446.1:29160773-29163273 GCA_023631565.1 Gymnocephalus cernua | reverse complement strand
TTCATATTTTAAATAGATTGTCTGCAACAACCTCAGTATTTTCCCTTTTTAAATGATCCTGTTCCTACTTACTTTGTTTTCATTGCCTTTGCTGTTTTTTTAAAGCATTACATAAATAAAATAAACAGCATTATGAGTAAACTGAGGCTGAACATGATGTGTGCTTCGTCCCCAGAGGTGACGGACTGATGGACGAAGAGGAGGCTCCGTTAGATGGAGGAAGGAGAGAAGTTCCAACTGTGGAGGGAGAGACTTTTCAGGAGACGTTGGCGACGACAGCGACGACGCTGACCACCGCTGGGGACGTGACTACTGGAAGGACGGATGTAGAGGAGAAGGCGGAGGTTGGGACTGACAAACTAACAGAAGAAGAGGAGGAGAAAGAGGGAGGAGAGGAAGAGAATGGAGAGGAAGAGGAGAGCCAAGCTAAGAAGTTGTTGGGACCCTGGGAATCAGAGGTGAGAACTTCCTGCAACTTTTTAAACTCACCACACAACCCCAAATCAAACATTCAGCTCAGTTAACCCGCTGGGCTTCACACATCTTCTTAAATTTATCTTTTCCGACACGCATTCACACACACACACACACACACACACACACACACACACACACACACACACACACACACACACACACACACACACACACACACACGCAGGCACACACACACAGACACACATACACACTCTCTCTCACACACACACACATACAGACATGCACACACGTACACACTCTCTCGTTTGCACACACAAACACACACACATACACACAGACACACACACACACACACAGACACACACACACACACACAGACACACAGACACACATGCACACTCTCTCTCTCACACACACACACACAGACACACACGCGCGCACACTCACTCACTCACACACTTTCTCACACACACATACACACACTCACTCACTCACTCACTCTCTCTCACACACGCGCAGACACACACACACACACACACACACACACAGCTGAACTGTCCGACCAGATAACAACAGGGTGCGATAACAAAGACATACTTGGTGGACGTGCACAGAAACAACATTTTTACTGAGTGTTTTTACTGTGTAGTGTTAGTACGTTTACTGTAGTAAAGGATCTGAATACTTCTTGCACCACTGCGTATGTGCAGCTGTTGCAGTTGCTCCTGCTCACTGTTTACCTTTCTGTAAATGCCAGTCCCTCCAGAAAAACGCAGAGTTTTTTATTGTGATTGTTGCGGGCAAAAATCCTTGATTATGCGGCACGTTTTCTTAAAAAATGCGATGGAATATGCGGGATATTTATGCAATTTTATGCGATGAAATTGCGGGAACTTGCAAAAATTGCAGTTTGATAGAGAAAAAAAGTGATTCCCCCCCCAACGCCGTGTTCTCACTAGGAGAAATTACATCACTTCATAATGTTCCCATGGCAACAGGGGAAAATGGCTGCTCTCGTGTGAAGTAAACGCAACATTTTTCATCTTCCTGCTGAGATATGTGTGACTTTTTTTGCAAGGAAAATGCGGGGATTATGAAATCATGCAAGCCCCGCTTATTTTGCGCGGAAATCGGCAAATTATGCGGCGAAAGTGCGGCGTATTTGAAAAAATGCGGCACCCCCCCGGCATAAATATGCGGACTTTGGCTGATTATGCGTTGAATAATGCGATCGCATAATCGCGTTTTACTGGAGGGGACTGAAATGACCCTGCACTACACTTTCCTCTCACTTCACTTCTACTTACATGATTTTATTTCTTACTTTAGCTACGTTACTTTATGTGACTTCATACACTTCTTACTCTTATTTTGCCTTTGACTGTGGGCAACTAAACAATTTCCCTGAGGGGCGGGTCCAGAAGTATTCTGGTTCTGATATCGATATTTCGTCCCACCCTGAGTGTAGTTATTGGCCTCAGAAGTCTTACGTGCGCTTCTGTGTTTTCAGGCGTCCGGTGATGGAAAGCCTCCCCTTCCAGACCCAGCGTTCAACAGGAGGTGCAGCCTGCTCGTCAGTGACGTGAGTTCATTCACGGTTTGGGATTTTAGGGCTCTGTGACGCCTACAGTCTGACAGTTTGAAGGTAAAACCTGAGATAACCCAACAGTGATGTGCTGTAACGCTTGGTTCAAAGTTACCGCAGTATTCATCCGTGCGATACTGACCCAGATATTTGAGTCTGCTGCAGATTCTGTTTGATTTCCAACTCATGAATAGCAATATTTCTGGCTGTGAAATCCTCAACACGTCGTCGTCATCTTCCTCCCTCGATTGCGATAGGAACTGAATGGCAGGGTTGCCATTGGTAACCATACCAGATGACTGGCCCTTGATTCATGGACACTCAGAGCGGAAAAAAAAGGCTCTTTTTGACTTGTGCAGCAGCAGTTTAAAGCCTACGTGTGTCAGTAAATCGGTGAATGAGGGTGAGCGCTGATGTGGGATGTGGGAGGGTGAGACATCGATTCCCTGGTGCTCGGCAGAGTGACTCATCAGCTAC
>CM042446.1:29123273-29150773 GCA_023631565.1 Gymnocephalus cernua | reverse complement strand
CTAACAAGTTAAAAAGTACATTTTTAACGTGCTAAAACAGCGATTTCCTTCTCGCTAAACCTGCTGATTTATAGTGCATAAAAACAGTTTTAACTAGTAAAAGGATCAGTGTTTTTAACGTCAAAACATTATTTTCTAACGTCTATTTTTAAAACTTTCTGCAGGAATCTTTACTTCTTAAACACAGCAGCATAAATGATATATATAAAGTACACTGAGATCATAACTTCTACGTTTTATTAACCCTTGTGCTGTCCGCAGGTCAAATTTGACCCATTTTTATATCAGATTTTTTGTTTCTTTGAACCAAATTGCCCCCAAAATAACATGAATGCGTGGACGTACGTTGTATGGAAGCCATGTAACATTCTCGGCTGGCAGGTAGAATCAATGATTACTTTCGTTAAGGTTGTCTCCATGGCAACCTGCTGTGTTAACGCTATGACATCCTGCGGACTGAGGCCCCAATGGGTGCCATGCTAAGCGACTCTCACCAGCCCCCCCCCCACCCAACCCCCCTAATACCCCCGTCCCACGCCTTCGCCGCTTTTTTTACCCCCCAGTCTGACAAGCTGGTCTGTGACCAGCGCCATTCGGTCGGACGGAAAGGACGCTGGCGCTGTTTTATTCGCCGCTTCTCTGCCTGCTCTGATAGAGAAAGACACTATCTCTACGGCTCTGTGCTTGCCTATGTCTGGGTTACCCTGGATTTCCACAGGACGCGTAACTGCTGCGGAACGGCTCCGGACCGTCGGCGGAGTCGATCGGTTTCCATTGAGGTCAACGTGTGTATTTCCACCGGCTGCGTAACGGCTGCGTTCCGACTCCGGCACAGCTCCGGCGGTCCGCAGCCCTGCGCATCAGATACGCAGAGCTTCTATTTTTGCCGGACGCCGGAGAGCTCCGCGGCAATTCAGCACACGGCAGATAGCGCGGGACAGGAAGTCGAGCACAGAAACAAAATAAAACATCCGGTTAACCTTTCAAAATAAAATACACCGTGCTCACGAAGGATCATATTTCTCTTCACTTACACCTTGAAAACACGGCACGGAGTCGTTTCCTCTCGACTCTTCGGAATAGAAACAAACTGTTGGTGGGTTTGTGGTTCTATTCTGCGTGAATTCGCGAGATCTCGTGGGTCCTCGTGACTACAGCCGTCAGTCCCCGGCCGCAGCCGTTCCGCAACAACTCCGGATCCGGTGGGTATTGACGGACGGCGGACCACGGAGACGTTCCGCAGCGGTTACGCAGCCTGTGGAAATCCAGGGTTACCTCCACCCCCCATTCCCCCCCATTTCCCTCCCCTGTTGCAAGTCATGTGTTGAATCGTGTTGTATGTGCTTACTGCCGAGGTTTTTCTTCCTGTTCCCACTCTGTACTCTGTACTGTACTGAGCATAGTTTGGGAGTCGCTTTTTTTTTCTCCTCCCCTTTCCTCATGTTATGCTGTATTTTCCTTACTTGTAATTCTTCCCTGTAAAGCGACTTTGAGTCTATGAAAAGCGCTATATAAATTCAATTTATTATTATTATTATTATTATTATTATTGAATTGTGGTTTTTTTTTTTTCCAATTTTATAGCATTTGAAATAAATTGTGATCCACTCAACATGCTCTGATTTTAACTATCAGTCAAAAATAATCCACAATTTCAACAAGAAATAGGTATTATGTCATTTAATGTTATTATGTATTATTATGTTTATTGACCATGTATTTAAAGAAGCGTCGAAAAAAGTGACAAAAACGTTTCAAAAAGCGTCAAAAAACGTTGGAAAAATTTGCAATTTTGACCCGGAAGGACAACAAGTTCACGGTCTACGGAGAGAGACTACACGAGGGTCAATAATGGAATATATTTTGTGTTTCTTAATTTGTCTTCAACGTGCCCCCCCCCCCCCCCCCCCCCCCCCCCCCCCGCATTATTATTGTATAATTCCAGGTGAAGTACAAAGAGGACGGTAAGAAGGAGATGAGCGTCAGCCTGTACTCTCTGCTGCCTGAGACCATCGACACCCAGCACGCTAGAGAGGCCTCAGACCTGCAGAGTCAGGTATTCACACTACTTCCTTCTTTATTTGAAAATAGTCTGCCATAGTCTTCCTCCACAGAGCTGCAGAGGAGGGTCTGGCTAGTCCACGCAACATTCCTGGATGAGAGAAAAACGTGCTCTGGTTTATCGGCATTTCTTTAAACCAATCAGAATCGTCTTGGGGCGGTGCTAAGCTCCCGGAAGGTGCCTCTGCAAAATAGCCTCAGGAAGGACCTTGTTTTGGTGGAACGTGTGTACCCTGGATCCCGAAAGAACGAGATCCAGGGTACAAGCGTCCGAGATGGGTTTCCTCAGGAGGGTGGCTGGCGTCTCCCTTAGAGATGATGAGGGTGAGAAGCTCAGTCATCCGCGAGGAGCTCGGAGTAGAGCCGCTGCTCCTTCACGTCGAAAGGAGCCAGTTGAGGTGGTTCGGGCATCTGGTAAGGATGCCCCCCTGGGCGCCTCCCTAGGGAGGTGGTCCAGGCACGTCCAGCTGGGAGGAGGCCTCGGGGAAGACCCAGGACTAGGTGGAGGGATTACATCTCCAACCTGGCCTGGGAACGCCTCGGGATCCCCCAGTCAGAGCTGGTTAATGTGGCTCGGGAAAGGGAAGTTTGGGGTCTATCACTGTACACGGGCTCGGGCTTTCAGACTTTCTCTGGCTGATTCTGTTGTTACTGACCAACGAGGTAACGTGGATCCGCCCGGTGTCTCCTGCAGCTGAAGTATAAAGAAGGCGTGAAGCAGAAGAACCAGAGCAGTTTGTACCACCAGCTCCCGGAGACCACGGAGACACAGCTGGCCAAACAGCTGTCTGACCTGCAGAGCCAGGTACGGCACGCCGTGACGCACGTCTGCTCGTCAAACGTGGCTCGACCACTTGTTTAAAGTCAGACACAAGTGTGAGTTTCTCAGACTTCTCTGGCTTCAAATATATCCAGTCCCTCCAGAAAAACGCAGAGTTTTTTTGTGATTGTTGCGGGGAAAAATCCTTCATTATGTGGCACGTTTTCTTAAAAAATGCGATGGAATATGCGGGATATTTATGCAATTTTATGCGATTAAATTGCGCAAACTTGCAAAAACTGCGGTTTGATGAAAAAGAGAAAACAAAGTGATTCCCCCAACACCGTGTTCTCAGTAGGTGAAATTACGTCACTTCATAACGTTCCCATGGCAACAGGGAAAATGGCTGCTCTCGTGTGAAGTAAACAACATTTTTCATCTTTCTGCTGAGATATATGTGACTTTTTTGCAACGAAAATGCGGGGATTATGAAATCATGCGAGCCCTGCATATTTTGCACGGAAATCAGCAATTTATGCGGCGAAAATGCGGCGTATTTGAAAAAATGCGGCTCACCGCATAAATATGCGGACTTTGACTGATTATGCGTTGAATTATGCGATCGCATAATCATGTTTTTCTGGAGGGATTGAATATTTAGACAGTTGAGTTAGGGATTCATATATATTAGGGCTGCACAATTAATCGCAGTTTTATCAAAATCCTAATATGGACTAGTGCAGTATTTCCAGAGATGGGAAGTAACGAAGTGCAAATACTTCGTTACTGTCCTCAAGTAGATTTGAAAGAAAAGAAAATGATTTGAAATATGAACTAAATAAAGACAATAACGTACGATAACTGGGTTTCCGCAGGGTCTTAAAAAGTCTCAAATTAGCAAAAGTATTGTGTTGTAGGTCTTAAATTCTCCTACGTCCGTGTAACTCTACCTCTAACGCTCACTGAAATGTGTTTTTTTTTACTCTTCTGTGGTGTTGTAGTTCTTTCTTTTCGCTGTATGTGTACAGATCATTATTACTCTGTGTCGGTTTTATTCAATTTTAACAATTTGATTTACTTTGCAAGTACTTTTATGTCTCTGCATTTCGTTGTACTTTTATGTCCTGATGATAGGTCTTCAATTTCATTCATAAAAGGTCTTACAAAATCTTAAAAAAGTCTTAAGTTTGACGTTGAAACCTGCAGAAACCCTGCATAAAAAAACGATAAAGTGCTGACTGTATTGCGCACACATAACAAATTACAATCCACGGTAAGATGAAGATTAACTTTATTGTCCCACAATGTGGGAAATTTGTCTTGGGCACTCAGCCCATGCTGCAGCCGTAGTACAACCAAACAAACACAGACAGCATGTACAGACAACAAATACTGTGCAATACTGTACCACAGGCCATACTATGGTCCTGATGGTGTATAAAAACCCAACACGCTGTCATGCAATACACTGGTAAAACATTACTACATACTGTACTATATCTACAACGTCAGTATGGCCTGTTCGGCCTTTTACTTGCTGCCATTTAGAAGCTTAACAGACACTGGGATAAATGAGTTTTTAAAGCGGTTAAGTCTGCAGCGAGGAACTCTAAACCTCCTACCGGAGGGCAGCAGCTCATATTCTGCGTGCAGAACGCGAGACGTGTCGCTAACGATTGTATTTACTTGTCGCAAAGAAGCCTGTTCATAAAGACTTTGCATGGATAAGTGCTCTTTAACACCAATGATCTTCCATGCAGCATGAATCAATCGGTAACGCTTTACTTGAAGATATCGACATAATCGTGACATGACACGGTCATGAACGTGTCATAAATGTTATAAACAAGTCATAAACGTGACACGATGACGTTACCAGTGGATTTCTTTGTCATGACAACTTGACATAATGTCATCGGCTACTTAAAGGTAACGTTAGCGATGACGGCGTCATCATCATGTCATAGTTACCTTCAAGTAAAGTGTTACCCAGTCCACCGATATTAGGTTTGTGCAAAACACATTTCGTTCAACATAAGATTCTCTGTGGCATTAAAAAAAAAGGTCTTGGAAAAAAGTCTTTGACTTGGTGAAT
The DNA here is from genome assembly GCA_023631565.1 of Gymnocephalus cernua. NCBI lineage: Eukaryota > Metazoa > Chordata > Actinopteri > Perciformes > Percidae > Gymnocephalus > Gymnocephalus cernua. Next base: position 29,145,857 of record CM042446.1, on the reverse strand, counting down.
GCTGCAGAAACTCTGCAAACAAACAGGCACCACAGGAGGTAGCAGGAAAGAAGTGTGATGTTTTGTGTTTGTGTTGCGCGATGTCTGCAGGCAAAGTATAAAGAAGCGGGGAAGAAGGAAGCGAACGCCTGCCTGTACTCGGTTCTGGCTGAAACCCTGGAGACGCAACACGCCAAAGAGAGCAGCGAGCTGCTCAGCGAGGTACGGAGCACAAGGGTTAAATTCTGTGGACACGCAGGGCGAAGCAGACGGCCGTGATTCTCACGTTACCTTTCCCCCAGGTTAAATACAAGGAGAGCGGGAAGAAGGAGCGCTCCAGCTCCCTGTACGCCGCTCTGCCCGATACGTCAGAAACCAGCTTCGCCAGAGAGATGAGCGACATGCAGAGCGAGGTAAAAATATCAAAACAAATATCAACAGCACATCGGGGGTGTGTAGTTGACGTCACACACTGTTAACTGTGAGGCAGAGTCATAATCATACCATTCAAGGATTGGGCTACTGATCATTTGCGCAAATTAACCGTTGTACTCTTTGCTTTAAAAGTAAGCAGAAGATAATGTTCCTCAGGACATTTACCATGAAGAGGTATTTTCTACAACGCTAGAATATGATGCGTAAATATCTCTTTCACTCTGTTTCTCCCTCTCTCTCTCTCCCTCTCTCTCTCTCTCTCTCTCTCTCTCTCTCTCTCTCATGGGCTAAAATATAAGTTACCTAAGTCATATTAACTTCCACTGATCGCTTTTAATGCAAAGTGTACAACTGTTCGTTTTTGCAAATGACAAGCGGCTCATTGAATGAATCAACGTGAGTTACTACAACGAACAATAACAAGTGACTTAAAGGGACACGCCACCGTTTGTTGAAATAGGGCTTATCACAGCTAGAGGAGACCCCACCTATCTACAGCTAGAGGAGACCCCACCTATCTACAGCTAGAGGAGACCCCACCTATCTACAGCTAGAGGAGACCCCACCTATCTCCAGCTAGAGGAGACCCCACCTATCTACAGCTAGAGGAGACCCCACCTACCTACAGCTAGGGGAGACCCCACCTATCTACAGCTAGAGGAGACGCCACCTATCTAAAGCTAGAGGAGACCCCACCTATCTACAGCTAGGGGAGACCCCACCTATCTACAGCTAGGGGAGACCCCACCTATCTACAGCTAGAGGAGACCCCACCTATCTAAAGCTAGAGGAGACCCCACCTATCTACAGCTAGGGGAGACCCCACCTATCTACAGCTAGAGGAGACCCCACCTATCTAAAGCTAGAGGAGACCCCACCTATCTACAGCTAGGGGAGACCCCACCTATCTACAGCTAGAGGAGACGCCACCTATCTAAAGCTAGAGGAGACCCCACCTACCTACAGCTAGGGGAGACCCCACCTATCTACAGCTAGGGGAGACCCCACCTATCTACAGCTAGAGGAGACCCCACCTATCTACAGCTAGAGGAGACCCCACCTACCTACAGCTAGGGGAGACCCCACCTACCTACAGCTAGAGGAGACCCCACCTATCTCCAGCTAGAGGAGACGCCACCTATCTAAAGCTAGAGGAGACCCCACCTACCTACAGCTAGAGGAGACCCCACCTATCTACAGCTAGAGGAGACCCCACCTATCTACAGCTAGAGGAGACCCACCTATCTACAGCTAGAGGAGACCCCACCTATCTACAGCTAGAGGAGACCCCACCTACCTACAGCTAGAGGAGACCCCACCTATCTACAGCTAGAGGAGACCCACCTATCTACAGCTAGAGGAGACCCCACCTATCTACAGCTAGAGGAGACCCCACCTATCTACAGCTAGAGGAGACCCCACCTATCTACAGCTAGAGGAGACCCACCTATCTACAGCTAGAGGAGACCCCACCTATCTACAGCTAGAGGAGACCCCACCTATCTACAGCTAGGGGAGACCCCACCTATCTACAGCTAGAGGAGACCCCACCTATCTACAGCTAGAGGAGACCGTGATAAGCCCTATTTCAACAAACGGTGGCGTATTCCTTTAAAGTGTGACTAAAAGTAACATAAATGGGCTGATTTATAGTAGATATTATGCATACATTTCTAAATAAATATACACTTAATATTCACTTTCCAGGTTTCAGGTGCTGACGTTCAGATGAGATAACTCAACTTCACTAACGGCCACACTGGAAAATAGGAATCACATCAAGTTCATAGACGTGCTTTTATTTAAGAGCAATGTCAACTATCTTTGACTTTAATATTGCACGTCTCATGCAGTCTTCTCACTTACGGTTTGGTCGACATAAAGCTCTAAAAAAGTTAGCGACAGAGTTCCTTAGCCATCATTGAAAAAAGCGGCAATAAAGGTTTTTTTTTTTTAAAAAGCAACAAAAACATCGGGAAAAAAGTCAGAAAAGCACCAAAAAAACGTCATAAAAAGTGGCAAAAACTTCAGAAAAGGTGACAAAAACTAGGTGGGCCAAAATTGATTGGGAACCTTAACTGTAACCTTAAATCTGGGCCTGATCAGAGTCTGCGAGAGGCCGGATTTGGCCCGCGGGCCTTGAGTTTGACACACGTGAGATAAAATAAGATGTGTTGAAGGTGTTCTGCAGAAAGCTGCATTGTTATCGGCTCATTATATTGGATGTTGTGTTTTTTTGTTGTTGTTTTTTTTTGGTCCTCACAGTCGAGATTATAATCAGAAAAGGATCAAAGAGGTTATCTGCGCCGCTGCTTTTTAATTTGCATTTTAACGACGGTCGCTAATGAGGTCTGGCTCGCCGTCAGCACGCTCACAAAGACCAGCTCATCAAACGCAGACCGTGAAGAGGAAACTATTAGAGACACACAAGGACAAAACACAAAGAAGAGAGAGAAATATAAAGAGCAACAATGTCAGCTTTGATAGAAAAAGAGGTTAATTGTTGATATGCAGATGAAAAAGGTTTTTATTTGTACCGAGAAACCAGCGGCAGAAGAAGTATTCAGATCTTTAACTATAAGTGCTCATATTAGGGCTTTTTGGCTTTTCCCCCTTTCCTTTATTGTGTTATATATCTTGTTTGTGCACAAAGTGAAAAAGCCCAAAGTCCCCCCCAAAGGGACTTACCGTCTCCACCAGAAAACACTGTTCACCAACTGACTGACTGGCTAGTAGTCCTTACCTAGGTACTGTCAGGACACGCCCTCATACTCTGCTTCTGACTGGCTAGTAGTCCTTACCTAGGTACTGTCAGGACATGCCCTCATACTCTGCTTCTGACTGGCTAGTAGTCCTTACCTAGGTACTGTCAGGACACGCCCTCATACTCTGCTTCTGACTGGCTAGTAGTCCTTACCTAGGTACTGTCAGGACACGCCCTCATACTCTGCTCCTGACTGGCTAGTAGTCCTTACCTAGGTACTGTCAGGACACGCCCTCATACTCTGCTTCTGACTGGCTAGTAGTCCTTACCCCCAGCCTGTTCCTCCTGCAGCAGTATGACTGAGGCAAGTTCCTGTTCATCTTGTGTTGTAACTCTTAATATTTGAGGGTTTCTGTCTTTTTACAGACTAAGTACAAGGAGAGTGGGATGAAGAGTCTTTCTCACAGCGTCTACAGTCAGATGCCGGAGACCGCTGACACTCAGTTCGCTAAGACTGTTTCGGAGCTGCAGAGCGAGGTGAGGAGGTCTTCACCGGTGTTTTCTTCTAGCTTTGAGGAGACTTGAGAGGGCTGCATGCTTCTGCGTTAAATCAACATCGTGGCTACGTACGTATGGACGGGGAGACACAACGTAGCCTGCCGTGCAAACTCTCGAAAAATGTAACTACAGGTCGCGGTGACGCAGACCTGCAACAACTGTTGCAGGACTCATTTCCTGGTTCTCCTCCATAAACAACATGAAATCGAGGAGAGGGTTAACTTCTCCTGCTAGAGAAAGAACAGAGGAGACACTTTATTTCTCTCACTATGACTCTAGAGTCACTACTCACTCTGAAGATAATCACAGTCACTCTCTCACTCACTCTACCACACACACACACACACACACACACACACACACTTCATAATCGCCTCATAACCGGGGTCCTCCTCGACATTATCCTCAGTCTCGGACACATTCTCCTCTGTGTCACTTTCAGTGTCAAAGAGCTGTGACAAAACGTCGCCGACAGAAAACATTTTCTTGCAGGCCATTTTCAAACGAGTGAGTGTACAGAGAGAGCACATCGAGCACCAAGAGAAGTGGTTAAGAAGGCTGCGGTGCCTGCGTGTGAGCTTTTATATGTTTGCCCCTCCCCTGTGTATCATGTGACACAAACCACCCCTGTGAGGACCATATTTTCCCTCCCTCAGAGTGCGGAAACCATTTTTTCCCTCCCTCAAAGAGCGGGAACAATATTTTCCCTCTCTATGAGGGTGGGTGTGTGTGTGTGTGTGTGTGTGTGTGTGTGTGTGTGTGTGTGTGTGTGTGTGTGTGTGTGTGTGTGTGGGGGGGGGTAGGGATTGTGAAATTGCAGCAACCTGCATGTGAAACCGACGTCCATATCAGCCAAAACAATCTCAGCAAATTTGTTTAAAATGTTCATATTTTCTGTGTTTTATACTATTATAAACTATGACTCTAGAGTCACTACTCACAGTCACTCTCTCACTCACTCTACCACACACACACATGCACACACACACATGCACACACACACACACACACACACACACACACACACGCCGGCCCCTGCTATTGTCTTAAAGAGGTCGACGCACACACCAACGCACGAGCATAAACTTCAGGCCACTTGCGTTGGCTACGAAAGCGGACGCTCTGCGTGGCGCCTCCGCAGAACCATAAATCAGACTTGAATCCGTCCCACCGAGGAAGCATGGCGGAGAAGCCAGGAAATGATGTTAGGGGAGGGCCGCCAAAGTTAACCTCGATGCAAATTTGCTTTTGCCAACCTTTAATTCGCGCGCGTGTAGCCGTACCGTGATTACCTGTTCGACAGTTCTCCGGTGCCAGCTGTGAATGAAGTTTCCAACAAATGATCATTTCATTGAACGAATTTCAGATGAAGTACAAACGGGGGAAGAAAGACGGGTCCAGCTCTCTGTATTCCACTCTGCCGGAGACTCTGGACACGCTGCACGCCAAAGAGGCTTCGGAGCTGCAGAGTCAGGTAACAACGCACTGAAACAAACACGCGTCCGCTGGCATTCACCGAGGTTTCTGGAAGGGCGGCTGTGGCTCAGACCTTCTAGCGGTCGGGGAAAACCCCGCAACCGTGCCTGTGTGCGTCTTCTCACAGATGATGTATAGATAACTGTCTCTGCCGCTGTTTGTGTTCAGCTCAAGTACAAGTCGGCTCTGAAGGAAGGCGCTTCCTCCGGTCTGTTCCACCTGCTGCCGGAGACGTTAGAGACGGCCCACGCTAAGGAAGTCTCCGAGCTGCTCAGCGAGGTAACAGCAGGACGGATGAGACGATTTAAAGTGCCCAAATTATGAAAAAAAATCTCTTTTTTTCTGGGATTTGGGGTGTTATTTTGTGTCTCTGGTGCTTCCACACTCATATAAACTTTGAAAATAACCATCTGTGTTGTTCTGAGTAAGATTCGGTTTCTGGATGATTCCTGCCTTCAGTCTCCCGGTGAGCTGGTCAACATCTGCACGGCTTGTTACGTCAGTAGCCGAGACGAGGTGGCTTACCCTAGCATGCTGCGCGTCGGACGGTTCACGCCTCGCCGTCGTCCATTAATACCTGACAATGGACACCTCGAAGGGCATTAACCCGCTTATACCATGGTCACTTGCCAAATAACATATTTTTAAAACTTAATTTCACATTTTAATTAGTTTTACAATCGAAATCTAAAGTTTTTACAAACAATAACGCTGTTTCCCTGGTTACGCCTGACGGTTTGACTAATACCTGGAACAATCATTCCCATCCATCAGGTTCTAATGCAACGCAAACGTTGTTCACTCCTCCAGGAAATAGGAAGGACCTTAGATACGAAATTGCCATCCTTAGCAACCGGAGATGTTTATAGTCCGCTCAGCTGATAGAATCCTTCAGCTCAGCTACGAGCCAGAAAGCTAACGCTATGCTAGCTAACGCTTTGCTAGCTAACGCTATGCTAGCTAACGCTATGCTAGCAAGATCCAAAGTCAATAACATTGTGTACAGTAAAACTAATTTGACAGTATGTTAAACAACAAGACAAGCTAGCTATCCAGCCATGTCATTGTCCCCAAAACAATATAACGACTTTTACGAACAATTTGATCCGCGATGTGTAACGTTACTGTCGGCCGCAGCGGCGCAGCCTGGAGTAGCGACCTGAACAGTGAACGGGATGTGAGATAACGTTATTCTCTGTGAAACAAAGTCAGTCCAGAGGGGAAATATAACTTACTTCCTGCAGCGTGTGTGTCAGCGCCATCCTGCGGTGATCAGAGTATAACTTACTTCCTGCAGCGTGTGTGTTAGCGCCATCCTGTGGTGATCAGAGTATAACTTACTTCCTGCAGCGTGTGTGTCAGCGCCATCCTGCGGTGATCAGAGTATAACTTACTTCCTGCAGCGTGTGTGTTAGCGCCATCCTGTGGTGATCAGAGTATAACTTACTTCCTGCAGCGTGTGTGTTAGCGCCATCCTGTGGTGATCAGAGTATAACTTACTTCCTGCAGCGTGTGTGTTAGCGCCATCCTGTGGTGATCAGAGTATAACTTACTTCCTGCAGCGTGTGTGTTAGCGCCATCCTGTGGTGATCAGAGTATAACTTACTTCCTGCAGCGTGTGTGTTAGCGCCATCCTGTGGTGATCAGAGTATAACTTACTTCCTGCAGCGTGTGTGTTAGCGCCATCCTGTGGTGATCAGAGTATAACTTACTTCCTGCAGCGTGTGTGTTAGCGCCATCCTGTGGTGATCAGAGGACGAGTTGGAAATGACAGATCCACGTTTCCTTTTTGATTTAATGTGGCGCATTGATTTAGTTATTGATTTAACGGTGAACAGTCCGTTTCACCGGAACACCTTTACTAGGTGTCCTATATCACTTTTTTATGGACACCCAGCAGCCAATCAGAATCGAGTATTCACCCAGACCGTGGTATAATATTGTATAATTCCAGGTGAAGTACAAAGAGGACGGTAAGAAGGAGATGAGCGTCAGCCTGTACTCTCTGCTGCCTGAGACCATCGACACCCAGCACGCTAGAGAGGCCTCAGACCTGCAGAGTCAGGTATTCACTCTACTTCCTTCTTTATTTGAAAATAGTCTGCCATAGTCTTCCTCCACAGAGCTGCGGAGGAAGGTCCAGCTAGTCCACACAACATTCCTGAATGAGAGAAAAACGTAAATAAAAGTTACAGGTGCAGTATAAGAAATTAAACATTAAAGAGCAGTTAAAAACAGTTAAAAATATAAAAGCAATAATAACTCAAATGATAATTTGAAAGCAATAATTCGTTGCTGTCTGTGTCTCTGATGCCACGAGACCTTTCTCTGGCTGATTCTGTTGTCACTGACCAACGAGGTAACGTGGATCCGCCTGGTGTCTCCTGCAGCTGAAGTATAAAGAAGGCGTGAAGCAGAAGAACCAGAGCAGTTTGTACCACCAGCTCCCGGAGACCACGGAGACACAGCTGGCCAAACAGCTGTCTGACCTGCAGAGCCAGGTACGCCACGCCGCTTTACATACTCAGGTAGGAAGGAATTTGTACCACGGACAACGAGAACAAGACTGGCAGGAATGCGAGCGAGGCTTGGACCCAAAAATGCAGAGTAGAGGTATTTTATTAAACAAAAGACTTAGAAACATGAGGTGTCCTGTGTCATCAGTCCAAGAAAACAAAATGAGATTTTTACTGTCGGACGCGGGTCGGGCTCGGACACAAATATCTTACGGTGCTTTTCCATCACGTGGTACCTGCTCGACTCGTCTCGCCTCGACTCTACTCGCCTTTTTTGGTTTTCCATTACGATAAAAAAAGTCCCTGGTACCTGCTAACAGGTACTTTATGTAGTACAACCTCCGTCGAGGTTCCCAGCGAGCTGAGGCGATACCAAAAGGTGGCGTGAAAGCGACAGACGGGGGCGTCCTGAACTAACACGCCATTTATTAAATAGCTTAGCCAGCTGTGTTTGTTGTTGCTCCTCCAGCTTCATTTTAAACTAAATGTGTGGAGCCAGAAGACACATTTAGTTTCTACAAACGAACGGGGGAGACACTTCTAGAGTCGCTAATCGCCGTCACTCTCTCACTTCCTCCTCGCTCTAAAACACACTCCCCCCACACACACTCACACACACACATTCTGGCTCCACGCAAACATAAACATCAGGCCGCTTACTTAGGCTACGGCGAAAGCTCTGCGTGGAGCCTCCGCACAACCGTAAAAAGGCCTAGGTCACGGCAGGTTACTGCGGCGCCGCTATGACGACCAGCCACGCTGAGGCGGTTCTACAATCTGCAATGGAAAACGGACGCACAGTGTGTCGAGGCGAGTAGAGTCGAGGCGAGTTGAGCACGTACCATGTAAATACGACCACATCACTCCCATTCTTCAGAACCTTCATTGGCTCCCCGTAACCTCAAGAATTCAATACAAGATCGCCCTCATCACCCACCATTGCATCTACAACAACGCCCCGCAATTACCTCAAAGACGTCGTTATCCCGCACTCATCTACCCGTAACCTCCTCCATCAGCCCCGCTCAAGACTCCGCACCGCGGGAGATCGAGCTTTCTCCATTGCTGCCCCCTCGCACCTGGAACTCCCTCCCTGAACATCTGAGAAAACCTCAGTCTGTGGACACTTTCAAAAAAGAGCTTAAAACTGTTCTGTTCAGGCAGGCGTTCTTAAGTTGTTCGTAGCCTTTGCGGATTTTAAATTTGCACTAAACTGCTCTTTTAGCGATGCGTATTTTCTGCATGTATTTCATCGCTTGTATATTTCTTCTGTTTTCTATTTTCATGTGTTTTAATGTGGTTTCTGTAGCACTTTGAGATTCTCCTATGAAAAGTGCTTTACAAATAAAATGTATTATTATTATTATGTAATGGAAAAACGCGGCCCAATCCGGACTCTACTACTGTAGAGTCTGTAAAGCCGCACTTTATTGGGTGTTCATAAAAATACCTAAAAAAGTACATGAATGTACTGCTTGGGGGCCAATTCTTAATGTAGACATCGGTACTTTTAATGATGCACCAGGTTAGAGAGAACCTTGTTAAATGTGTCCAAGCAAAATACTTTTTTGTCAAATGAAATCTCGCAAATCAACTGAATCAGAAATAAAATGGATTCAGGACCTGAGCGGCGACGCCCAGCCCTGTTAACGCCTGTTCTGAACTACGTTGTGATCTCACTTATTTGAAGTCAAACTGTGTGCGTGTGTCAACCTGCAGACCAAGTACAAGGAGGCGGGTAAGAAGGAGGAGAAGACGTGTCTGTACTCCGTCCTGCCTCACACCATGGAGACGCAGCACGCCAAAGAAGCCGCACAGCTGCTCAGTGACGTAAGAGCCGATAAATTAAAGGTATAATGGAGGATTTTCCCGAATTTTAGAAAAGAGCTGCCCTCTCCACTTTTTGAAAAAATGCACATGCGCAACGCCTATTAAACGTGTGCACGAGAGAGCGTGCACGAGCCTAGTTCTCCTCGTGCACGCTCTGTTTACATGTTTCCAAATGAAGATTTGCACTTTTTCCACTATGTCAGACTCGCCACCGGTAAGTGGAAATCTATTTAGGACAAGCATGTCTACAGCTAACGTTAGCACGCTACAGGCCAACAAACAAGCTATCGTCTAGCAGCTAAGTTGTTGTTTTTTTATTGCTGGTGCGTTTAGAGCTTTCAAGAAGAGAGTCTTGTGGGATCTGATATTGACTATGAGTCCGTGCCCTGTTCATCCCGACCAAGATCCAGGAGTGTGGGAGGGGGGGGGGGGTACGCCTAGAGGCCGAGGGAGACGAGGTCGGGGCGGGGGCGCAAGAGCCAGCACCAGCCGAGAGCGGGGAGAAGGCGGTCGGGCTAGAGGCCGCAGAAAGCTAAAACTACCGAGGCCTACAGTAAACATATCCCAGAATGATTGACAGCTAGGAGGACCAATAGTCTTGATGATCCACCCGGAAAAAGAAAATCCTCCACTATACCTTTAACTTCTTGTTTAGGTCTGACCATACCGCCAAAATGCAACGCAATGGTTGGGCAAAATGTCATCTTTCCTCCTCTGCTTGTTGATGCTGCTATTCCCCAGATCAAATACAAAGAAGGCGGGAAGAAGGAGACGTCCAGCTCCCTGTACTCCACTCTGCCCGACACGTCGGAGACCAGCTTCGCCAGAGAGATGACCGACATGCAGAGCGAGGTGAATAAAAAACACAGCCACGATATTTCTCTATTTTCTACCTGTGTTATGGAACTTATAGAAACGGGAACATCAGCCAGTTTCTGTCTCTCTTGAAAGTGAGTCATCCTCAACATTGTGTTCTTGTTTCAGAACGATGACAGTGGGAGAACAGTTAGATACGAAACAGGATGTACAGCAAAAAGTAACAAACGTTTAAAAAAAGGAGCCAAAAAGAAGCGTAAAAAACCCGTCTAAAAAGCCTGAAAAATGTTGAAAAAAAGCATTAAAAAAAATAGGATGCTTTCCTATCTCAATATCATGTTTTCCCAAATGATGTACAGATTTTCAGGCATTCAGTTATCAAACGACTTGAGAAATAGTGCGTATAGCTGCCGGAAAATGGAGCGCGCCTCGGCACCAAAAAGCGACAAGAAAAACAACAAACGTAACAAATAAAACCCGTAAAAACAACCTAAACATGTAATGTCAGTGGGGCGACCTCTAGCTCAGCCAGTGAGAGCGTGCGTCCTTTGCAGCGGCGTGGGTTCGAGTCCGACCTGCTGCCCTTTGCTGCGTGTCGTCCCCCCATCTCTCTCTCACTTTCCTGTCTATCCGCTGTCATTATATACTAAAAGGAAAAGCCCCCAAAAAAATACAAAATACAATGTTACATCTAGCATGTTTTCCCTGACGTTGTACAGATTTGTAGGCACTCTTTTATCAAATATACTGAGAAACAGTGCGTGGTTTGAGCTCCGCCCGTGATCATGAAGTGTCTCTTCAAACATGTTTGCAGCGTGATTGAATAAACATGAGATCTCCAGACCTCCAGTGTGCGGGAGGGATCCTGGATGTGCTTCAGCTGAGCGCCGATGCCTCCTTAAAATGCAGTAAGAAGTGTTTGATTAGTTATAAATAATCGCGACCCCCATTATCCAACGCGCTGTCTGATGTTTTTATACCTCAGACGCTCGTCAGAGGAAAGAGGATCAAAGAGGGAGTCCCGGTCTGTTCCCAGTGAAGAACCCATTAACAGTATCAAAAAGAGACAACTCGAGCAGAACCAGAGAACACGAGACGTTATAAATGTGCTGTTAGGGAGGTTACGGAGGAAGGAAGCATTTTCACTTTCATTTCAACATGTTTGTGTAATGGCAGCCGTAACGTTAATGAGCCGGTGCTGAGGAAGAAGAATGAAGACAAAGAGAGACAACAGTGACCACGTTTACAAGCAGCCAATATCTGGGTTATGGTCGGGTTAAGGTCACTATTCTGGTTTCTGAAACATTCAGAATAACCCGTTTACATGCGTGAGCAGAGAGAGAGTTACTCCTGTATACGTGGAGTTTGTAATCAATCGGCAATATCCCGACGTAAACGGCGACGCGCGGTTAGCGTCTGGACGTACGGACGACCTTAAGACGCAATATGCGTCATTTCAACAAACACAACAACAACAGAAGACATTATATTCATGGTTTTCACCACACTAATAAAGACATTGGTTTCCTCCTCGCTCCAAAAGTGTCTCGCCATGTTTACCTCTACTTCTTGTTTACTTCCTGTATACTGCACGCGGGTTTTTGTATGTATACAAGAAGTTCCTCTACTCAAAAGACAGAGATTCCTTGCGAATAGAACATGCGCAGAACACAAATCAATGTTCCTTCTGATGGAGATATGCCGATACGCGGTTACATGACCAGATATTCAGGTTAGAAAAGGGGAAACCCAGGGGTCATATTCAGGTTTTTAAAAACAGGAATATGTAAATTGACTGTATTTATATAGCGCTTTTCTAGTCGTAACGACTGCTCAAAGCGCTTTAACATAGTTAAAGGAACCATCCACCATTAATACACTGTGGCCGAGGCTGCCGTACAAGGCGCCACCTGCTCATCAGATAAACATTCACACACATTTACACTCCGATGCGCAGCATCGGGGGCAACTGAGGGTTCAGTGTCTTGCCACCAAGGACACTTCGACATGGGACCACCAATCTTCCGATTGGCAGGCAACCTCTCTACCACTGAGCCACAGCCGCCCCATGAGCACATTCGGGGTTTTTGCCGGTGTTTACATGGCCGTGCGCGACCGGGTTATTGCTAATATTCCGGTTTTGAACGGGTTATTGGCTGCTTGTAAACGTAGTCATTGGCTATTTTGGACTTTTGCCGAGTTACGGCTGCAGATTGACTACAGAGGTCTGCGTGGAGTGGTGGGACTGCGGTGGGAATATCTTCACAGAGACGCAGTTTATTTGTAGGCCTAGTCAAGTTTATAATGTTACCGCCTGTAACTCCCGCCGGAGCATCACTGTGACAAATGTCGATGTAGATTGATGTAAAAGTCGCATCAAATCCACCTCGGTTGTTCACACTGAGGCCACATTGACAAAAAATCAGACCTGGGTCTGATTCAGGACCACATATGGAAGTGGTCTAAATCAGATTTGAAAAAAATGAGATCTGGGCAAGATTTGAGTGTTCACACTTAGAGCTGGGCGATTTTTTCACTAAAAAAATCTGTGATTTTTTTAATAAAAAACTCGATTTACAATTTGATTCGATTTCCCCCCCCCTTCCATTTAAAACAAAATAACTGCGAACTGTAAATATATTTTCAAAATATATATTTATTGTATTTAATTAAAGTGCATCAACATAAACACAACTGCAAAGGCAGCAAACCCTTTCTCTGACTGAAGAGTCGCTGTGCAGTGTGCAACAAAAACATCCAAATTATTTATACTGTATTTGCATTGAGCTAATATAACAACAGGGAGCGTTGCTACGGAAACCCTGAAGGAAGATTTGGCGAATGCAAAATGTACGTACGCTATACTGAAGAAAAAAAATAAAAAGAATCGATTTTTTTGAAAATATGAATCGATTTGACCTACCAACTCAATTTTTTAAATCAAATAGATTTGTTTTCCCAGCCCTATTCACATTTAGCCTCGTGAAACCGTCCTGATCTCGCGAGCTCCAGTTTTCCTCTCGCAGATCAGTCTGGCATGACTAGGCGGAGAAAATTTGGAGCCGTTCGCCAAACGACCGACCAATCGGCGTTGGTTTTGAGGCGGGTTTAGGTGTGACGCAACGAGGAGCTGGCGAGATCAGGACGGTCTCACGAGGCTCAGCAAGCGGACGCAACGCGTGCAGATCTGACCTGATCTAGACTCATGTTCAGACAGCGGTAGCCCTGATTCTGTTAGCCGCTCGCTAATGCTGTTTTCTCTTGGATCCTTCTTTTGGAATATGGACCGGGAACCTGAAACGGGGCCTTTTTATTCCTAAATTCTCGTTACACAAACGGCAAATATCCTTTACCGACATGTTGCTAGCTGAGCTAACGAGCTGTGCTCTGCCTGCAGCAGCAGGGGGAGCCTGGCGTCGTCGTTGCTCTGTCGGTACGTCATACGCTTCGTTGATCTGATTGGTTGATTTGGTCCGTCTATCGCCAACATAGCTGGTGATAGACGGATGGTTTATCCAATCAGATAACGAGTATTTTCGCCCCTTCCCAAACGTTCTCCAATGGAAAGTTCCCAGATGGATATGCTGAGCAAATGAGAAGCAGATCCATCTGGAGGAGTCGGGTTAATTCACATTTACTTATGAAGAAATCTGATCTGGTCACTTGACCCTGAAAGAAATCTGATTTGGGTCCCTTTTGCCTGCAGTCTGGACGTAGCCTAATTCTGCCCTGTTTATGAATCAAACTACTCTCCTTTGCTTCCATCTTTTCCAGAACAAGTACAAGGAGGACGGAAAGAGACGCCTCCCTCAGAGTTTCTACTCTCAGCTGCCTGAAACCGCCGAGACTCATTTCGCCAGAAGTGTCTCTGAGCTGCAGAGCGAGGTGAGAGGAGTGAGAGTACTTCACCAATGAAGTCCTGCTGACCTTTTCAGTTTGGAAATCTTGTATTGTTGCACGAAAAAGCAGCATAGACACATTGTTTGACCCCGGTACATGCAGGATGGATTCCCAGAGGGAAAGAGTTTATTAAAATATTGTTATTGTTAAAAAATTACACAAAGATACACCTTAATATTGTTCTTATGCTCGATGATTTTGGTGATGTAGATACAAAACATGTACTTAAAGCCCATTAAAGTCTTATTGTATTTCATTTAAAAAACCCAAATCCTGGGCGCCCGGGTAGCTCACCTGGTAGAGCACGCGCCCATATATGTAGAGGTTTACTCCTCGATGCAGCGGTCGCAGGTTTGACTCCGCTCTGCGGCCCTTTGCTGCACGTCATCCCCCCCCAAAATGACGGTGTAAAGTGTGTCTGTATTTCACTGTAGAGGATCCCAACAGCTGGACGTTAAGCAGTCTGCAGCTGCCGTTGTCGGCAAATCAACACAGACGGTGCGTTCACTTGAAACTAGTAAGCCTCGTGGTGCATTCAAAGTTATTGTAAAATACCCTATTTCCCTATTACCCTATTTTTTTTTTTTAAGTATCGGTTCAATTCAATTTTATTTATAGCATGAAATCATAACAGGAGTTATCTCAGGACACTTTACAGATAGAGTAGGTCTAGACCACACTCTATAATTGACAAAGACCCAACAATTCCAGGAATTCCCAGGCACCGTTTAGGCACCGGCACCGTACGGAGGCGTTTTCCTCAAAGGAGCGGCCGCAAGTTTGCCCTGTGCTGCATGTCATCCCACCCACCCCCCTTCCTCCCCCCCTTCATTTCATGTCTACGTTGTCCTGTCAAAAATAAAGGCCTAGGAGGGGAGAATTTAGGAATAAAAGGCCCCGTTTCAGGTTCCCGGTCCATATTCCAGAAGAAGGATCCAAGAGGAAACAGCATTAGCGAGCGGCTAACAGAATCAGGGCTACCGCTGTCTGAACACGTGTCTAGATCAGGTCAGATCTGCACGCGTTGCTTCCGCTTGCTGAGCCTCGTGAGACCGTCCTGATCTCGCCAGCTCCTCGTTGCGTCACACCTAAACCCGCCTCAAAGCTCAACCCTGATTGGTCGATCGTTTGGCGAACGGCTCCAAATTTTCTCCGCCTCAAGATGCCAGACTGATCTGCGAGCAGAAAACTGGAGCTCAACGAGATCAGGACGGTCTCACGAGGCTAAATGTGAATAGGGCAAATAATGTTTTTGTTTTTTTAAAACAGTAGGTGAGCCAGTTTGAAACAAGTTTCCATCTTGTGTTTCTGTTTTTAGATGAAGTACAAAGAAGCCGGAAAGAAAGCCGCGGCGAGCTCTCTGTACTCGACGCTACCCGAGACGCTGGAGACCCGGCACGCTAAAGAGGCTTCACAGCTGCAGAGTCAGGTACAGTACACCGCCAACATCTGTCCAGCCGTCTCCGTTCGCCCATTTAGGAATCTGGGCAAAGTCCCAGGTACACGTAAAACCAGGACAACCTGCACTCCAGTCCCAGAAAATGCTGGTAATGCACTCGAGGCTTCATGTACTGTACAAAAAAAAATAAAGGAATATCTTTTGCTACGTGTCCCCCTCTCATTCCCCCTGCTCTGGTGTTTCCCCCCTCTCATTCCCCCTGCTCTGGTGTTTCCCCCCTCTCATTCCCCCTGCTCTGGTGTTTCCCCCCTCTCATTCCCCCTGCTCTGGTGTTTCCCCCTCTCATTCCCCCTGCTCTGGTGTTTCCTCCCTCTCATTCCCCCTGCTCTGGTGTTTCCCCCTCTCATTCCCCCTGCTCTGGTGTTTCCCCCTTTCATTCCCCCTGCTCTGGCGTTTCCCCCTCTCATTCCCCCTGCTCTGGTCTTTGCCCCCTCTCATTCCCCCTGCTCTGGTGTTTCCTCCCTCTCATTCCCCCTGCTCTGGTGTTTCCCCCTCTCATTCCCCCTGCTCTGGTCTTTGCCCCCTCTCATTCCCCCTGCTCTGGTGTTTCCCCCTCTCATTCCCCCTGCTCTGGTGTTTCCCCCTCTCATTCCCCCTGCTCTGGCGTTTCCCCCTCTCATTCCCCCTGCTCTGGTGTTTCCCCCCTCTCATTCCCCCTGCTCTGGTGTTTCCTCCCTCTCATTCCCCCTGCTCTGGCGTGTCCCCCTCTCATTCCCCCTGCTCTGGTGTTTCCCCCTCTCATTCCCCCTGCTCTGGTGTTTCCCCCTCTCATTCCCCCTGCTCTGGTGTTTCCCCCTCTCATTCCCCCTGCTCTGGTGTTTCCCCCTCTCATTCCCCCTGCTCTGGCGTGTGTCCCTCTCATTCCCCCTGCTCTGGTGTTTGCCCCTGTCATTCCCCCTGCTCTGGTGTTTCCTCCCTCTCATTCCCCCTGCTCTGGCGTGTCCCCCTCTCATTCCCCCTGCTCTGGTGTTTCCCCCTCTTATTCCCCCTGCTCTGGCGTTTCCCCCTCTCATTCCCCCTGCTCTGGTCTTTGCCCCCTCTCATTCCCCCTGCTCTGGTGTTTCCCCCTCTCATTCCCCCTGCTCTGGTGTTTCCCCCTCTCATTCCCCCTGCTCTGGTGTTTCCCCCTCTTATTCCCCCTGCTCTGGTGTTTGCCCCTGTCATTCCCCCTGCTCTGGTGTTTCCTCCCTCTCATTCCCCCTGCTCTGGCGTGTCCCCCTCTCATTCCCCCTGCTCTGGCGTTTCCCCCTCTTATTCCCCCTGCTCTGGCGTTTCCCCCTCTTATTCCCCCTGCTCTGGCGTTTCCCCCTCTTATTCCCCCTGCTCTGGTGTTTCCGAGCCCCTAAACCGGAGACATTTGGAAACACTTCTGACCCGTTTTGGTCTGGATTTTGCGGGGGTTGTGTTGCCGTCTCCACGGCCGCAAACGGAGACTGTTGAGAATGTTGTCAGACACTTAGAATAATAATCTGACTCTGTCAGCGGCAAAAACAGAACTTTTGTGAAGGTAAATACAAGCTGGACGATCGTCCTATTAACTCACTGCTGCCGACTGCAGCGATCTCTCTTAATACTGGACCTGAACGTCACAGACTGTTGTTCCCATCACTCACTCAGACACAGACACACAGGAACGTAAGGTTGTGCTTTTATTTCCTTCATGTGGCTGTAAAAATTGTCCAATTATAGTGTCAACTGTCACGTGTTTTGACCCCGTATGCTCCAGCTGAAGTACAAGCAGAGTTTAAAGGAAGACGCCTCCAGTCTGTTCCACCTGATGCCAGAAACTATCGCCACTCAGTTTGCCAGGGAGCAGACGGACATGCTCAGCGAGGTACGACTGGTAATGTTAGCTTCACCCCACAGTTCAGACCGTAATTATAGCAATAGATGTAAATGCTGCAGTAATCTACATTTCCACTGAATCCACAAATACACAAAGATGTAGACGCTTCGTATTTCTTTTTTGTGTATCTTGTTGTGATCCTGCTGGACACATTTCAGGACTCACCTCTGCGTTCGCTCTCTTCCTTCTTCTTCTTCTTCTCATCACAAGGTGAAGTACAAAGAGGACGGTAAGAAGGAGATGAGCGCCAGCCTGTACTCTCTGCTCCCCGACACCATCGGCACCCAGCACGCCAGAGAGCTGACGGACATGCAGAGTGAGGTGGGTTCACGCCGCGGACCGAATGTTCAACGTGCAGTCTTTACGCACTTTTTTTAGATTACTTTTTGGAGCTTTTCCCCTTTATTTGTAGTGACAGTGGATAGACAGGAAAGGGGTGGGGGGGGGGGGGGGAGTAAGAGGGGATGACACGCAGCAAAAAGGCCGCAGGTCGGATTCGAACCCCGGGCCACTGCAAAGGACTCGGCCTACACGGGGCGCACGCTCTTACTGGGTCACGCCCACTTCGGTTCTCACTTTAGGTCAACAATTTTACTAGCCTGGATGCCAACCGAACTTAGCCCCGCCCACAACATTTGAGGTCTGGACTTGATCCGTTGTGGAGCAACTATGCCCCATCCAGAGCTGCTCGGACCAATCAGATTGTCAGGGGGGGGGCGGGCTTTATATACGGTGATGGACAGATGATCGACAGTAACGTAATCAACCACGTGACCAAAGAGCGCTTGGGTTAATTAAAAAAAAATTTTATTTGATAGGGACAATGCACATTAATGAACATTTGCATTGAGACAACAAAAACAGACGTAAACATGCCAGATTATAGCCACAGGGCTAATTTACATCCGGGTTGAATTTGTTTACAACAAAGATGGCTGCCGCTGGAGAACTGAGATGTGTAGATTCCGCCATCGCGTCTGTTATAGACGATATCGAAAGCGCTTTCATTTCAAAAGAGGAACAGAGAACCGCGATCAAGGCACTTGTCGTTCGGAAAGATGTTTTTGCCGTCCTTCCTACGGGATTCGGCAAATGTTTAATTTATCAGCTGGCCCCGATGGTCGCTAATAAGATGGGGCGCTCTGATTGGTTGTACTGTGCGTTGCTCTGATTGGTTGTAGGTCTATCTGTTGCTCTGATTGGTTGTAGGTCTATCTGTTGCTCTCAATGGTTGTAGGTCTATCTGTTGCTCTGATTGGTTGTAGTTCTATCTGTTGCTCTGATTGGTTGTAGGTCTATCTGTTGCTCTGATTGGTTGTAGGTCTATCTGTTGCTCTGATTGGTTGTAGTTCTATCTGTTGCTGTGATTGGTTGTAGGTCTATCTGTTGCTCTGATTGGTTGTAGTTCTATCTGTTGCTCTGATTGGTTGTGGGTCTATCTGTTGCTCTGATTGGTTGTAGGTCTATCTGTTGCTCTGATTGGTTGTAGGTCTATCTGTTGCTCTGATTGGTTGTAGGTCTATCTGTTGCTTGATTGGTTGTAGGTCTATCTGTTGCTTGATTGGTTGTAGGTCTATCTGTTGCTCTGATTGGTTGTAGGTCTATCTGTTGCTCTGATTGGTTGTAGGTCTATCTGTTGCTTGATTGGTTGTAGGTCTATTTGTTGCTCTGATTGGTTGTAGGTCTATCTGTTGCTCTGATTGGTTGTAGGTCTATCTGTTGCTCTGATTGGTTGTAGGTCTATTTGTTGCTCTGATTGGTTGTAGGTCTATCTGTTGCTCTGTTGCTCTGATTGGTTGGAGGTCTATCTGTTGAGTGCAGAGACATTTTCTTTCCTGGTTGGGTTGAAACACGCCCCATAATCTCAGCCCAGCGGAGCAGCATCAGACTCATATTCTGACTAGAATCTGAGTATGACGACGTCAGGCTACAATTTTACCAATTCTTTTTTGTTCCTGTGGCTCCGAATGGTTCAAAATCCGGTGCACGTGCCAAAAAAGGAACCCGTTCCATGTTGGTGAAAGAGGGGATTGTGATTGGTTCCTCATTGCTTTCCAGGCTAAATACAAAGAGGCCGGCAGGAAGCAGACGCAGACGTCTCTGTATCACCGACTGCCTGAAACTCTGGAGACGCAGCACGCCAAAGAGGCCTCGCAGCTGCAGAGTCAGGTACACGCATCACGTGTGTAACAAAAAGAAAAGAAAATCCTGTCAAAGCACGTAACTAACACACACACCCGAGACCTGGGAGTCATCTGCTGAGCAGCAACCGTTCAGAGACCGGAAACAGCTGAATTCCTCTGATTGTTTGCACGATTTGTGTTGACTCTAACAGCATAGAAGCCACCGTGTGAACTTAAAGCGTGCTTGTAGTCAAGGTGCTAAAATATGCAGACCTACCAGCGGTCTTAGCAGTTTTTTCTGTCTTATTTTGAATGTCTTGTGTTGTCCCCTCTGTGTGTTGTAGGTCCTGTATAAAGAGGCTGGTAAGAAGGAGTTGTCGTGTCCAGTTTACCACCAGCTGCCCGACACTCTGGAGACCCAGTTTGCCCGAGAACTCTCCGACATGCAAAGCCAAGTAAGAGCAAAAAAATTAAAACCACAGCGAACCGTTTGGGTTGACTTTACAGGAACACGCTGAATTATTGGGACTTATTCCCCGTCTCCCCCAGAGTTAGATAAGTCCATACATACCCTTCTCATCTCCGTACGTGTACTAACTCTGTCTGACGCACCCACCGCTAGCCTAGCTTAGCACAGATCCTGGAGGTAACCGGCTCCATCTAGCCTAGCTTAGAACAGATCCTGGAGGTAACCGGCTCCATCTAGCCTAGCTTAGCACAGATCCTGGAGGTAACCGGCTCCATCTAGCCTAGCTTAGACCAGATCCTGGAGGTAACCGGCTCCATCTAACCTAGCTTAGCACAGATCCTGGAGGTAACCGGCTCCATCTAGCCTAGCTTAGCACAGATCCTGGAGGTGACCGGCTCCATCTAGCCTAGCTTAGACCAGATCCTGGAGGTAACCGGCTCCATCTAGCCTAGCTTAGCACAGATCCTGGAGGTAACCGGCTCCATCTAGCCTAGCTTAGACCAGATCCTGGAGGTAACCGGCTCCATCTAGCCTAGCTTAGACCAGATCCTGGAGGTAACCGGCTCCATCTAGCCTACTGCTCCCAATAAGTGACAAAATAACTCCAACATGTTCCTATTTCCATGTTGTGATTTGTATAGTCACAGCATGTACAAATAACAAGGTCACATGACACACAGCCATCTTCTAACTGTATACAAACTGGGAACTATATTCTCAGTAAGACGAAGCACTGCTACTTGGGCGGAGTGATTTGCACCTGAGAAGCCCCGTGGTGAGGAGCAGAGAGTTCGCTCAGAGTTGGAGTAATAATCCCTCCGCCCAAGTAGCAGTGCTTCGCCTTCTGAGAATATAGTTCCCAGTATTTTCAGCGTTTTCGTCATCTTTTTTGACACGTTTGTTCCTTTTCCCGATGTTTCTGTCACTTTCTTTCAAGTTTTTTTTTAACATTTTGTTTCTGCGCCTTTTGACGTTTTTGTGTTTTTTTCCCCTCGTTTTTGAAGCGTTTTCCGACATTTTTGTCACTTTCTTTCAACGTTTTCTTTTTCTTCCAAATGCTATTAAATTGAATAAAACACCCAAATTCAATGAAAGTAGTGAACTGATCATTTATTTTACTTGCGAAGAGTAACGGTTGTAGGGAACCATCCACGTTATTTTTTTTATGTTGTTGAAAGAAACTCAAATTTCTGATATAGAAATGTTTTGAAAACGGGTCAGATTTGACCCGAGGACAACAGGAGGGTTAAACATGCATCAGATGTTGACATAAACTGGAGCTCTTTATGGTTAACCTCATGTTATTACTGAATATACTGTAATCTGTCGGGTTTTTTTTGTCTGTGGTTCCAGAACAAATACAAGCAGGACGGGATGACCAGACTCTCTCAGAGTTTCTACTCTCAGCTGCCTGAAACTGCTGAGACTCAGTTTGCTAAAAGTGTCTCTGAGCTGCAGAGCGAGGTGAGATAAAGCATTACGAGACACATTCATGCACCAACAGATGCAGCAAAAACACAGGTGGGATGTATTGTCCTGCTGAGAAAAATAAGAAATGTAAAAATGTCTTTGAATGTTGTTTTTTGTTTTGTTTTTTTCAGACAAAGTATAAGAAGTCCAGGAGGCAGGAGGCCGGCAGCTGTCTGTACTCTGTGATGGCAGAAACTCTGGACACTCAACACGCCAAGCAGGCCTCGCAGATCCAGAGCCAGGTACGGGTCACACTTAAACCGGCACACAAACTTACATTACGTCCATGCACTACATGTAATATAGTCTATGTAGATGACATTTCATTTCATTTCAATCCAGACAGCTAGCTAGACTATCTGTCCAATCTGAGTTCTCTCAGATTTTTTTTTTTTTATACAATAAAGTATATCTTGTCTTATCTATCTTATACATCCATGCAACAATGTGTGAAAAGACAAAAGTAGGATTTCTTTGCATCTCTTTTTTTTGTGTGCACATTTTGAGTTCAAGTAAATCACATTTTTTTTCATTTTGATTATTTTGCCACTCAGACTTTTCCCATCAGTCAGAGCAGCCACAGATCAAGCCTGTCCATGTCCCCGTCCATGTCCCCGTCCATGTCCCCGTCCATGTCCCCGTCTATGTCCCCGTCTATGTCCCCGTCTATGTCCCCGTCCATGTCCCCGTCCATGTCCCCGTCCATGTCCCCGTCCATGTCCCCGTCCATGTCCCCGTCCATGTCCCCGTCTATGTCCCCGTCTATGTCCCCGTCTATGTCCCCGTCCATGTCCCCGTCCATGTCCCCGTCTATGTCCCCGTCCATGTCCCCGTCCATGTCCCCGTCCATGTCCCTGTCCATGTCCCCGTCCTTGCCCCTGTCCATGTCCATGTCCCCGTCCCTGTCCATGTCCATGTCCATGTCCCCGTCCCCGTCCATGTCCATGTCCCTGTCCATGTCCATGTCCCTGTCCCTGTCCTGGTCCCTGTCCTTGTCCCTGCC
>CM042446.1:29115773-29118273 GCA_023631565.1 Gymnocephalus cernua | reverse complement strand
TCGTCACAACGGTGCGATAAACTGAATGTAATACCGCCCACGCTGCGCCGATTCTCCGACCAATCTCCCGCTCCATTGTCCCCTCACTCGCGAACAAGACCCCAAGGTACTTAAACTCCTTCACTTGGGGTAAGGACTCATTCCCTACCTGGAGAAGGCACTCCATCGGTTTCCTGCTGAGAACCATGGCCTCAGATTTAGAGGTGCTGATCCTCATCCCAGCCGCTTCACACTCGGCTGCAAAACGATCCAGTGAGTGCTGAAGGTCACAGGCCGATGATGCCATCAGGACCACATCATCTGCAAAGAGCAGCGATGAGATCCCGAGCCCACCGAACTGCAACCCCTCCCTACCACGACTACGCCTCGATATCCTGTCCATAAATACTACGAACAGGATTGGTGACAAAGCGCAGCCCTGGCGGAGGCCAACCCTCACCTGAAACGTGTCCGACTTACTGCCGAGAACCCGGACACAGCTCTCGCTTTGGTCATACAGAGATTGGATGGCCCTGAGAAGGGACCCCCTCACCCCATACTCCCGCAGCACCTCCCACAAAGTCTCCCGGGGGACCCGGTCATATGCCTTCTCCAGATCCACAAAACACATGTAGACTGGATGGGCATACTCCCAGGCTCCCTCCAGGATCCTTGCTAGAGTAAAGAGCTGATCCGTTGTTCCACGACCAGGACGGAATCCGCATTGTTCCTCTTCCACCTGAGGTTCGACTATCGGCCGAACCCTCCTTTCCAGCACCTTGGAGTAGACTTTACCAGGGAGGCTGAGAAGTGTGATACCCCTGTAATTGGTACACACCCTCTGGTCCCCCTTTTTGAAGAGGGGAACCACCACCCCGGTCTGCCACTCCTTTGGCACTGTCCCAGACTTCCACGCAATGTTGAGTAGGCGTGTCAACCAAGACAGCCCCTCCACACCCAGAGCTTTCAACATTTCTGGACGGATCTCATCAATCCCTGGGGCTTTGCCACTGTGGAGTTGTTTGACTACCTCAGTGACCTCCACCAGGGAAATTGACGACAATCCCCCATCATCCTCCAGCTCTGCCTCTAACAAAGAGCGCGCATCAGCTGGATTTAGGAGTTCCTCAAAGTGCTCCTTCCACCGCCCTATTACCTCCTCAGTTGAGGTCAACAACGTCCCATCCTTACTGTACACAGCTTGGATGGTTCCCCGCTTCCCCCTTCTGAGGTGGCGGACGGTTTTCCAGAAGCGCCTTGGTGCCGACCGAAAGTCCTTCTCCATGTCTTCTCCGAACTTCTCCCACACCCGCTGCTTTGCCTCTTTCACGGCAGAGGCTGCAGTCCTTCGGGCCCGTCGGTACCTTGCAACTGCCTCCGGAGTCCTCTGGGATAACATATCTCGGAAAGACTCCTTCTTCAGTCGGACGGCTTCCCTGACCACCGGTGTCCACCACGGTGTTCGAGGGTTACCGCCCCTTGAGGCACCTAAGACCCTAAGACCACAGCTCCCTGCCGCAGCTTCAGCAATGGAAACTTTGAACATTGTCCACTCAGGTTCAATGCCCCCAGCCTCCACAGGGATGCACGAAAAGCTCCGCCGGAG
Source organism: Gymnocephalus cernua (assembly GCA_023631565.1). Taxonomy (NCBI): domain Eukaryota; kingdom Metazoa; phylum Chordata; class Actinopteri; order Perciformes; family Percidae; genus Gymnocephalus; species Gymnocephalus cernua. The sequence goes on along the minus strand of CM042446.1, from coordinate 29,116,688 downwards.
GTGTGAGTTGAAGGTCTGTCGGACAGGAGCTTCCTCCAGACGTTCCCAATTTACCCGCACCACCCGTTTGGGCTTACCAGGTCTGTCCAGAGTCTTCCCCCACCCCCTGACCCAACTCACCACCAGATGGTGATCAGTTGACAGCTCCGCCCCTCTCTTTACCCGAGTGTCCAAAACATACGGCCTCAAATCAGATGAAACGATTATAAAATCGATCATTGACCTTCGGCCTAGGGTGCTCTGGTACCAAGTACACTTATGAGCATCCCTATGTTCGAACATGGTGTTTGTTATAGACAATCCATGACTAGCACAGAAGTCCAATAACAGACAACCACTCTGGTTTAGATCAGGGAGGCCGTTCCTCCCAATCACGCCTCTCCATGTATCTCCGTCATTGCCCACATGTGCGTTGAAGTCCCCCAGCAGAACTATGGAGTCCCCCTCCGGAGCCCCATACAGGACTCCATTCAAGGTCTCCAAGAAGGCCGAATACTCTGAACTCTTGTTTGGTGCATATGCACAAACAACAGTCAGAGTTTTCCCCCCAACAACCCGCAGGCGTAGGGAGGCGACCCTCTCGTCCACCGGGGTAAACTCCAACGTTCCCCAACGTTGGAAAAAAAAAACGTTAGGAAAAAAAACGTTAGGAAAAAAAAACATTAGGAAAAAAAAACAGGAAAAAAAAACGTTAGGAAAAAAATACAGGAAAAAAAACGTTAGGAAAAAAAAAACGTTAGGAAAAAAAACGTTAGGAAAAAAAAACAGGAAAAAAAACAGGAAAAAAAAACGTTAGGGAAGAAAAACCCAAAAAAATCACGCGAGGAGAAAAAAATGGAAAAAACAGGAAAAAAATGTTAGGTTAAAAAACGTGAGGGGAGGGGCAACCTCTAGCTCACCCAGTAAGAGCGTTCG
>CM042446.1:29108273-29110773 GCA_023631565.1 Gymnocephalus cernua | reverse complement strand
ACGGCAGAGACCCACTTTGCCAAGCAGATGTCAGAGATACAGAGTCAGGTGAGAGGGCCCTGAACGCCTCATGAAGATGCTCTGCAGGCGGATCTCACAGTGTCTGCAGCCAGAAGTAGAATGTAACCCTCCTGTTGTCCTCGGGTCAAATTTGACCCATTTTCAATACGTTTCTGAATCAGAAATTTGCGTTTATTTCAACCAAATTGTCAACCAAATAACGTGGATGGTTCCATACAACAAATGATCAATGTTTGATGAAAGAACTTGAAAAAAGTGACAAAAATGTCAGAAAATGCTTCAAGAATGTGGGAAAAAAACAACAAAAACATCGACAAGAACCTGGGAGAAGTGACATAACCATCGGGGCGACCTCTGGCTCACCCAGGAGGAGCGTGCGCCCCATGTAGGCGAGTCCTTTGCAGTGGTGCTGGTTCGAGTCCGACCTGCTGCCCTTTGCTGCATGTCGTCCCCCATCTCTCTCTCTCACTCTCCCACTTTACTGTCTAGCCACTGTCACTATATAATAAAGGGGAAATTCCAAAAACATTGAAAAAGACGACCAAAACGTTGGAAAACAGACAGACACACACACACACACACACACACGCATACACACCCAGACAGACACGCATACACACCCAGACACGCACACACAAACACACACACACACACACACACACACACACACACACAGACACACGCATACACACCCAGACACACACACACACACACACAGACACACACACACACAAACACACAAACACACACACACACACACACACACACACACACACACACACACACACAGACAGACACACACACACACACACACACACACAGACAAACACACACGCATACACACCCAGACACGCACACACACACATACACACACACACACACACACACACACAGACAGACACACACACACACACAGAGCAGTACCTAAAGGACCACGTAGAAGGTTTAACGATGTTAATACATTATTTTTCCAGACCAAGTACAAGAAGGAGCGAGAGGATCTGGCCAACACGTTGTTCTCTCTGCTGCCGGAAACTCTGGAGACTCAGTTTGTGAAGGAGATGGCTGAGACTCACAGCCAGGTAACAGAGTTTATTCATCATCTTGTGAGGACATAAATGTAATGGGGGACTCGTCTCCTATTTTGGGACAAAAAGCTGTCCCTGTGAATAAAACCAGTAATTCATAAGACTGGCAATAATCTGCATAATTCTGTATTTGTTATTAGTGTCAACAAATCTCATGTTCAACAACAGCGTATATGAGGAAACTCCGAACTTCCAAGATTAATTATTAGTGCCCATATTATGAAAAAAAACACATTTTTTCTGATATTTGGGGTGTTATTTTGTGTCTCTGGTGCTTCCACACACATACAAACTTTGAAAAATATCCATCCATGTTGTTCTGAGTGAGATACGGTTTCTGAATGATTCCTGCCTTCAGTCTCTGGGTGAGCTGGTCAAAATCTGCACGGCTTGTTACGTAACTCGCCGAAACGACGGGCTAAACACAACCGCTAGCATGCTAGCGCTAGCGTTAGCATGCTAGCTCGTTCTCAATGGCAAAGCGCTGCTACAACACACACGAGTTCACCATAATCTCCAGAAGAAGTACTTCCATGTGCGCCCTCCTTTAGAAGAAGTCTCCCGGCTAATCCTGCCTTGTAACTGACCAAAGTTGGAGAAACAACCTTTCTTTTACTGTCTATGGAGCTAACTGACATGATCTACCATCTGAGCTACTGAGCATGTGCAGAGTGGAATCAAAGATAGTACAGAAGGAAAGATGATTCACTCTGTAGCTAAAACAGAGACCTGAACACAAGGTGAAAAGAGGAGCTGCAGCAGTGAGAGAGAGATGTGCTGTACAACAACAATATATTAAATACCATGTAAACATATTCTGGTACAACCTGAAAATACAATTATGAACCTGAAGATGAGCAGAATATGGCATCTTTAAACATGAACATCTTCAGCAGGAACCAATGGGCTCTGAGCTGAGAGACACAGACAGGAAGTCAGACTGTTGTTGGTTTCTTTTAGTGAGATTTGTTGACCATAAGAAAATGTAGATTAACACCTTTTTGAAGGCGAGTCTTCAGGGACATGTGTGCACGTCAGAGCGATGTCCTAAGAGACAAAACGAGGCCTGTGTGTGTGTGTGTGTGTGTGTGTGTGTGTGTGTGTGTGTGTGTGTGTGTGTGTGTGTGTGTGTGTGTGTGTGTGTGTGTGTGTGTGTGTGTGTGTGTGTGTGTGTGTGTGTGTGTGTGTGTGTGTGTGTGTGCTCCGTCTCAGCCACTCCGACATGTTAACACGTTGAGATAAACCGAGCGCTGCTGTCTATTCTGGTCTTGTTATCAGGGACACAGTCTCTCCGTCTCGCTCCTCCTCCGCCTCTCCTGCTGCTCAAACACACTCCGTGTGTTTTTATTCTCTTCTGATTCGCTCTGGTCTCCGAACACACATCGTGCATC
>CM042446.1:29088273-29100773 GCA_023631565.1 Gymnocephalus cernua | reverse complement strand
GGTTTTCTCCTGCAAGCAGTTTGTCGGTAAACCACATGCATCTGAATAACCCTGAATGCTGAAATGTTAACCTATCAGTATTTATGTAGTCAAACATACAGTAATGCATTCTTTTTTTAAGGTTTTTTTTTATGGCATTTTTTTCGACGTTTTTGCAGCTTCCTTCAGAGTCTTTGTCGCTTTTCTCAATACGTGCAGCCATGTCCGTCGGATAGTAACAGCTGATGTTTCCTCCAGGCCAGGTACAAGGAGGCGAGCAGGAAGGATGCGAGCAGCTGTCTGTACCACCAGCTCCCTGAAACTCTGGAGACGCTACACGCCAAAGAGGCGACCGAGCTGCAGAGTCAGGTACGCCCACACACTCGCGTGCACCGCTGTTTAGGCAAAATAGTGCGTGAAGTGAAGTGGCTCTCTGGAATACTTATTTTCTACTGTCGTATAAATCTGGTGACATTAACAAACATATTAAACATTAACATACAATAAACAATAAACACAAGGGCCGTTTCTAGCTTCATTCATTTAATATTGAGTGAAATGGCCTTTCATTCATTCATTCATTCATTCATAGCACTTTGAGATTCTCCTATGAAAAGTGCTTTACAAATAAAATGTATTATTATTAGGGGTCCAAGCCCGAGGTTGCGAGAACGGGCGGTAGCGAAGCTACGCCGTTCGCACAGCAGGGCTGTGGAACCCTATTGAAATTGCAAAGTTTCTTATTATTATTATTATTATTATTATTCTTCTTTTTCTTCCGCCTCTAAAACTGATACTGCAGCCTAAACCGTAAATGGTGGGAGGTTGCCGTTTTGAGGTCTGGTCCAAAACCCTGCAGGGACCTCGGACGAAAAAATTCAGCCACTTTCACCACTAGGTGGCGCTATAGCAGAAAAAACGCGTTTGGCCTTATAACTCCCAAACCGTACATCGCACATTAAAAATACACATATCGACGCGTTCCTTGGATCCAGCTGAATCTCGTGGTACAGGCCACGCCCATTTCCGCCTAGACTTTTATACGTGAAAAATCGCGATTTATCGTAAACCTGCTTTTTCGTACTCCTCTTAGACCGTGTAACGGATCTGCATGAAACTTGGTCTCTAGCATCTATAGGCCAACCTGAGAAAAAAAGTATCAAAAGATTTTTTTTTGGATAAAAATTGCGTAAACTACGCACAAACAAATTTGTGTAGCTAGCTACGAAGACAAAAACGTTACCATATCTCGGCCAAAATAAATGATATCATCACAAATCTTTAGATTCTTGTTTGGAATGAGCCTCTCAGTGTCTGAAACAAATATTAAAAAATTTGGTCAATAGGGGGCGCCAAAAGTACAAAAAGTTAATATCTCATGAACAGCTCATCCGATTTTTACGAAATTTGGAGCGTACCATCTAGGCCCACTCCTGAGGCCAGGACTACAGTGGGGTACTGATTCGTCAAAGTGGGCGTGGCCTATGGGACCCAAATGGGACCCAGGTTTATATCTACCACTTACACTAATGTGAGCAACTTCAAATTTACAGTGTAGATGTACAATGGTTTCTGGACCACAGGTACCAAATATTACAAAAGTGGACCACTAGGTGGCGCTACAATCACGTAAAACGTGTTTTTGCCTATAACTCCCACAGAATACATCGCAGATGGAATATTTATAGATCCACTTGTTCCTTGTATGCATCTGAATCTGATGATATAGGAAAAGTCCATTTCTACGAAAAGAAATTTTCGCAAAATTGCGCAATGCAAAAAAAAAATGTTTTCGTTCTCGTCCTAGGCCGTGTGACCAATGTGCACGAAACTTGGTAGATATCATCGTTATAGAAAGCTGACCAAACCTTGTCAAAATAATTTTTCTACGTTACACCGTTCGCACTTTACAAGCAAACTAATTTGTCATAGCTAGCCATAAAACACGAACTTTGGCATATCTCGGCCAAATTATTAGATATCAGAACAAGTCTTGGTAGAGATCTTTGACATGCCATTCCAAGCCTACTCACCAAATTTGGTCAAAATCGGCCTTCAGGGGGCGCTATAATTAACGTGGAGGTCTTTCGGTAAATAAGTCAATGCATTTAAATGGGAATAATTTGCAATGTAAATATCTCTGCAGCAGTAAATGCCATCATCACAAAACTTGAGGGTATTGTTCGTCACGCCACTCCGAGCCTCCAACCCCAAATTTTGTGAAAATCCGCCGCCAGGGGGGGCGCTACAATTAACGTAGAGGCCTTTCGGCAAATGAGTCAATGCATTTTAAATGGGAATAATTTGCAATGTGAATATCTCTGCAGCAGTAAATGCTATCAACACGAAACTTGAGAGTATTGTTCGCCATGCCACTCTGCGGCTCCCCCACCGGATTTGGCGACGATCGCCCTTTAGGGGGCGCTACAATCGAAGTAGAAGCGTTTGGGCCTTTTACGCAACGAAGAGAGAAATTGGCAATTGCGTTTCGCTACGGACTTTGGAGCTCGCGCTCGGTCAAATTTCTCGACTTTCGCCTCGCCGCGGCGGCGCTTCGGGTTCTCCTTTCGCGGGCTCCCGTTCTTGCGGGCTCTCGGCCGTCGCCGGGGGCGGCTCGCGCCAGGGGGGCACCGCGCACGAGGCTTGGACCCCGTTCATAACTGGCTTGCAGTTCTAGTTATTATTATTATTCATTCATTCATTCATTCATACTGTAGAAAAGGGTGCGTCTAGTTTTCCCCCGGCTCAAAAGGGCCAGAGCCTGTTTGACCACTTCTCAAGCTTTACCCTTTTGTGTTCGTTGAATGGCAGACCAGGAAATGAACACTCAGTTAAACTATAAACAGTCCCTCCAGAAAAACGCGGAGTTTTTTTTGTGATTGTTGCGGGCAAAAATCCTCGATTATGCGGCAACGTTTTCTTAAAAAACGCGATGGAATATGCGGGATATTTATGCAAATTTTATGCGATGAAAATGCGGGAACTTGCAAAAATTGCGGTTTGATGAAAAAGAGAAAACGAAGTGATTCCCCCCCAACACCGTGTTCTCACTAGGCGAAATTACGTCACTTCATAACGTTCCCATGGCAACAGGGGAAAATGGCTGCTCTCGTGTGAAGTAACGCAACATTTTCAACTTCCTGCTGAGATATATGTGACTTTTTTGCAACGAAAATGCGGGGATTATGAAATCATGCAAGCCCCGCATATTTTGCGCGGAAATCGGCAATTTATGCGGCGAAAGTGCGGCGTATTTGAAAAAATGCGCCCCCCCCCGCATAAATATGCGAACTTTGGCTGATTATGCGTTGAATTCTGCGATCGCATAATCGCGTTTTTCTGGAGGGACTGTATAATATATCTTTAGTAAAATGATATTGCATATGGTTCAGCAGCTCCTTCAAGACTCTCTCGCCCTCGTCACCAACAAAGTCTCTCCAGGTCTGACCCCGGACCTTTCATTTCCCTTTTCTTTTATTCGTCTTTGGGTCCCTCCTTCCGTCATCGCGTCTGGTCCGCCAGTCGTTTGGATATCGCTCAGACTTTCTGTCCCCGAGAGGACAGCGCAGCTGCGCAACACCGGTGTGTGTTTTTCATGTTTAAGTGTGTGTATGACACATGATCTCTTTGTGTCTCTTTGTGTGTCTTCTCCAGCTGAAGTACAAGGAAGGAGGTAAGAGAGAGCAGAGCAGCAGTCTGTACTCTGCGCTGCCGGAGACCGAAGAGATGAAGGTCGCTAAAGCCGCCATGGAGCTTCAGAGTGAGGTGGGTGGGCGGGGTCACAGCCGGGGGGGGGGTCGTGGAGCTTCAGAGTGAGGTGGTGGGCGGGGTCACAGCCGGGGGGGGTCATGGAGCTTCAGAGTGAGGTGGGTGGGCGGGGTCACAGACGGAGGGTCGTGGAGCATCAGAGTGAGGTGGGTGGGCAGAGTCACAGCCGGGGGTGATGGAGCTTCAGAGTGAGGTGGGTGGGCGGGGGTCACACCCGGGTGGGTCATGGAGCTTCAGAGTGAGGTGGGTGGGCGGGGTCACAGCCGGGGGGTCATGTTCTGCATGCAAAATGTAGTCCTGACAAATGGCGTTTTTCCACTGCTAGTACCAGCTCGGCTCGGCTCGGCTCGACCCGCGTTGCCCCGTCCTCCTGATTCCATCGCAGCATTAGTACCCGCCTCATGCGCGTGGCGAGCGTGGCTAGGTCGTCTTATAGCGGCGCCGCAGGAAACTGCCGTGACCTAACGCGACACACGCGCAGAACGTGGAAGCTGTGTTGTTGTTGTTGCCAGGAGACACGTTTAGTTTCAGATGAAGCTGGAGGAGCAAAACTAAACACAGCTGGCTAAACTATCTCATAAATGGCGGGTTGGTTCAGGACGCCCCCGTCTGTCGCTTTCACGCCACCTTTTGGTATCCGCCTCGAGGTGGTAGCTACTAAATAAAGTACCTGTTAGCAGGTACCAGGTACCACGTGATGGAAAAACGCCGTAAGAGTCTCTGGAGGAGGGGGACTCAAGTTTAAAGTTAATTATTTATAGTCACTTAATTACCAGCGGTGGAATGTAACTAAGTACATTTACTCAGTACTGTACTTCAGTCCAAATGTTGAGGGTACTTGTACTTTACTTGAGTCTTTGTCTTTTTCGTGCCACTTTCTACTTCTACTCCGCTACATTTCAGAGAGAAACCAGTCCCTCCAGAATAACGTGATTATGTGATCGCAGAATTCAACGCATAATCAGCCAAAGTTCGCATATTTATGCGGGGGGGCGCATTTTTTCAAATACGCCGCACTTTCGCCGCATAAATTGCCGATTTCCGCGCAAAATATGCGGGGCTTGCATGATTTCATAATCCCCGCATTTTCGTTGCAAACAAGTCACATATATCTCAGCAGGAAGATGAAAAATGTTGTTTACTTCACACAAGAGCAGCCATTTTCCCCTGTTGCCACGGGAACGTTATGAAGTGATGTAATTTCACCTACTCGAGAACACGGTGTTGGGGGGGAATCACTTTGTTTTCTCTGTTTCATCAAACCGCAGTTTTTTGCAAGTTCCCGCATTTTCATTGCATAAAACTGCATAAATATCCCGCATACTCCATCACATTTATTAAGAAAACGTGCCGCATAATCAAGAATTTTTGCCCGCAACAATCACAAAAAAACTCCGCGTTTTTCTGGAGGGACTGAGAAATATTGTACTTTTTACTCCACTACATTCATCTGTTACAGCTTTAGTTACTTTACACATTAAGATCCCTGCACACAAGATAATAACATGGTGACTAGTGGACTTTTTTCTAAATTGTATTCATCTTCCCATCTTGGTGTGTGTGTGTATATATATATATATATATATATATATATATATTATATATATATATATATATATATATATATGTGTATCCCCTACGCCTGAGTTTATATGTGTTTGTGTGTTGCAGAATAAATACAAGCAGAAAGGCAGACAGGAGATGAGCTGCAGTGTTTTCCACCAGATGGCGGAGACCAAGGAGACGAGTTTGTTAAGCAGATGTCTGACCTCCAGAGCGAGGTGAGGTCCGCGGCCGTGCTTCTGTGTTATGAGATGAGCCAGGTCATGCTCACAATCCATCAGCGGCGATCGCTTCCCAATTTGACTACTGTAACTCTGTGTTTACCTGTCTGAATATGTCTGCTTTGTACAAACTGCAAATTGTTCAAAATTCGGCTGCTAGACTTTTAACAGGTTGCCCCTCGAAGGTCTCATATCACTCCAGTCTTGTCAGCTCTCCATTGGCTCCCTGTAAAATTCAGGATCGACTTTAAGATTTTAGTGCTGACTTTCAGGGCCTTAACGGGTCAGGCCCCACAGTATATCCTGGACCTTTTGAAGCCGTATTCCTCTAGCCGACTCTTCGGTCCTCTGACCAGTATTTGCTTGCAGTCCCTAAGACTGGTTCTAAGACCCGAGGGGACCAGGTCTTTCCAGTCTGTTGCCCCCAGACTGTGGAACGCCCTGCCCCTGTCCGTGCGTCTGGCTGACTCTGTTGTCTCTTTTAAAAAGGATCTGAAAACTTGCTTATTTAGGAAAGCTTTTGGTTGATGGGTTCTCACTAGCGTCCCTTTCTTTTGATATATGTATATGCATTTTATACTGTTTGTTCTACCTATTCTGTTGTACAGCACTTTGTGATTTTATCTGTGAAAAGCGCTTTATAAATACATTTTTACTTACTTACTCAATCCATCAGCGGCGATCGCCGCCCGTTGCGTGCCGGTTAAATTTGTGTCCGACCTGATCCAGACTTGCTCTGACGTCATGCACACGTGGGGTGGGGCGTCGTATGGATTTTGCACATCCTAGTTGTCAATCATTCTGGGATATGTTTACATGCCGTGACAGGTCAGCGAGCAGACGGCCACGGCCTCGGACCATAGACGGTATATAAAAGCCTCCGACCATAGACGGTATATAAAAGCCTCCGACCGCTGCCCCCCCCCTCTCGGCGATAGCTTGTTTGTTGGCCTGTAGCGTGCTAACGTTAGCTATAGAGATGCTTGTCCTAAATAGATTTCCACTTACCGGTGGCGAGTCTGACATAGTGGAAAAAGTGCAAATCTTCTTTTGGAAAGTCGGCTTGTAGAGCCATGCCGACAGCAACTTGTAAACAGAGCGTGCACGAGGCGTGTGCATGCTCTCTCGTGCACACGTTTAATAGGCGTTCCCTCTCGGGAGCAGGTAGAGTGTTGCGCATGTGCATTTTTTCAAAAAGCGGAGAGAAAAATTCCGGGAAAATCCTCCACTATACCTTTAAGTGCCCGAGACAAATGTCCCGACGTGTGTTACGATAAAGTTAATCTTGATATCTTGTACGTGTGTGTGTTTTATACCGATCTCGTAGACCAAGTACAAGAAGGAGCGAGAGGATCTGGCCAACACGTTGTTCTCTCTGCTGCCGGAAACTCTGGAGACTCAGTTTGTGAAGGAGATGGCTGAGACTCACAGCCAGGTAACAGAGTTTATTCATCATCTTGTGAGGACATGACTGTGTTTAATGTGAAGGAGATGGCTGACACTCACAGCCAGGTAACAGCTTTTAATGGACTAGTCCAACGCTTTGATCCAATATAACAGGACATAATGTCTTTTAGGCCGCGCTTCTTTGCTTTGATGAAGAAGTAGGATGATGACTAGCTGTTGTTTCTCTTTAGAGCTTTGTGAAGTAGTGAAAACATAGAAAAACTGTTGACTGGCCGCGCGCGTGTGATGCGTGCGTGTGAAATTAGTTGCTAATTAGTTGTCGGATGTTTGAAGTGCGAAGACAGGCAGCTCGGAGAAACTGTGTCGGCTGTGTAGGGTCAAACAGGGCGTGCAGCAGAAATCTCATTGGTCGACAGCTGATAAAATCCAGCTGCTGATGTCACAGCTTGTATTCATCATCTTGTGAGGACATAAATGTAATGGGGGACTCGTCTCCTATTTTGGGACAAAAAGCTGTCCCTGTGAATAAAACCAGTAATTCATAAGACTGGCAATATTCTGCATAATTCTGTATTTGTTCTTAGTGTCAACAAATCTCATGTTCAACAACAGCGTATATGAGGAAACTCCGAACTTCCAAGAAAAATTCAGACATTCTCTGAGATTATAAAGTCCTAGTCTCGCATTGACAGGCCTTCCTCCACAGCGCTGCGGAGGAGGGTCCGGCTAGTCCACACCAGTCTTGTATAAAGTACTTGAAAGCAATGCTTGAGTAAAAGTACAAGTATCTTACCAGAAAAGGACTTTGGTAGAAGTTAAAGTCTCCTTTTAGAATATTACTTAAAGTATCTGATATTTACTGTACTTAAGTATCAAAAGTAATTAGAAGTAAAACTAAAAAAAAAACATTGATTATGAACTTTATGGCCAAAGGTGTGTAACGTTATCTTCATCACCACTGTTGTCGGGGGTGGTCATCGTCTGTTACCATGGCGGCAGAGCTTGTAGCAGTTATTATGCTTCCTCCTCTTCTTCTTTAGTTTTTTTTGCTGCTTGGCAACAAACAGGCGTCAGGTCACCAACTGGAATGGAGCGAGTATTATCTCGGCAATTTAGGAGCAATGATTCGCCAAATCTGCTTTGTTTTTTCCAGTGTAACAAATTTCTTCAGATTTTATTTTGTAGTAACGAGTAACTGAGATGCTGAGGGGAAATGTAGCGGAGTAAAAGTAAACATTTTATTTAGGAAATGTAATGGAGTAAAAGTGTCCGGAAATATAAAGAACGAAGTAAAGTACAGATACGTGAAAATTCTACTTAAGTACAGTAGTGAAGTATTTGTACTTTGTTACATTACAACACTAGTCCACAAAGCGTTCCTGGATGGAGAAAACGTGCCTCTGGTTTATCGGCATTTCTTTAAACCAATCGGCAAATGAGCTTATATTTCATTAAACTAGGGCTGTGCATTAATCAAAGTTTGAAGTTTTGATCAGCATTTGGATTTCAGCTCATTAACGATCATGAAAACAATGTAATTGAGGAAAACTACTATTTTTTTTCCGCATGTTTTTTGTTTTGCAAGTAAACTCTTATTTTGTCTTGTGCTCTGATGGGGAAATCAAAAAGGAAGAGTATGAAAGGAAATGTCACTGTTGAAGGTGTTTTCACTGTTTGTTTTTTTAACTTCAATAAATGCAACATCTTTGATTGAGTCAATGGGGAAACGTGTTAAATAATCATGATATCAATATTGGCTAAAATCATTGTGATTATAATTTATTCCATAAACAAGCAGCACTATATTAAACCATCAACCTTTATCCCCAGCTACATGCTACATCAGGTCTTAATAATCTTGATTACTGAACAGACTCAGTACAATTCTGTTTGTTATTCATTTCATCAGAAAAAACAGAAACTAGATCACAGTAAAATATGACCCAGTGACAGCAGAATGAAGAATATGTTGCGTGGTGTGCAGGGTTGTAAACGGTGTCCATGTGCACTAAATCCAGTCCCTCCAGAAAAACGCAGAGTTTTTTTGTGACTGTTGCGGGCAAAAATCCTCGATTATGCGGCACATTTTCTTAACAAATGCGATGGAATATGCGGGATATTTATGCAATTTAATGCGATGAAATTGCGGGAACTTGCAAAAATTGCGGGGAACTTGCAAAAACTGAATGATGAAAAAGAGAAAAAACAAAGTGATTCCCCCCCAACACCGTGTCCTCACTAGGAGAAATTACATCACTTCATAACGTTCCCATGGCAACAGGGGAACATGGCTGCTCTCGTGTGAAGTAAACGCAACATTTTTCAACTTCCTGCTGAGATATGTGACTTTTTTGCAACGAAAATGCGGGGATTATGAAATCATGCAAGCCCCGCATATTTTGCGTGGAAATCTGCAATTTATGCGGCGAAAGTACGGCGGATTTGAAAAAATGCGGCCCCTCGCATGAATATGTATGCGGACTTTGGCTGATTATGCGTTGAATTATGCGATCGCATAATCACGTTTTTCTGGAGGGGCTGACTAATTGATCTGATGGTGTTGTTGCTTGTGTTCCCAGAGTAAATACAAGGAGGCGGGTAAGAAGACGCTGGTGAACTGTCTGTACTCTCTGCTGCCTGAGACCAAAGACACTCAACATGCCAAGGAGCAAAGCCAGCTGCACAGTGAGGTACACAGCAGGCCTCGCTCACTGTAAACACTTTGGTATTTCTACGTGGGACTCTGGTTCCCCAGTGACGTACATGTACTGTACGTGCATGGGTAACACAACATCAGACGTTGGGTGAAATATCTAAAGCGAGTCCTGGGGGTTACCCTGTTTCTGGCCTCGCATTGCCAACTCTATCCCCGCAGCGCTGTGGAGGAAGGTCTGGCTACACCACAGGTGCATTCCATAGACAGTTAAACAAACGGTTTCTGAATGATTCCTGACTTCAGTCTCTGGGTGAGCTGGTCAAAATCTGCAGGACTTGTTACGTAACTAGCCGAAACGACGGGCTAAACACAACAGCTAGCATGCTAGCTCGTTCTCAATGCCAAAGCACTGCTACAACACACACAAGTTCACCATAATCTCCAGAAGAAGTACTCTCATGTGCGCCCTCCTTTAGAAGAAGTCTCCCGGCTAATCCTGCCTTGTAACTGACCAAAGTTGGAGAAACAACCTTTCTTTTACCGTCTATGGAGCTAACTGACATGATCTACCATCTGAGCTACTGAGCATGTGCAGAGTGGAATCAAAGATAGTACAGAAGGAAAGATGATTCACTCTGTAGCTAAAACAGAGAGCTCAACACACAGGGTGAAAAGAGGAGCTGCAGCAGTGAGAGAGAGATGTGCAGTACAACAAAAATATAGTAAATACCATGTAAACATATTCTGGTACAGCCTCAAAATAATATAATAATATGGCATCTTTAAAAGAGTTTGGTGTGTTTTATTAATATTTGTTGTTGTGTTGCGTTGCAGAAAGCGTACAGGGAGGAGGGTAAGAAGGAAGCCGGCTGCAGCCTGTACGCCCAGATGCCCCAAACCATCGAGACCGTCTTCGCCAAAGAGCTGACCAAGACGCAGAGCGACGTGAGTCTGAAGACTAGCTTCAAAACTGTGTCTTTCAGTGCAAAGTAAACCAAATAAGGATTTGTTTTTACTCTAAAACTGTAAGCGCTCTCAGTGCTGTAATAAACATGTTGGGTACATGTCAGTCAGATAGCACAATCCTCCATTTGTTCATATTGAAAGTAGACGTGTAAAGTCGTCAGAGCGGCTACAGAGCCGTCCTGTAGCTCCACCGCAGACGCCAGCCGTCACCGAGCAGATTTCCATCGTTGCTGTTGTTTGCGTACAATCACAGTGAGTAAAGAGCGGCGTGCTGGCGGTATTTATGATGCATATTTAATATGAGTAATTGTGATTGAACGTCATCAGACTGGTTGGATTGTGACTAAAAGAGGAGAGTTCAGAGAGGAGCAGCAGGGGAGGGACATCCCAAGATACTCTCTGTTTAACACACACACACACACACACACACACACAACAGAGAGAGAGAGAGACACACACACACACACAGAGCGAGAGGGAGTGTGTTTTGTGCCAGTGTGTTAGTATCATTTTGTCTGCTGAGGCGTGAACACAGAGAGCAGCTGTGCTGTGCTCCGCCGCCTGAGGACACAGACACTGACCTACTGCCTACACACACACACACACACACACACTCACACTCAAGACAAACAGCAGACACCTCTGAACTACAGAGACTGCAGAGAGCAGACAAAACTGATTGAGCAGCGTCTGATGAAGGTGAGGTTTATTGTTTGGTCGTGAGTTGGCCCTGAGGGCAGGAAGCCAAAGCTCGGGGTAACAAACTGGGGCACCGGCCCCGATGCTTTCTGGTTTCCTGTCTGTTGACCGAGCAATGTGGCGCTAACTGGAGCGTAAAACGGAGACTGACTAAACAACGGCAGCCCCGACTGTCTGCAGCACACGGATACAATCACACTGATCTCACTGATCTCAGACCCAACTGGCTGAAGAATCACCAGCAGGAGAAACATCATTTTAAATGGATTATGTTTATTTGGATTATTATTCAAAAACGAAAATGCAGTGTCATGGTTTTATAATCCTTATTTTAGACATTACAACAATTGGACCTAAAATATTATATTGTATATTAAGTGCCTACTTGTTTTACTGAAGCACAGTGACTGATATTCATCTCCCTAGGTTAGGCCGTGTCCAAAATCCACTTTTGCTAGTTTGTACTAGAATGCACCTGAACACACCTCCCTGTAAGACCAAGCACGCCCAGAATGCACCTGAACACGCCTCCCTGTAAGACCAGCACGCCCAGAATGCACCTGAACGCACCTCCCTGTAAGACCAAGCAACGCCCAGAATGCACCTGAACACACCTCCCTGTAACACACAGCACGCCCAGAATGCACCTGAACACACCTCCCTGTAAGACCAGCACGCCCAGAATGCACCTGAACACACCTCCCTGTAAGACCAGCACTCCCAGAATGCACCTGAACGCACTCCTTGTAAGACCAGCACGCCCAGAATGCACCTGAACACACCTCCCTGTAAGACCAGCACTCCCAGAATGCACCTGAACGCACCTCCCTGTAAGACCAGCACGCCCAGAATGCACCTGAACACACCTCCCTGTAAGACCAGCACTCCCAGAATGCACCTGAACACACCTCCCTGTAAGACCAGCACTCCTGGGTGGTTTTTATTACACATTATGATTTTGCTTGAATTTCAACCGAACCAAAACGTCTTTAAAAACAACCATCACCAAAGAATGAATCATTTGAACTCGACACAGCGGGATCGTTCTGCAGGCCTGTTCGTCTCCACTCACATTCATATTCATCTCTGCGTCGTGCTGTGAAATTCTCATTTTCACAGTTGGAAGTATTATTTTTGGACAAATGAACAGGGTGTGTTTTCACTCGTTGGTCATCAGACATCTTCTCCCTCAGTCCTTTATTTAACTGCCTCCTTCTCCTTCTCCTCCATTCCTCCTCGGT
>CM042446.1:29080697-29083197 GCA_023631565.1 Gymnocephalus cernua | reverse complement strand
TTAGAGAGGAAATGACCTCGACATATTCTTTATAAAACGTCCCAGTTAGAGAGGAAATGACCTCATCATATTCTTTATAAAACGTCCCAGTTAGAGAGGAAATGACCTCGACATATTCTTTATATAACGTCCCAGTTAGAGAGGAAATGACCTCGACATATTCTTTATAAAACGTCCCAGTTAGAGAGGAAATGACCTCGACATATTCTTTATATAACGTCCCAGTTAGAGAGGAAATGACCTCGACATATTCTTTATAAAACGTCCCAGTTAGAGAGGAAATGACCTCGACATATTCTTTATTAAACGTCCCAGTTAGAGAGGAAATGACCTCGACGTATTCTTTATAAATCTTTACAATCATTCTGAACGAACCGAGCAGGTCTGACTTGTTGCATGGTCCACATCTTCAAAACTTGACGTTTTCCCAGCATGCACCAGGGCAACAGGCTACTACTTGTAAATATATTATAACTGATAATATTTTCAGGAACTGCGTGTGAGAAGCTGAAGCGGTAACACGACTGTCTGTGTGTGTCTCTCAGGTCGGATGCGTGGGTCTCTGGCGACGCTGGAGAAGTTGGTTCAGATCTTTCCGGAAGACATCGGTCTGAAGAACGAACTGGGCGTCGCCCACCTGTTGCTAGGAGACAACAAGGGCGCCAAAAGGGTCTACGATGAGGTGTGTGTTGACGGCTGTGTCTCGAAGCGCCTACTTTGCCCACTTCAACCACGTAGTTTTACGTATATAGTGGAGATAACGCACTGAAAGTACCCGGGTGACCATCTTGACTACAAAGGAGGAAAGGGGGGGAGGGACCAGGGACGTCGACCGGCAGCTGATTGGACGAACGCGTCGCGTGGGTCTGGCTTTCACAACCGAGCTTAATGGCGGCCAGATGGCGGCTCGTTCAGTCACTTTTTAGGACGTTTTTGTCGTTTTTATCTGCAGTTCTGTCACTTTTTAGGACGTTTTTGTCACTTTTTAGGACGTTTCGGTCACTTTTTAGGACGTTTTTGTCACTTTTATCTATGTTTTTGTCACTTTTATCTTCCTTTCTGTCATTTTTTAGGACGTTTTTGTCATTTTTTTGGACGTTTTTGTCACTCTCCAAAGTTTGTCTTTTTTGGCTACTTTTTTCTATGATGGCTGAGGAACAGTTTTTCCTGACTTTTTTAGGGCTTTATGAGGCCCAAACTGTAAGAGAGAAGACTTTATGACTGGGCGTCGCCCACCTGTTGCTAGGAGACAACAAGGGCGCCAAAAGGGTCTATGATGAGGTGTGTGTTGATGGCTGTGTCTCAAAGCGGCTACTTTGCCCACTTCAACCACGTAGTTTTACGTATATAGTGGAGATAACGCACTGAAAGTACCCGGGTGACCATCTTGACTACAAAGAGGAAAAGGGGGAGGGACCAGGGACGTCGACCGGCAGCTGATTGGACGAACGCGTCGCGTGGGTCTGGCTTTCACAACCGAGCTTAATGGCGGCCAGATGGCGGCTCGTTTTCCGATGATAGTTCACCGTAACGTGTTCCTGAAAACACGTTGAGCGAGAAATAGGCCGTGCAGTCGCTGAATCGCCAAAGGTCAGTTTAATAGATTTTCGTCAGATTTTGAGAGGCGGCGAGCCGAGCCGACCGCTCGTCGTTTCCGGTAAGTTTTTTTTTAACGTAAGTGTTCCTTTTGGGACGATACTGACCATCCAATGTGGGCGCCACGGCAGGAAGTGGTCAGTGACCGTTGGCGGTGGACTGACAGACGTATGCAGAGTGACACGCAGCCTTAGTGTATGTTTTTTTTTGAATGGCAGCAGGTTGTAGGAGCTGATTGGTTGGTTGTCTGGACCCACAGGTTCTGGCGGTTGCCCCCGGCAACGGCTTCGCTAAAGTTCACTACGGCTTCATCCTGAAGTCTGAGAACAAGATAGCAGAGAGTATACCATACCTGAAGGTACACACACACACACACACACACGCACAGACACACACAGACACGCACACACACACACACACATACACACAGACACACACACGCACACAGACACGCACAAACACACACACACACACACACACACACGCACGCACGCACACACATGCACACGCGCGCACACACACAGACACGCACACACACACATACACACAGACACACACACGCACGCACACACACACGCACGCACACACACACACACACACACGCACAGACACACACACGCACGCACACACACACACACACACACACACACACACACACACACAGACACACGCGCACACACACACACACACATACACATATATACACACACACACACACATACACATATATACACACACACACACTTATATATGTATATATACACTTACACACACACACACACACACACACACATATATATATATATATATATACACTTACACACACACACACACACATATATATATACACATACACACATATATACACACACACACTTATATATGTATATATATACACTTACAC
>CM042446.1:29065697-29075697 GCA_023631565.1 Gymnocephalus cernua | reverse complement strand
GTGTGTGTGTTAGGGATGCACCCAATCCAGGATTCAGCCTCAGATCCGGCTGAATTATTGGGCTTTTTGACGGGGTTCTGGTTTCTGCCGAACCCTACGCTTGCACTACACACGCTACGCTGGCGCCGTTGATTACGGGAAGGCGTTTACGTAGGTGGAGCGTTCGATGCGGTCGGCTGTGAGGAAGTGAAAATGGAACCGGTGAGCAGAACGAGTGTTTGTTTGGCAGAACTTTCAGTCAGAAGAAGGTCGTTCAAGTCACGCTACACGTTCAGTCTGCTACGCCGATTTGTCTCGTGGCGGCGAGGAGCCTAAACAACACACAACATGGCCGCCGTTACAACATCTGGTGTGAAAACATCTGAAAGAATACGAGTTGTGCGTGAAGGAATCTCCAGACAGCAGCCAGAACGCAGCAACTTCAGGTACGGCAAAGGAAGGACAGTCACTGGTTACTTCATTAATGTGTTACCGTGGTAACGGACTGAGGACGGGAGGACGACTCAGCAGAATCTCAACCAGTGGATTCACGACTCAGCAGAATCTCAACCAGTGGACTCGGTATTCGGCCGAACCCCAAAAATCTGGATTCGGTGCATCCCTAATGTAACAAAATATGAGATTATTGTATCTGTGTGAGGTTTGTAGTCTGCATTTTTAGAAAATATCTTTTCCGCGAGGGGCCGCCTCGCCACCCCGCCTCAGTCTCTCCGATCGATATAAATGTGATTGAATATTGTTTTTTAACTGTTTAACTGATAGTATGACTTGGTCAACATTCGTCCTGTTGGTTAGCTGCTAAACGATGAATCATCAACATCTCTTTTGACTGTACTTCTGTGTGTTTTAGGTAAAAAAGCAGGAACTGCCTGTCAGGGCGTCCCAAAGACCTGCTCGCTGCTGGAGAGATACTCTGAAGCTACAGGCTGCAAGAGAGGACAGGTACACACACACACACACACACACACACACACACACACACATATATGTTTGTTTATGTTTGGCTCAATATGGTATCAGCCTCTGAACCAGGAAACATCTTCAAATAAATGGAGTCGCTTTCATAAAGATAAGACTTTAAATAAGTGATAATCTGATGTGTGTTTTAATCTGTTTGTGTGTGTGTGTGTGTGTGTGTGTGTGTGTGTGTGTGTGTGTGTTCAGATTAAGTTCTCCGTGATGCATCCAGGAACTCATGTGTGGCCTCACACCGGTCCCACTAACTGCAGACTGAGGATGCACCTCGGCCTCGTCGTCCCCAAACAGGGCTGCAGGATCCGCTGCACCGACCAGACCAGGTACTCCTCTTCCTCTTCATCTTTCATCCTCCCATCTTCTCATCTTCCTCCCAAAAGGCTGATTTATAGTCCTACGTAGGCACTACGCCACGAGTGTCGAGCGCAACTTCACGAAGGGCCACACTAGAAAACCACCACCACTCCACTGTTTTCATTATTGGGGGGGATTGTAAAAAAAAAAAAACAACAAAAACAACTAAAAAAACATTGGGAAAAGTGGCAGAAACGTGGGAGGAAAGCGCCAAAGACATTGAAAACATTTGCGAAAAACACTTGATAAAAGCGACAAAAACGGTGTCCAAAAAAACCTTTACAAAAGGCGGCAAAAACGTTGAAAAAGCGTCGGCAAAAGTGACTAGATTCACAATAAATTTTGCCCCACCTAATTTTTGTTGCCTCTTTCTGTAGTTTTTGTCACTTTTGCCGACGCTTTTGGCGCTTTTTCAACGTTTTTGCCGCCTTTTGTAAAAGAGGCAACAAAAATTAGGTGGGGCGAAATTTATTGGGAACCTAAATTGAAAAAAATATGCGAGGGGCCGAATTTGGCCCACGGGCCTTGAGTTTGACACCACATGTGAGCTAATCTACTATGAAACTGGATTTATTGTTTTTAACTTCTCTTCCTCCTTTCATGTCATTGAAACTTTTTGGGAGAGTTACTCAAAAGCTGTTTGGCCCGTACGGGGATCGAACCCGCGACCTTGGCGTTATTAGCACCACGCTCTAACCAACTGAGCTAACCGGCCACATTGGGAGTGGTCGAGATCTATCTAGGGAGGTCCCGGGACACGTCTGCATGGATTGAAAAAGCGACAAAAACATTGAAAAAAAACACTTGAAAAAGGCCGTAAAAATGATGAAAAAGCAACAAAAACCTCAAAATAAGATGACTAAAACGCTGAAAAGTGTCCAAAAAAACCTTGAAAAAAGCAACAAAAACATAAAAAAAAAAGTTGAAAGAAGCGAGAAAAAAAACATTGAAAAAAAGTGTCCAAAAAAACACCTGAAATAGGCCGTGAAAATGGCGAAAAAGCAACAAAAACCTCAAAATAAGATGACTAAAACGTTGAAAAGTGTCCAAAATAACTTTACAAAAGACGGCAAAAACGTTGAAAAAAGCAAGAAAAAAAACATTGAAAAAGTGTCCAAAAAAACACTTGAAAAAGGCCGTAAAAATTATGAAAAAAGCAACAAAAACCTCAAAATAAGATGACTAAAACGCTGAAAAGTGTCCAAAATAACTTTACAAAAGACGGCAAAAACGTTGAAAAAAAGCAAGAAAAAAAACATTGAAAATGTAAGAAAAAAACATTGAAAAAAGTGTCCAAAAAACACTTGAAAAAGGCCTTAAAAATTATGAAAAAAGCAACAAAAACCTCCAAAATAAGATGACTAAAACGCTGAAAAGTGTCCAAAAAAACCTTGAAAAAAGCAACAAAAACATTGAAAAAAGCGCCAAAACATTGTCCAAAAAAAAACTTGATGAAGGCGACAAAAACGTTGAAAGAAGCGAGAAAAAAAACATTGAAAAAAAGTGTCCAAAAAAACACATGAAATAGGCCGTAAAAATGACGAAAAAGCAACAAAAACCTCAAAATAAGATGACTAAAACGTTGAAAAGTGTCCAAAATAACTTTACAAAAGACGGCAAAAACGTTGAAAAAAGCAAGAAAAAAAACATTGAAAAAGTGTCCAAAAAAACACTTGAAAAAGGCCGTAAAAATTATGAAAAAAGCAACAAAAACCTCAAAATAAGATGACTAAAACGCTGAAAAGTGTCCAAAATAACTTTACAAAAGACGGCAAAAACGTTGAAAAAAACCAAGAAAAAAAACATTGAAAATGTAAGAAAAAAACATTGAAAAAAGTGTCCAAAAAACACTTGAAAAAGGCCTTAAAAATTATGAAAAAAGCAACAAAAACCTCCAAAATAAGATGACTAAAACGCTGAAAAGTGTCCAAAAAAACCTTGAAAAAAGCAACAAAAACATAGAAAAAAGCGCCAAAACATTGTCCAAAAAACAACTTGATAAAGGCGACAAAAACGTTGAAAAAAGCGACAAAACATGGACGAAGCCCAGTGGTGATTATTGGAGGAGTTGTAACATGTAACGGTAACGCCACTAACCTGACGTCGTCCGTGTGCCGTGTCTCGGGGAATGAGAGGAAGGAAAAGTCCTCGTTTTCGACGGCTCCTTCCTCTTCCTCGTTGAAACTTTTTGGGAGAGTTACTCAAAAGCTGTTTGGCCCGTACGGGGATCGAACCCGCGACCTTGGCGTTATTAGCACCACGCTCTAACCAACTGAGCTAACCGGCCATGTTACATGTAACGTGTAACATGTTACACGTTACATGTTACACACGTGCAACATGTGATGTGTAACGTGTAACATGTAACGTGTAACATGTAACGTGTAACGTGTAACGTGTGACGTGTAACGTGTGACGTGTAACATGTGACGTGTAACATGTGACGTGTAACATGTGACGTGTAACATGTAACATGTGACGTGTAACATGTGACGTGTAACATGTAACGTGTAACATGTGACGTGTAACATGTGACGTGTAACATGTAACGTGTAACATGTAACGTGACGTGTAACATGTGACGTGTAACATGTGATATGTGACGTGTAACATGTGACGTGTAACATGTGATGTGTAACGTGTATCATGTAACGTGTAACATGTGATATGTAACGTGTATCATGTAACGTGTAACGTGTAACATGTGATGTGTAACGTGTAACATGTGACGTGTAACATGTGATATGTAACGTGTATCATGTAACGTGTAACATGTAATATGTAACGTGTAACATGTAACGTGTAACGTGTAGCATGTAATATGTAACGTGTAACGTGTTATGTGTTATGTGTAACATGTAACGTGTAACATGTAACATGTAATATGTAACATGTAACGTGTAACATGTAATATGTAACGTGTAACATGTAACATGTAATGTGTAACATGTAACGTGTTATGTGTAACATGTAACGTGTAACATTTAACGTGTTATGTGTAACGTGTTATGTGTAACGTGTAACATGTGACTTGTAACATGTAATATGTAACATGTGACGTGTAACATGTAACGTGTAACGTAAACGCCACTAACCTGCCGTTGTCCGTGTGCTGCGTCTCAGGGAGTGGGAGGAAGGTAAAGTCCTCATCTTCGACGACTCCTTCGAGCACGAGGTCTGGCAGGACGCCGACCGTTACCGGCTCATCTTCATCGTGGACGTGTGGCACCCGGAGTTAACGGCGCACCAGCGGCAGACGCTGAGCCCCATTTAGACGGCCGGAACCACGGCCGACCCGGTAAGAACCGTTTGACAGACTTATGGGACCAGACGCTTCTTCCTCGGTGGTAAACCGAGTCGGAGGAGAATCGGACCGGGGAAGGTTTTTTTTTATTTTTTTGGTTTTTTTGCCTTTTTGTGCGTGAGGATGAACTGCGAAATGATCGTCTGTCGAAGGATCAAACAGTCAGACTGAAGGATGGAAATGAAAGAGTTACTACTGAACCATAGGGTACTTGTTTTAGCCCGGATTTAACCCGGGTTAACCCGGGTTGGACCGGGTTCAACGTACCAACAGTCACGGAACCCATGTGATGGTTTAAAACGTTACGGATGTTATCTGCAGAGTCACGATTGTTTCTCTCCTTCTTCCTCTCTTTCTCTCCTCTTCTCTCCTTCCTCTTTCTCTCCTTCTCTCCTCTTCACTCCTTCCTCTTTCTCTCCTTCTCTTTCTCTCCTCTTCTCTCCTTCTTCCTTTCTTTCTCTCCTCTTTCTCTCCTTTTTCCTCTCTTTCTCTCCTCTTCTCTCCTTCCTCTTTCTCTCCTTCCCCTCTTTCTCTCCTTTTTCCTCTCTCCTCTTCTCTCCTTCCTCTCTTTCCTTCTCTTTCTCTCCTCTTCTCTCCTTCTTCCTCTCTTTCCCTCCTTTCTCTCCTTCCTCTTTCCCTCCTCTCCTTCCTCTCTTCCTCTCCTCTTTCTCTACTTCTCTCTCTCTCTTCTCTCCTTCCTCTCTTCCTCTCCTCTCCTTTTCTTTCTCTCCTTCTCTTTCTCTCCTCTTCTCTCCTTCTCTTTCTCTCCTCTTCTCTCCTTCTTCCTCTCTTTCTCTCCTTCTTCCTCTCCGTTATGATTGTTTCTGGCTCTCGTCTCTCTCTGCTCTTGTTAATATTTTGGAGATGAATTGTGAATCATTAAAAGATGAAACGTTAAAAGATGAAACGTTAAAAGATGAAACGTTAAAAGATGAAACGTTAAAAGATGAAAGAGAATGTTAAAATGTTTCCTGAACATTGCGGTGACGTTGTTTATGAAGAGAAGAAGCCTTAACGTTTACCACTCTGTGCTGTTATTTCAGTTCATTCAGTTTTTCTTCACGTTTGCACAGAAAACAACGAAACTCAACATGTTGAAAAAGATGATTTATATTTATATTAAAAACTAATAAAATAATAAATACAGAAAAAAATCAAAACCTCCAAAAAAATGTGTTTTTGTTTCTTTGGATTCCAGTTTATTGAACTTCTTCCTCTCTTTCTCTTCTTCCTCTCTTTCTCTCCTTCCTCTCTTTCTCTCCTTCCTTTCTCTCCTCTTCCTCTCTTCCTCTCCTTCCTCTCTTTCTCTTCTTCCTCTTTCTCTCCTTCCTTTCTTTCTCTCCTTCCTTTCTTTTTCTCCTCTTCTCTCCTTCCTCTCTTTCTCTCCTTCCTCTCTTTCTCTTCTTCCTCTTTCTCTCCTTCCTTTCTTTTTCTCCTCTTCTCCTTCCTCTCTTTCTCTCCTCTCCTTCCTCTCTTTCTCTTCTTGCTCTCTTTTTCTCCTCTTCTCCTTCCTCTCTTTCTCTCTCCTTCCTCTCTTTTTCTCCTCTTCTCTCCTTCCTCTCTTTCTCTTCTTCCTCTTTCTCTCCTTCCTCTTTTTCTCCTCTTCTCTCCTTCCTCTTTCTCTCCTCTTCCTCTCTCTGTTTCCTCTTCCCTTCTCTCCTCTTCTTTCCTTCCTCTCTGTTTCCTCTTCCCTTCTCTCCTTGTTTCCTCTTCTCTTGTTTCCTTTTCTCTTTCCTCATTGTTTCCTCTTCTCTTTTCTCCTTTTTTCCGCTTCTCTTTTCTCCTTGTTTCCTGTTTCCTCTTATCTTTTCACCTTGTTTCCTCTTCTCTTTCTCTTTCTTCTTTTCTCCCTCCCCTTTGTTCATCTCCTCCTCTCATCGTGTCCTTTCCTTGTTTCCGCTCATCTCCTTATATTCTTTTCTCTCTTCTTGTATCCTCTCTTCGTTTCTTCTCATTGTTCCTTACTTCCTCTCCTTCCTCTCCTCATCTCCTCTCCGTAGTCTGTGAATTATTGTGACTGTGTTTAGAAAAACATGTTGGCTTTTCAAAATAAAAGCCCTGCGGTTAAATGAAACCAGCCCAGTCCCGTTGGTGTAAATGTTTACTTCTATACATTCATTGAAAGGAAATACATTACATTAGTGTAGCCCTGATGACGAGTCCAACACACCGCAAACAATCATGACCAACCTGGCCTTCATATTTTACAAATAATCCACACTTTATCAAGATATTTTCAAAGTAAAATCATCAACCTGCACATGTTCTTATTTCTCCTCACAAATATGATGCTTAACCCTCTGAGGTCAGAGGTCAGAACAAACTCAGCTTTCTGTAAAGTGTGTTCCAGAGAAACGTATGAAGAAAGAATTTGGCCCGAAAGTTTAAATATTTCTCAAATTCTGACCGTTCACAAATTTCTTGTAAAAGAAAAAATGAAATGAGTTTTACAAAAGTAGCGAATATATGAATAAAATAGTAAATAAATGTCTACACACACAGAGAGACACACAGACACACACACTCTCACACAGAGACACACACTCTCTCTCACACACACACACACACACACACACACAGAGACACACACACACACACACACTCTCACACACACACACACACACACACACAGAGACACACACACACACACACACTCTCACACACAGACACACATTCACACACACACACACACACACAGACACACACACAAACATACACACACATACATAGAGACATTCACACAGAGACACACACACATACACAGAGAAAGACACACACACACACACACACAGACACACACACAGAGACACACACACATACACAGAGAAAGACACACACACACAGAGAGACACACACACACACATACACAGAGAAAGACACACACACACACACACTCTCACACACACATACACACAGACACACACACATTCACACACACACACACACACACACAAACATACACACATATATAGAGACATTCACACACACACACAGACACACACAGAGAGAGACACACACACAGACACACACAGAGAGAGACACACACACACACACACACTCAAACACACACACACACACAGACAGACAGACAAAATGTTGTGATATCTCTTTCTGAGTGTTTCGTCCTCGGAGGGTTTTAACAAGTCGTTTTTTTTTCCTGAT
This sequence comes from Gymnocephalus cernua, assembly GCA_023631565.1. Taxonomy (NCBI): domain Eukaryota; kingdom Metazoa; phylum Chordata; class Actinopteri; order Perciformes; family Percidae; genus Gymnocephalus; species Gymnocephalus cernua. Next base: position 29,067,902 of record CM042446.1, on the reverse strand, counting down.
TTCTGACAGAAAATAAAAGTATTTACGTCACAGAAAATTGAAGATAATTTGACTTTGAATATCTCGGGATAAAACTGGCCACTCGGTGTGTCGCTTTCTTTGCAGTGTAATAATACTTATAACAATAATATACAATCTTCATAATAATACTAATAATAAGTTACAATAGGAACAATCTTCTTCTCTGCCCTCCAGGTTAACGGTGATGATTTGGCGTCCTGCGTGTCTCACTTCACAGCTCAATACTTTTACTTCAGAAAGACGGATTTCACTCTGGTAGAACAGTATTTTATTTAAAGCGTAACTCTCGCCAAAATACAACCTAGGGTCTTTGTGTTATCTCGTGATAACGACTTACTAATTAGTTATCTCGATATAACAAAGTTTGTTTTCTCGAGATTATTTTTTTTAATGTTTTTTTTTTTTGAGTGCCTCAAGGCTCAGATATACTAGCGCTTTCAACAGTGCGTGCGGAAATCGTGACGTCACGGGACCGCCGTGAGTGTTCATACTCGCGCGTGGTGGTCGCGGCGCTAGTTGCAGTCTTCTCCTGAACAGAGGTGGCGCTGAGGAGCAAAGGCTACCGATGTTTTTCTTTCTAAGGACTAGAAGAAGAAGAAAAAGATAAACAAGGTCAGAACAGGCAGCAACAGTGACGTCAATGCTTCGATTTGATTGGATGAGCTACTCCGTCAGATCGAGTCTTTCATTCACAAAAAAAGAACTCATCTTAACCCGGTAAGTTTACCAGAGAGACCTGCAGTCAGTCGGCGAGTTCTGGCATCACGTTTCCCAGGAGCTCGTTCAGGCTTCCTGTTTCCGGTTTGTCGGGCGCCGCTGAAAAAAATAGACTGGTGTAGCGCCCTGTGCTCGCGCGCTGAAAATCGGACGCGCCGGCCGGAAATTACGTCATTTTGATGTCACGAATGCGCGCGCCACCTCCAACGCGTCAAGCATAAAACGGCCTTAAGACACCCTTCCATTTAACCCAGGGAAGGAGCTCTATAAGCGGATAGAGGTCTGTCGTTTCTCCCTCCTCTTCCTCGGGTTAAATGGAAGGCTGTTTTAGTGGGATGTTTTTCTAAGTATTTGACCGGAGAAGAGGAGGGAGAAACGACAGATTTCTATCCGCTTATGGAGCCCCTTCCTCGGGTTAAATGGAAGGGCGTCTTAGGCACAAAAAAAAAAAAATCCATGAAAATAATAATCTCGAGAAAACTAAAAAAATCTCAAGAAAACAAACTTTGTTATATCGAGAAAACGAATTAATAAGTCGTCATCACGAGATAACAGTGCATGAAAAAAAAAATGCATGAATGTACGTGAGTCAAACTTTAGTTTAAAAGCATATTTAGGACGTAAGCTCCACTTTTAAGATTGACTGTATTCTTGTTTTTGGGTCAAATGGCCTTTTGAATGGGAGAGCTAGGGGCACTTTTATGCTAGCCTCAAAATATCTATTTTTAACCACTAAGAAGACTTGACACAACATGAGACTTTGCTCCGAGTATCTCCAGGAGCTCTACACATTAACTCCACCGGAGCACGAGGGATATACTAAATCTGTTGCTGCTTGTTTTGATATCGACTCGTTCTGACTGCCGAGACGGCGGCGACCGGAAACAACAAGAGCTCCGGTGAGTTGTTAAAACCTTTCTTTTTTAGTAAACTCTGGGTCCACAAACAATGTTCTCAATGCTGAGTTAATGTGTAGAGCTCCTGGAGACACTCGGAGCAAAGTCTCATGTTGTGTTGAGTCTTCTTAGTGGTTAAAAATAGATATTTTGAGGCTAGCATAAAAGTGCCCCTAGCTCTCCCATTTAAAAGGCCATTTGATCCAAAAACAAGAATACAGTGAATCTTAAAAGTGGAGCTTCCGTCCTAAATATGCTTTTAAGCTGAAGTTTGACTCGCGTACATTCACAGAAACACCCTAGGATGCATTTTAGCGAGAGTTACGCTTCAACGTTTTCATGCATGTGATCCGGTTATAGTATCTTTGCCAGATTTGCCTCTGCGGTGTGTGCCGACATGTGCGGTTGCTTTTATTTATTATATTTTATTTAACCCTTGCGTTGTCTTCCCGTCGACCATGCAACTTTTTAGTTTTTTTCTGGGTCAAAATTTAAAATAAAAATATTTTTTTTCAACGTTTTGGTCGTCTTTTTCAGCACTTTTGTCGCTTTTCACAACGTTTTTGTCACT
>CM042446.1:29050697-29055697 GCA_023631565.1 Gymnocephalus cernua | reverse complement strand
TACCTACCTAACCTACCTACCTACCTACCTACCTACTTACCTACCTAACTACTTACCTACCTACCTAACCTTCCTACCTACCTACTTACCTACCTACCTAACCTTCCTACCTACCTAACCTACCTACCTACCTACCTACCTACCTACTTACCTACCTACCTAACTACTTACCTACCTACCTACCTAACTACCTGTCTGTCTGTCTGTCTTTCCATCTATCCATCCATCTATCTATCTTGTCTACAAACAAGGCACTAACAATGTTTTAAATAGCGACAAAAACGTTTATAAAAAAGAAAAACGTAAAAAATGTTGAAATAAAAAGCATCGAAGAAATGTGAGAGAAAGTGTTGATTTTCAGGGGGAAAACCGTCCGAATATCACCATTAGCATGCTAACAGTAGCTAGCATTAGCTGCGTACCTGCTGGATGTCCTGATGCAGAGTGTCGGGGTTTTCATTGAGCTCTACGCGAGCCTTCTCCGTCGTCTCGGCGCTCAGGCCGGCGTGTAGGTGCGTCATCATGGAGTCTCGCTCTGCTTCCATTTCCAGAACGTCCGAAATGTGTTTTTCTGTGCAAACCGTAGATCAGTTCGTTCTCACACCTATGTACGTTTTTCAAGTTTTATTCCAACGTGTGTGTATATATATATATATATATATATATATATAGTACATATCTCCAGACAGTTTTGTTTTGTTGTACAATCTTGTTGTGGCTGGGATTTGGGTCGTCTCTTTATCTGTAACACAATCTTTAGTTTAGTTGCCGTAGAAACCGTTTCAGCTCCAGATTTTTGCCAGCGAGAGACAATCGGTGTAACAGCCGCTGAATCAACAATCGTCGCCGCTGTCTTCCTCTACACGGTCGGTTGTCTGACGCCGGGTTGAGATTGTTACAGAGACGTGTGGGTGAATGAACAGCACGTGGCGAGGACGGGGAGGGGCGGGGGGGGGAGGGGATGTGGGAGGAGGGGAAAAGATCAGCGTCTGTGCCACATTCACATCCTTTTTGTCCTAATTTTCTTCCCGTTCGGCGTCTCTCGTCTCCCTCCTCCTCCTCCTGCTCTCGGTCATCTTTCAGATCTCTCGGGTTGAATCAGTCGGCTCTCTGCCGCCGCGTCATGGCGAGGAGGCGGGACGGGTGGTCGATGACGGGTCCTGTTGCTCTGCTCTCAAAGGTCGAAGGTCAAAGGTCAGTTAAGGCAGCTCGGTCGATGTCTGGCGCGGGCCTTCTCAGCCTGAAGGAGACAGGAAACATCAGGTACAATGTTAGAGAACAGAACAGAAATGTCCTTTAAAGGTACACAGGATATCCTGTAAATACATTCTCACTCCCATCGCGTAAAATACGGACGCTTGGTCAGGTGCCTTTGGCGTTGTTATTGGTAAAAGTCTCGTTTAGCGTCAGATCTAAACGCGCTTGGTCGGGACTACTGGCGTCACTTTGGACGCAGTTAGGTTAAAGCTCCCATATTATGCTCATTTTCCAGTTCATAATTGTATTTTAAGGTTGTACCAGAATATGTTTACATGGTTTAATATATTTTTGTTGTACAGCACATCTCTCTCTCACTGCTGCAGCTCCTCTTTTCACCTTGTGTTCAGGTCTCTGTTTTAGCTACAGAGTGAATCATCTTTTCTTCTGTACTATCTTTGATTCCACTCTGCACATGCTCAGTAGCTCAGATGGTAGATCATGTCAGTTAGCTCCACAGACAGTAAAAGAAAGGTTGTTTCTCCAACTTTGGTCAGTTACAAGGCAGGATTAGCCGGGAGACTTCTTCTAAAGGAGGGCGCACATGGAAGTATTTCTTTTGGAGATTATGGTGAACTTGTGTGCGTTGTAGCAGTGCTTTGCCATTGAGAACGAGCTAGCATGCTAACGCTAGCGCTAGCATGCAAACGGTTGTGTTTAGCCCGTCGTTTCGGCTAGTTACGTAACAAGCCGTGCAGATTTTGACCAGCTCACCCAGAGACTGAAGGCAGGACACATTCAGAACAACATGGATAGTGTGGAAGCACCAGAGACACAAAATAACACCCCAAATCACAGAAAAAGTGTTTTTTTTTTCATAATATGGGCACTTTAAAGGTATAATGGAGGTATAAACGTGTGCACGAGAGAGCGTGCACACGCCTAGTTCTCCTTGTGCACGCTCTGTTTACAAGTTGCTGTCGGCATGGCTCTACAAGCCGACTTTCCAAAAGAAGATTTGCACTTTTTCCACTACGTCAGACTCGCCACCGGTAAGAGGAAATCTATTTAGGACAAGCATCTCTATAGCTAACGTTAGCACGCTACAGGATGGGGCTGCACGATATTAGGAAAATATCTAATTGCGATTATTTTGATTCATATTGCGATTGCGATATGATTTACAATATTGGAGGGAATGATCGTTTTTTTTGTATCATTATTGTCATTTTCATTGAAAAATATAAGGATAGGATAGGATTTGTAGGCCGGGACGTCTCTGCAGCACCACAATACTTTATTTTAGAATGGTTTGACATATTTTGCCAAATACAAATATTGCGCCCCCCCCCTGAGATTCGGATATTGCACTAGTTCATATTGCGATTTCGATACAATTGCGATTCATTGTGCAGCCCTACTACAGGCCAACAAACGAGCTATCGCCGAGAGCGGGGAGGCAGCGGTCGGAGGCTTTTATATACTGTCTATGGTCGGAGGCCGTGGCCGTCTGCGAAATTACGAATCCCACTATGGGAACGCCAAGACCCGCCCTTCAATCACTACTATTGGCCAGGCGTCCAAGGTAACGTAACCCCATTTGTTCAGGTCCTATCCCCTGACCAATCCGCTATCCTAACCTCAACCACTCGAGGTGAAATGCCTAACCCCAACCAATCGCGCTGCTTTGTAGGGCGGGTCTTGGCGTTCCCATAGTGGGATTCGTAATTTTGCTGGCCGTCTGCTCGCTGACCTGTCACGGCACGTACCACGGCCTTACGTAAACATATCCCAGAATGATTGACAACTAGGAGGACCAATAGTCTTGATGATCCACCTGGAAAAAGAAAATCCTCCACTACACATTTAAGGAAAAGGTCGTGGGTGGGCTTTACGTTTCCGTGACTCGCGGGACAACAACGGGACGGTTGGGTTTAGGTAAAGAAGAAGTTTAGGAAGCGTGACACGCGGGACATGATCACCAGTCTCCGGGGTGAAAGTCTTGTGTTGTTTGACGCGTCCACCCCCCCGACCAACCTCCCTACGTGGATTTTCAGGCATTCATACTACTCGCTACCGTAGTCGCTCTTAATGCTACGTCATCTTACGGCGCCGCGTAGCTGCTGCTCTCCACGGTGCGTTCTACACACACGCTAAAGGCCGTTTTTTGCGTCGTATCTGATGCCGACAGCCACTATCCAAACATCCGTATTTTACGAGTTTGGAGTGAGAACGGGTTGAAAGGGTAGAAATCAGAAATCAATTAATAGACTTTGAACGGTTCAGGAATCCAGGATCAAAAAGCAGGAAAAGAGAACATGTTACTATGAATATGAAATACTATAAATGTATAAATAAATACAAAAATACATAAAGCCCGGGGGGTAAGGGGCCCTGACTCACAAAATGATCACAAAGATACACTAAACAACTCCAAACAACCCAAAATGAGTCAAGTAAAGAGACACACAAATACTAAAACGACCACAAAAACACATCTAATGACTGAAATTTGACATAAAATCTTGCCATTTGTATATTCCGCACTGATTCTTTCTGCTCTTGTTTAATATTAGGCCACTTTAATGGAAAGCTCATTGTGTTGCATTTTAGAAATGTGTTGTATAAATAAAGTTGACTTGACTCCCTTTGTATTTATGGCTACTAATTAGCAAACATTAGCATGATGACGGCTGTAGATTTTTGTTTTATTGCAACTTCATTTGTGGCTATTGTGGCTCTCATTACACATTATATTTGGTGTATGAAGTGATTTTTATATTCTTCATTTTAACCATGGTACATGTTCATACCACAGCTTATTATTCTCTCTCTCTCTCTCTCTCTCTCTCTCTCTCTCTCTCTCTCTCTCTCTCTCTCTATATATATATATATATATATATATATTTATATATATATATATATATATATACTCTAACTTTACTGTAAGGACACACTATTGATATCTTCCTTTGTATTTTTGTAGTATGTATGTATGCATGGATGTCATATGTCTGTGTGCCTATTGCCTATGTGTATGTATGATGTGTATAAGCTATGTAAGTGTATAATCTTAATTTCCTTCTGGATAAATAAAGTATATCTATCTATCTATCTATCTATATTTATATATATGCATATTATATTTTTTACTCATTTATGTTAACTATGCATCTGTTCTTGTACTACTTCTGCTGCTGTTGTGATCAATAAAGGTTATCCTAATCTCAGATGACCCCCACCCCCCCACAACCAACCCCCCACTCATCCCCATCTGCTGTTCACAGTGATTGTGTCAGATGTCGGCCAATCTGTCCACTGAGACTGCATCATGACAAAAAAAAAAAAAAAAGGAAAACCCCGAGACACGTGAAGGTCCCACGGGGCTTTTTTGATTACATTCTCCCCCCTGAGATCAAACATAAATGCAAATACAACCCTCTGGATGTGGCTCTCATTGTGCATAATGTTAAAGGGAACTGTGTAAATGCAACGTAGAGCCTCTTGAATATGTCTAAATGTTCACATCTCTGTCAGTTTAATGCTAAAAGTCACCCTGGTGAAATGTACTGTAGGCTGTGTGTGTGTGTGTGTGTGTGTGTGTGTGTGTGTGTGTGTGTGTGTGTGTGTGTGTGTGTGTGTGTGTGTGTGTGTGTGTGTGTGTGTGTGTGTGTGTGTGTGTGTGTGTGTGCGCGTGTGTGTCCTCACCAAATGTCCTCACAAGGAGGCATAAATATGAGAGCATCCTCCAAAAGTGAGCACATTTATTGTGCACATTTATTGTGCACTTAGCTGTATTTTCG
>CM042446.1:29038197-29045697 GCA_023631565.1 Gymnocephalus cernua | reverse complement strand
TTATGAAGTGATGTAATTTCGCCTAGTGAGAACACGGTGTTGAAAAAAGACTGCGGTCAGGAGGACCGTGTGGGTCTCTTGCTCAGACATGTCTGAACTTGTCTCGGCCTCACTTCTGCTTTTATTGTTTCTGTCGAGTCATGACTCACTCGCTGGATTCATTTCACCGCTGAGTCACACTGTACAAATGACATAATGAGGTCCCACCGTGGTTCGGCTGCTGTTTTAAACTGTTATCATTCAGACTCCCGTATTTTGTCCTCTTCTGTCCGTGTGATTGGTACATTTTATTATTCTGTGTGTTGTTGTGACAAAGTGTGTTTCGCTCTTCCTTTCATGAGTCTGTTACAATAATATGTAGGCTCAGGGTTCAATGCTAAGTTTTTATTTATTTATTTTTTTCACTTGCTCAAAGTCCAATTGAACTGGCCGCTATAGGAAAATTCTTAGACTAATTTTTGGGGAAAAAACGTCAAAAGTGTTAAATATGGAAAAAATGTCAAACGGATATTTTAAGCTGTGACACACACACACACACACGTGCAGATACACACACACACACACACACATACACACGCATACGCAAACACGCACACACACACACGCAGACACACACACACACACACACACACACAGAGACAAGCAGACACACACACACACACACACAGAGACAAGCAGACACACGCACACACACTCACAGAGATACACACACACACACTCTCACAGAGATACATACGCAAATACGCAGACACACACACACACGCAGACACACACACACACGCAGACACACACGCAGACACACACGCACACACACACACAGAGACAAACAGACACGCAGACACACACGCACACACAGACACACATACGCAAACACGCAGACACACACACACGCAGACACACTCGCACGCAGACACACACACACACTCACAAAGATACATATACACACACACACACACACACACACACACACTCACAGAGACACACACACACACACACACACACACACACACACGGCCTGTGTCTTCTACGTGTTATACTAATGTGTGTGTTGTGTTTTTTGACCCAGAGCCCGTGGGGCTCGGTGGCCCCGGCGCCTCCGACCTGCTCTCTGACTGATGTGATGAGCGAACAGCTGGCCAAACAGCTGGAGGAGGAGAACAGCGACTTCCCTACTCTCACCGAGTAAGTTCTCACCGCTGCACCCGCCGGTGTGTTTGGGACAATACTTTGAAGTTGCTCTTCTTTATTTCCTTTTTATTGATTCGCTTCTGTATTCTTTTCAGTTTTTAAAAGTTAAATTCAAACAAATGTAATGAAAAGGAAACGGAGTGAAAGTGTAAAATACTTCTAATTACTGCAGTTTTAATCCTACAACTGTACGTCCAGAAAACATCTGATCACACCACGCTTTAATAATCATTCCTTTACGGTTCATTTAGTTAACATCTCGTACTCATAGCAACCACGTGACTAAATACAAATCTACACAATATAGAGCAATTATTTATTTTAGTCTCTTTTTGTTCTTGTGTTCAGCGTAAAATGCTTTATTACGTTTAACCTTTCTCTCTCTGTCTCTCTCTCTCTCTCTCTGTCTCTCTCTCTGTCTCTCTCTCTCTCTCTCTCTCTCTCTCTCTCTCTCTGTCTCTGTCTCTCTGTGTCTCTCTCTGTCTCTCTCTCTCTCTGTCTCTCTGTGTCTCTCTCTGTCTCTCTCTCTTTCTCTCTCTACGTCTCTCTCTCTCAGTCCCGGAGCAGATCTCTTGCTGTCAGACGACGTCTCCGAGACGACCAGCGACCTGATGCTCGCCCAGATGCTGCAGATGCAGTTCGACCGCGAGTTTGACGATCAGCTCCGCCGGGAGGAGAAGAAGTTCAACGGAGACAGCAAAGGTAGAACCGCAACAGTCCGACGTGTATGACGCACACAGCACGTACGATTACAGACGGCGGTTTATGAACACGTGTTAGATCAATGACAGTTTTACCGTTTGTGTCCAGTGTCCATCTCCTTTGAGAACTACCGTATGGTCCATCCGTATGAAGACAGCGACAGCTCCGAGGACGAGGTGGACTGGCAGGACACGAGACACGACCCCTACAGAGCTGGTAACATACTGACGGCGTGTGGACGAAATAACAGAAACACCTTACCTTGCAGCCAATCGGCTTTCTTGTTGTTGCCGCGAGTCTCTTTCAGATTGTACCACAGTTATGAAACCGATTTTATTCTTCAGATTTGGTGAAGTGCAAGTTAAGCGATACTTCTCCTCTAGCTGTAGATAGGTGGGGTCTCCTCTAGCTGTAGATAGGTGGGGTCTCCTCTAGCTGTAGATAGGTGAGGTCTCCTCTAGCTGTAGATAGGTGGGGTCTCCTCTAGCTGTAGATAGGTGGGGTCTCCTCTAGATGTAGATAGGCGGGGTCTCCTCTAGCTGTAGATAGGTGAGGTCTCCTCTAGCTGTAGATAGATGGGGTCTCCTCTAGCTGTAGATAGGTGGGGTCTCCTCTAGCTGTAGATAGGTGGGGTCTCCTCTAGCTGTAGATAGGTGGGGTCTCCTCTAGCTGTAGATAGGTGGGGTCTCCTCTAGCTGTAGATAGGTGGGGTCTCCTCTAGCTGTAGATAGGTGGGGTCTCCTCTAGCTGTAGATAGGTGGGGTCTCCTCTAGCTGTAGATAGGTGGGGGTCTCCTCTAGCTGTAGATAGGTGGGGTCTCCTCTAGCTGTAGATAGGTGGGGTCTCCTCTAGCTGTAGATAGGTGGGGTCTCCTCTAGCTGTAGATAGGTGAGGTCTCCTCTAGCTGTAGATAGGTGGGGTCTCCTCTAGCTGTAGATAGGTGGGGTCTCCTCTAGCTGTAGATAGGTGGGGTCTCCTCTAGATGTAGATAGGTGGGGTCTCCTCTAGCTGTAGATAGGTGGGGTCTCTTCTAGCTGTAGAGAGGTGGGGTCTCCTCTAGCTGTAGATAGGTGGGGTCTCTTCTAGCTGTAGAGAGGTGGGGTCTCCTCTAGCTGTAGATAGGTGGGGTCTCTTCTAGCTGTAGAGAGGTGGGGTCTCCTCTAGCTGAGAGGTGGGCCAACTCATTTTTGGCTTCGTACGCTGTAATCATCGCACGCGCTCTAACAGCCGTCTGTGTTTGATCCACCAGAAAAGCCCCAGACTACGCCCAGGAAAGGGTTCACCGGGAAAGGCAAGAACATCACCACCAAACACGACGAGGTGACCTGCGGACGCAAGAACACGGCGCGCATGGACAACGTAAGACACATACTGTGTTTTAGATTTATTTTTTATACATGATCACTAAAAAAAAAAAGCCAAAAAATGACTTCATTTTTATGTTTATAAGTGTCTTTATTGTCATGCTTTAAGCCTAAAAGCGTCTTTATTGTCATGTTTCTAGTCTTTAAGAGTCTTTATTGTCATGTTTTTAGTCTATAAGAGTCTTTATTGTCATGTTTTTAGTCTTTAAGAGTCTTTATTGTCATGTTTTTAGTCTATAAGAGTCTTTATTGTCATGTTTTAAGTCTAAAAGTTTCTCCAGGAGAAATGTGCAGGTTGAATTTTTGTATTTACTTTTGGGCTATGTGGTAACTTCTGCATACAAACAAAAAAAGATCCGTTGAATCCCTCAAAAATCAGTTTAATCTCCATGGTGTCGTCGTCCTGCAGTTTGCTCCAGAGGTGCACGTGGGAGACGGGTTGGGGATGGACCTGAAGCTGTCCAACCAGGTGTTTAACTCCCTGAAGCAGCATTGCTACAACGAGCAGAAACGTAGCGCCCGGCTGCACGACAAGAAGGAGCACTCCACCGCCGTACGTATAGAAACACCCAGCGTTTCCGTATCATCGCACGCAGATCGTTGTTTCTCCGTCACACTCAACCTCTCGCTCCACAGGAACAAGCCGTGGACCCTCGCACTCGTCTGCTGATGTACAAAATGGTGAATGCCGGCGTGCTGGAGAACATCAACGGCTGCATCAGCACCGGGAAGGAGTCGGTGGTCTTCCACGCTAACGGAGGGAGGTGGGTGGAGGTCTTGTCCACACGCAGGGTCCAAAATTAACTTTGTTGAAGAGCAAACTAGCGGTGCGTTCGTTTTGCCTCGGAAGTCGGAGGTCGCAACTGGGAATGACGTCACACACGAGTTGATTGCGTTCTTTTTGTCAAGTCTGATTTCCATTGTTTTCATTAGCTCTAGCCAGGTTAGCCATTGTTAGCAACGCCAGTTTTAGTTTTTTTTGTGCATACAAACCGCGTGACAACACAGGTAGAAGACAGCGCTGCGTGTACGGCTGATTTAGTGAGACACAAATAACACAGAAGTGCTTATAACTGTATGTTATAACTATGTTATTACTACAGCTTTCACAACTGTCGATACAGGAGGCAGCCATGTTGGATTTTCAGCTCGGGGTACTCGGTGGTTGTACGAGTACCGAGCTCGTAAATACGACGTCAGGGGGGGGGGGGGGCGTGTTTACGACTTTCACCTCGTAAAATACGAGCTGCGAGGCAAAAAGAACGCACCGTAACCAGCCCCATGGCTAACGTTAGCAGATCGTGCTAATTTTGGACCCTGTCTAAACGTATATAGATATATTTTATATTATATTATTAAATAAATATGAAATTATAAGGGCTGCCCCCCCTCTTAGTCGATAAGTCGACTAATCGGTCGTTTTGGTCTTAGTCGACTAAGATTTCTTTAGTCGATAAGTCATTTTTTTATGCTTATTCGTGCTTAATTACTCATTTCCAAGCATCTTATGAGAACATTTCTGGTGAACACGAGATTTAAAGTGGTGCTTTTGCAGGATTAATTTCAGAGAAACTCAGTTTTACAGATGGTTAATTAACTACATTTATATTGCGTTTTTCTAGTCTTAACCAGCTCTCAAAGAGCTCAGCTCTGTCGATTACATCAACTAATCGATTAGTCGACAAAATCACATAAGTGTTAGTCGACTAAGAATTTCTTTAGTCGAGGACGGCCCTAGAAATTATAAACCGAAAGAAAAGAGTCTGTTTTACACAAACGTTTAATGTATATTTTCTATATTTTCCCCCCTCGTTTGTCAGCCTGGAGGAGCAGCCGGTCCCGGACGAGGTGGTGCTGAAGGTCTTCAAGACGACGCTCAACGAGTTCAAGAACCGCGACCGCTACATCAAAGACGACTATCGCTTCATCGATCGCTTCAGCAAACTCAACCCTCGCAAAATTATCCGCCTGTGGGCCGAGAAGGAGATGCACAACCTGAGCAGGTAAACGCTGCCCCGGGTCCTGTCTCGCACCCGGCGCAGCGCAAAAAAAAAGCTCGACGCAAGCGTCTTTGCTACTTTAAGACCGACGCGGTCGTCTGTTTCCCGTCCAGCGGCCGCGTTTTTTCCTGATCTTCTTAATAAGTCACTAAATTTGTCACCTGAGGGCGCCCGCATATAGAGGTTTACTCCTCGACGCTGCGGCCCTTTGCTTCATGTCATCCCCCCCCCCTCTCTCTCTTTCTCTGTCTCTCTCTGTCTCTCTCTCTGTCTCTCTCTCTGTCTCTCTCTTTCTGTCGCTGTCTCTTTCTCTGTCTCTCTCTCTGTCTCTCTTTCTCTCTCTCTCTCTCTGTCTCTTTCTCTCTCTCTCTTTCTGTCGCTGTCTCTCTCTCTCTCTTTCTCTGTCTCTCTCTCTCTTTCTCTGTCTCTCTGTCTTTCTCTCTCTCTCTGTCTCTGTGTCTGTCTCTCTCTCTCTCTCTCTCAACCCCCCTTTCATTTCTTCAGCTGTCCTGTAAAAATAAAGGCCGAAAACACCCCAAAAATAATCTCTAAATTTGTCGTATTTTATAAATAAAGTCGCTAAGGTCTGAAAATTCCATAAATTTAGCGAGAAAGTCGCAAAGTTGGCAACACTGTCCACAACGTTACTGCTGCAGCTTCCTGATTTTTTAAACTACGGAGCGGCGAGGCCCAAATCCCAGAGCGCACGTTAATCACAGCCATAATTTAAACGTATTAATGTGACGTGTGTGTGTGTGTGTGTGTGTGTTCAGGATGAAGAAGGCTGAGATTCCCTGTCCGGAGGTGGTGCTGCTGAAGAAACACATCCTGGTGATGTCGTTCATCGGCGAAGACCACGTTCCTGCCCCCAAACTCAAAGACGTCACGCTGAGCTCCGAGGACATGAAGAACGCCTTCTACCAGGCGCTACATGTACGTACAGCAAGCACGGCTCTGTGTAGACGCAGTCTCGCTTTGCCAGACCAACCGCACGCTGCGGTGCGGAGGGCGTTCTGGTTGGTCCACACAGCATTCTGGGATGGGAGAAAAACGTGCTCTGGTTTATTGCCATTTCTTTAAACCAATCACAATCGTCTTGGGCGGCGCTAGGCTAAAACGTGATTATGCGATCGCAGAATTCAATGCGTAATCAGCCAAAGTCCGCATATTTATGCGGGGGCGCATTTTTTCAAATACGCCGCACTTTCGCCGCATAAATTGGTGATTTCCGTGCAAAATATGCGGGGCTCGCATGATTTCATAATCCCCGCATTTTCGTTGCAAAAAAGTCACATATATCTCAACAGGAAGTTGAAAAATGTTGCGTTTACTTCACACGAGAGCAGCCATTTTCCCCTGTTGCCATGGGAACGTTATGAAGTGATGTAATCTCGCCTAGTGAGAACACGGTGTTGGGGAAATCACTTTTTATTATTTTTTTGTTTCATCAAACCGCAGTTTTTGAAGTTCTCTTCTAAGAGTTTCTAAGAAGAATGCACATCACCAGTCAGTCCCAGTCAGTCAGTCAGTCAGTCAGTCCCAGTCAGTCAGTCAGTCAGTCAGTCAGTCAGTCAGTCAGTCAGTCAGTCAGTCACAGTCAGTCCCAGTCAGTCAGTCACAGTCAGTCCCAGTCAGTCAGTCACAGTCAGTCCCAGTCAGTCAGTCACAGTCAGTCACAGTCAGTCCCAGTCAGTCAGTCACAGTCAGTCCCAGTCAGTCAGTCACAGTCAGTCCCAGTCAGTCAGTCACAGTCAGTCAGTCAGTCCCAGTCAGTCAGTCACAGTCAGTCAGTCCCAGTCAGTCAGTCAGTCAGTCCCAGTCAGTCAGTCAGTCAGTCAGTCAGTCCCAGTCAGTCAGTCAGTCAGTCAGTCAGTCACAGTCAGTCAGTCAGTCCCAGTCAGTCAGTCTCAGTCAGTCAGTCCCAGTCAGTCAGTCAGTCAGTCAGTCAGTCCCAGTCAGTCAGTCAGTCAGTCAGTCACAGTCAGTCAGTCAGTCCCAGTCAGTCAGTCTCAGTCAGTCAGTCCCAGTCAGTCAGTCTCAGTCAGTCCCAGTCAGTCAGTCTCAGTCAGTCAGTCACAGTCAGTCAGACACAGTCAGTCATTTATATTATTTGTAAAGAAGAACATTACGTGGATCTTCTGCAGTTTCTGCTTCCGCTCTGTTTCGCTGCTAACAGATATAATGTAGTTTTCACGGCCCATTTCCAAAGGGGCGTGACCAACGGACGGATAGTCCTTCAACCAATC
>CM042446.1:29030697-29033197 GCA_023631565.1 Gymnocephalus cernua | reverse complement strand
TTATAAAAAATACATTGTTTTCTTTAGGATTTTTTTTTTTAGTCAGTCCCTCCAGAAAAACGTGATTATGCGATCGCATAATCAGCCAAAGTCCGCATATTTATGCGGGGACGCATTTTTCCAAATACGCCGCACTTTGGCCGCAGAAATTGCAATTTCCACGCAAAATATGCGGGGCTTGCATGATTTCATAATCCCCGCATTTTCGTTGCAAAAAAGTCACATATATCTCAGCAGGAAGTTGAAAAATGTTGCGTTTACTTCACACCAGAGCAGCCATTTTCCCCTGTTGCCATGGGAACGTTATGAAGTGACGTAATTTCAGCTACTGAGAACACGGCGTTGGGGAATCACTTTGTTTTCTATTTTTTGTTTCATCAAACCGCAGTTTTTCCAATTCTCTTCTGAGAGTTTCTAAGAAGAATGCACATCATCAGTCAGTCCCAGTCAGTCAGTCAGTCACAGTCACAGTCAGTCAGTCACAGTCAGTCAGTCACAGTCAGTCAGTCAGTCACAGTCACAGTCAGTCACAGTCAGTCAGTCACAGTCAGTCAGTCACAGTCAGTCACAGTCAGTCAGTCACAGTCAGTCAGTCAGTCAGTCATTATGTTGGCAGTATCATTTAAAAGGCAACCGCCACTACATTGTGCATCTGCCCTATTACTGATACTGTGGCGGCAGAAATTTTGCCATGGCGGGCCGCCACTACAAAATCAACATAGAGGAAATACTGAAATATTATCTTTGATAACTTAAAACACTCAAATGTTTTCCATATTTAGCACAAAGTTACTAAACTGTTTGTCGCATTTAAGGCCAGTTATGGCAGGCGTGAACCGGTTAATTTAGGGATTTTGCACTCTTTATCTTCTGTAACATGTCTTCTTAGTGCAAAAAAAAAAAACATGTTATAGGATATAAGTATATATATGATAAAAAGTTATAGGATGCAGAGGATTCAACACGTGGTTTAACCCAGCTGTTGTCTTCGGGTCACATTTGAGCCATTTTCAAAATGTTTTACATCACAAATTTGGGTTTTACTTCAACCAAATAGTCCAAAAAATGAACGTGGATGGTTCCATGCAACGCTCTTCACAAGTAAAATAAGTGATCAGTTCACTACTATTATTGCATTTGGGTGTTTTATTTAATTTTATAGTATTTGAAGAATTCTTTTTTATAAAAATGTCGGAAAAAAGTGGAAGAAACAACAAAAAACGTCAAAAAAACAAGAGCAGAAAAAAATCAACAATCATCAGAATAAGTGAGAAAAATAAACGTTTTAATTTAAAAAATTTTACCCAGAATAACGTGCATGGTGGACGGGAAGACGAGGGTAGGGAAAGTTAATACAAAAATAATTGTCTTGGTGTAAGTAATCAGCTGGGGAAGTTTCATGTTGATAAATATTACTGTCACATGACTCCCAGCAGCAAAAACAAGAAGACTTCCGACCTTACTTTCAGAATAAAAGTAACATCCAAAGATATAAACGGTCACCAAACTTTAATGTTGTATAATAATGAAGTGTGTGTGTGTGTGTGTGTGTGTGTGTCTTTGTTAGTGAGTGAGTGAGTGTGTGTGTGTGTGTGTGTGTGTGTGTGTGTGTCTTTGTTAGTGAGTGTGTGTGTGTGTGTGTGTGTGTGTCTGTCGGTGTGTGTGTGTGTGTGTGTGTGTGTGTGTGTGTGTGTGTCTGTCTGTGTGTGTCTGTCGGTGTGTGTGTGTGTCTGTGTGTTTATATATATATATATATATATGAATAAGATATTATACATATATACAAGATATATCTGTACTCCGCTCTTATTCTGATGACCCAAACCGGAAACAGGAAGTGTAATGGCCGGCAGTTGAAGTGAACTGTTTGTCTGTCTGTCAGGACTCTGAACGGAGAATAAATCGACTCTAGTAGTATTAAATACTTGCAGTAACCGTGCGAGGATGAGTGAGGAACATTACCTGGAGCTGTGTGAGAACCCGGTGCAGTTTGAACACGCCTCCAGCGTCAACAACGTCTTCTTCGACGAGGCTAACAAACAGGTGAGCTAAGCTAAGCTAGTTAGCATCGATGTGGCTAACTGTAGCTAGGTAGCTAACTGAAAGAACTACTACAGAACTACAGTAGTATAGAAAGTATCTAAAACTTGCTCCACGTTGACGAACGAATACTGCATATATTATATGGTATGTTATGGTATGAAGGAGCTATTCTGCCTAATGAGTACTTTTACTTGTGTTACTTAGTACTATACATTTTGCTGATGATTCTTATGTACCTTACTTTTATTTGTAATGGAGTACTTTTAGACTGTGTTATTGTTATTGCTTTTTGTATTGTTATATCATTATGTTGTGTAATATTCTCTCTTAGACCTTTTATTATTTTCATGTTTGGTGGTATTTTTGGTTTTATCCTGTGTATTTATTTTAAATCCTAGTACTCTGAACTTTTCCCTTTCAGTGGAAAATGAAGTCATATTTTATTCAGAATCAGAAA
>CM042446.1:28955697-29020697 GCA_023631565.1 Gymnocephalus cernua | reverse complement strand
GCACACCACACACACACACACACACACACACACACACACACACACACACACAGACACACACACACACAAACACAGAGACACACAGAGAGAGACACACACAGACACGCACACACACACACACACACACACACACACACACACACACACACACAGACACACAGAGAGAGACACGCACACAGAGACACACACACACACACACACACGCACACAGAGACACACACACACACACACACACACACACACGAACACACACACACAGACACATATAGACACACACACACAGACACATATAGACACACACACACACACACACACACACACACACAGACACATATAGACACACACACACAGACACATATAGACACACACACACACAGAGGCACAGGCACACACACACACACACACACAGAGAGAGACACACACACACACACACACACACACAGAGACACACACACACACACACACACACACACACACACACACACACACACACAGAGAGAGAGACACACACACACACACACACACACACACACACAGACACCAGTGCTTCCCCTTTAAATGTACAATGGGAACCAACTTTAAAAGTGATGTTGTTGTTTTTTTATTCTTCTGTTCTGTTCTTACTTAACCCTTGTGTTGTCTTCCCGTTGACCATGCAACATGTTTTTCTGGGTCAAACTTTATGGTCGACACTTTGGTCACTTTTCCCGATGTTTTTGTCACTTTTTTCGACATTTTTGTCACTTTTTTCAATGTTTTTGTTGATTTTTTTCTTGGATTTTTGACGTTTTTTTGTTGTTGTTTTTCCCCCTACGTTTTTTAAGTTTTTTTCTGAAATTTTGGTCACTTTTTTCAATGTTCTTTTTTTTGCAATCTTTTTTCGCAATCCTATAAAATTTAATTAAACACCCAAACTCAATGAAAGTAGTGAACTGATCCTTTATTTTATCGGGAAGAGCAAACCATCCACGTTATTTTTTTTTTGACAATTTTGTTACAAAAAAAAACAAACAAAAAAGGGTCAAATTTGACCCGAGGACAACAGAAGAAGAAGAAGAAGAAACACTTCTAAGTTAAAATGTGTGTCTCTCTGTGTGTCAGGTTACCTGTGGTACTTGCAGGTGAAGTTGCCTCCGGCTGTCAACCTGCTGCAGGACAAAGGCAAACTGATGGACTTCCTGTTACGACGGAGAGACTGCAAGATGGTCATCCTGTCCGTCTGCTCGCAGAGTACGTCTGTCTGTCTTTCAGGACTGAAACTAGCGATTATTTTCATTGTCGATTTTAATCTGTGGATTATTTTCTGGATTAGTCGTTTGGTCTCAAATGTCTTATTTTGTCCACAACTCAAAGATATTCAGTTTACTGTCACAGAGGAGAGAAGAAACTAGAACATATTCACATTTAACACGCTGACATCAGAAACATCTCCAGGCGCTGCAGATGTTGTCCTGTGTGTCTGATTTTAAAGAGGAACTTTGCAGTTTTTTTTTTTAGCTTAATGTACTTTAACTGAACAGCTTCCGAGTCATTGGAACGGTTATGTGACTTTTTTCTGGTTGAATGGTGGTCGCCTCGCTCCCCCCTAGTTCCTGTGAGATGAAAAACCACCGCTCAGCATCAGGAAGTACGGCGTGATATCAGGTCTCGCCATGTTAACGAATCGCTGCACGGCGCCGCACACGTACGGCCGTTCAGGAACCGGCTAACGAGGTAGAGATGGAGTTTTACACGCCATCGTCACGGCTGAGCCGGCAAAAAAGAAGCAGGAAGCTAGGAAAGCATCGTGGGAGGAAGAGAGGAAGATGAAACGGCAGACTGACCGAGAGAGGAGTCAGACACGAGGAAACATAGGAGCTGTAGGGGGGGGGGGGGGGTGTGGGGGTCTATAGAGAAACCTGCCAGCAACAAGACAGGAAACAGACAAGAAATGGACTAAACTGCATAGCGCCCCTTTAAAAATATCTTAATTTTAGCAAACTGCTCAACATGTCGGTCTGCATGTTTGTGGTGATATTTAGATTCATTCATTCACATTAGTGGTCCCCTAATACTGTATCTGAAGTCTCTTTTATATAGACCTTAGTGGTCCCCTAATACTGGATCTGAAGTCTCTTTTATATAGACCTTAGTGGTCCCCTAATACTGGATCTGAAGTCTCTTTTATATAGGTCTTAGTGGTCCTCTAATACTGGATCTGAAGTCTCTTTTATATAGGCCTTAGTGGTCCTCTAATACTGGATCTGAAGTCTCTTTTATATAGACCTTAGTGGTCCCCTAATACTGTATCTGAAGTCTCTTTTATATAGACCTTAGTGGTCCCCTAATACTGGATCTGAAGTCTCTTTTATATAGACCTTAGTGGTCCCCTAATACTGGATCTGAAGTCTCTTTTATATATACCTCAGTGGTCCCCTAATACTGTATCTGAAGTCTCTTTTATATAGACCTTAGTGGTCCCCTAATACTGGATCTGAAGTCTCTTTTATATAGACCTTAGTGGTCCCCTAATACTGTATCTGAAGTCTCTTTTATATAGGCCTTAGTGGTCCCCTAATACTGTATCTGAAGTCTCTTTTATATAGACCTTAGTGGTCCCCTAATACTGTATCTGAAGTCTCTTTTATATAGACCTTAGTGGTCCTCTAATACTGTATCTGAAGTCTCTTTTATATAGGCCTTAGTGGTCCCCTAATACTGTATCTGAAGTCTCTTTTATATAGGCCTTAGTGGTCCCCTAATACTGTATCCTTGGTGCAGAATTACAGCCACTAGAGCCAGTCCCACAAAGATTTCTAGGCTAGCTTAAAGCAACACAAAGTGAAAAATTGAGGAGTTACCAGAGTCCATTTTAAGCAGCGATAACAGAGACCAAACAAACAGTGGTTGTCCTACACTAAACTGCGTAATATGTTGCAATTAAACTAAAATGTTGTGTGTTTTGTTCCCCTCAGTTCTGGAGGGCGGGGAGAAGGGAAGTCTTCCTGTTGTGGCGACTGTGTTTGACAAACTGAACCAGGTGTATAAAGAGTACCTGGAGGCTGAGCAGAGCTACACTGTGGTGAGTTTATTAAACGCCCCTGAAACGAGACCCTCCGTACGACCGCCCTGCGATCGCGTCCACGCAGACGTCCAGGCGCGTTTTATTGAAGGTGGTTTGTGTTCGTAGGCGATGGAGTCCGGTCCGAGTCGAGGCAGCGCAGCGCAGAAACGTCCAGTCAGAACGCAGGCGGTCATCGACCAATCAGACATGTACACACACGTCCTGTCATCCTTCACAGAGAGGAAGGTACGTATTCACACACACACACACACACACACACACAGACGCGCACACACACACACAGACAGAAACTCAACTTATGAAGCTAAATGACTGGAAGAAATTAGTTTTGTGTGTTAAATCAATTTATATTTATTAAGTATTTTACAAAACTCTGCTTGGAAAAACAGTTGTACGTTTACAAGATAAGCCTGTGTGTGTGTGTGTCTGTGTGTGTGTGTCTGTGTGTGTGTGTTCTGCAGGGCGTGTCCCATAAATTCGTCATCGCCGTGCTGATGGAGTATATCCGCTCTCTGAACCAGTTCCAGATCACCGTGCAGGTAACACCGAACACCGAGCAGAGTGACGCCTCTCTGTTCACACCAAAGATCTTTTCTTTTTGATTTCAACCCTTGTGTCGTCTTCCTGTCGACTGTGACCTTATTGTCCGCCGGGTCAACATTTAAGATGAACTTTTTTTTTGTTGCTTTTTTCAAAGCTTTTTGTTTCAAAAACTTAACTAATAATTCATAACTATGAATTGTTCTGACTGATAGTTCAGAGGATTTCCATTCCCATTTGGGATGCTGTTCTGAAAACATTTTTTTTTAATTCTAATGCTTGTAAAATTTAATAAAACACCCACAATTCAATGGAAGTCAAAAAAAGTCATAGTATAGTATGTTGAAAAAAGTAAAAAAAAAAAAAAAAGTCATAGTATAGTATGTCGAAAAAAGTAAAAAAAAAAAAGTCATAGCATAGTATGTCGAAAAAAGTTTTAAAAAAAGTCATAGTATGTCGAAAAAAGTAAAAATAAGTCATAGTATAGTATGTCGAAAAAAGTCCAAAAAAAAAGTCATAGTATAGTATGTCGAAAAAAGTAAAAAAAAATAAGTCATAGTATAGTATGTCGAAAAAAGTAAAAAAAAAAAAAAGTCATAGTATAGTATGTCGAAAAAAGTAAAAAAAGTCAGTATTGTATGTCAAAAAGTAAAAAAAAGACATAGTATGTCGAAAAAAGTAAAAAAAAAAAAGTCATAGCATAGTATGTCGAAAAAAGTTTTAAAAAAAGTCATAGTATGTCGAAAAAAGTAAAAATAAGTCATAGTATAGTATGTCGAAAAAAGTCCAAAAAAAAAGTCATAGTATAGTATGTCGAAAAAAGTAAAAAAAAATAAGTCATAGTATAGTATGTCGAAAAAAGTAAAAAAAAAAAAAGTCATAGTATAGTATGTCGAAAAAAGTAAAAAAAGTCAGTATTGTATGTCAAAAAGTAAAAAAAAGACATAGTATGTCGAAAAAAGTAAAAAAAAAAAAAGTCATAGTATAGTATGTCGAAAAAAGTAAAAAAAAAGTCATAGTATAGTATGTCGAAAAAAGTAAAATAATAGTCATAGTATAGTATGTCAAAAAAAGTAAAATAAAGTCATAGTATGTCGAAAAAAGTAAAAAAAAGACATAGTATGTCGAAAAAAGTTAAAAAAAAATAGTCATAGTATAGTATGTCAAAAAAAGTAAAAAAAAATTCATAGTATAGTATGTCGAAAAAAGTAAAAAAAAAAGTCATAGTATAGTATGTCGAAAAAAGTAAAAAAAAAGTCATAGTATTGTATAGGTCGAAAAAAGTAAAAAAAAAAAAAGTCATACTATAGTATGTCGAAAAAAGTCAATGGAAGTAATCGTACTTCTGCGAAGCACATCCATGCATCCAGGTTATTTTTGTGGCAATTTGGTTGAAAGAAACACATATTTCTGATGACAAATTTGACCCCGAAGACGACACCAGGGTTAGAGCCTTTACATCAGTCTGTTACAGTTTTACATTGATGAAAAAACACAACAAACTTTCCATTTTCACCTGCTTGAGTCCTAACTGTAGCGTTGGTGCGTTTCAGCATTACCTGTATGAGTTGGTGATAAAGACGTTGGTGCAGCACAACCTCTTCTACATGCTGCACCAGTTCCTGCAGTATCACGTCCTCAGCGACTCCAAGCCACTGGTGAGGTCAAACATAAACCACTCGAGTCCAGACAATTTCTTTTTTGTTAACCCTGAATATTAGTAACAGGTTGGACATTTCAGCATTCAGGTTTTCAAATGCATCTTGTATGTAGTGTACGACACAAGAAGGTTAGTTTGGGGACAACCTTCTCACACAGGAAACTGGAGCCTGGAATGAGAGACTCCATTACGAGTATCTTCCATAAGAGGACGTAGTTTGGAGGTAACTTTGTGCCACAAGAATAGAATAGATAGCTTGGAGTGTGTGAGGTCCAGAGAGTATGAGGAGGAGTTGATTTTGTATTCAAATTAGACACTGTGGGTACATAGAATAGAGATTTATTGTCATTGCAACGAATAATACAACGAAATGTCAGTGCACTCACTTACTGGACACATCACGCATCTCGCGTGTGTACACGTGGTTATCTCCTTTGTTCAATATTGAATAACGCTGCATTTAATCTAAATCACCGGACTCGTCATCTGTTGAAGTCTCCGCACATCACTTCTAACTTATTTATAGTAACAATTATTAGCCTAGAAATCTAGACGCACCTTAGCAGCAGCAAATGTAATTTGCAGCCAGGAACTCTAGGAACTCTCTGTTGGCTTGTGAGCTGGAAAAACCAAACTCTGGTCCGGCCAATCACATCGTGTATAGAGTCGGTGGGCGGGGCTTATGGCTGCTGCTGCTGAACAGCGGCCTTCTGGAAGACTTGGAGTTGAGCTTTTCTTTGATAAAAGAACAAAGAACGGCACTGAAGTCATTCTTAAAACAGGAAGATGTGTTCGGAGTTTAAAGTTTAATCTATCAACTAGCTCCGCCCCCTTCTTCGCTGCTCTGGTTGGTTGTAGCGTTATCCTATTGCGTGCAGAGGGAGTTTAAAAGACAACCGTTTGTCCCGCCCCTCGAATTGAGCTCAGCCAATGGGTGAGTTCCCAGACCAGACATCTGGATGTGGGTCAGACCCAACACCCAAGGACAAATGTACAAACAATACATAAACAAGCAAACAGTAGTGCTACATCATATTACAGCCCGACCGATATCAATACAAATATTTGGTGATTTAGAAATCTGATATTCCGATATATCGGCAGAGTCCTCACTACTAATATTCATTTATCTGCCATTATAAATGCCGATACCGATAGTTTGGAAAATGTCTAATATCAGCCGATATATCGGCCCGCCGATATATCGGCCGGGCTCTACATCATGTTAAAGTCCAGGTTATAGTCCAGTCCCAAAAGTTCCAGTGGCCTTTTCCACTTATGCAGAAAAACACCGTCCAATTCTTTTTCCCCCTTTTTAGTCGACGTTTCTTTTTAATAATTCTTTCTTTTTGTTCAGGCGTGTTTGCTTCTGTCTCTGGAGAGTACGTACCCTCCTGCACACCAGCTGTCCCTGGACATGTTGAAGGTAACACACACACACACACACAAATGACGGCAGACTTCTTAAAAGTGTCATTATTTTTAGCGTCACACAAACACAGAAACTCGACTTTATTGATTGATTATTTTGACTTTATTTTGTGTTTTCAGCGTCTGTCCACGGCCAACAATGAGATCGTCGAGGTTCTGCTGTCGAAGCAGCAGGTTCTGGGCGCGCTCCGATTCATCCGCAGCGTCGGTACGTTTCATTCATCCACCAGGACACGATCTCTTAAAGCTGCATCGGGTCATTCCTACTGTAAATCACTATACACAACATTAACTATGACTTTTTCCAACATACTATATAGGGCCGCACGATATCACGGTATACGTTTTTTCACTTTTTTTCAATGTCTTTGTTGATTTCTTCTGCACTTTGTTTTTCTCTCACTTGTTTCCAAGTATTTTTTCACTCCCCCCCCCCCCCCTCCCTCCCCGCCCAATTTCTTCTCATTTATTCAAAAAAAAAAATTCCCATGTTTTTGGCACTTTTTTCATGAAAAAGTCAAGTCAAAAAAAGTCAAAAAATAAAAAAAAGTCAGTATGTCAAAAAAAGTAAAAAAGTCATAGTTATAGTATGTCAAAAAAGGCAAAAAAAAGTATTAAAAAAAGTCATAGTTATAGTTAATCTATCACTGCCGACACTGTATGTTCCTCTTTATATACGTAGATGTAAAAATGTTTTGCGCTGGTCGGGGGGGAGATTATTGAAAAAGCTGGGAGAACCCCCGCGCTATACTATCTCTGCGCTTTTGATAATTGACTAACCCTAAAGTTTCATTGGGCGCAGGTGGCCATGACAATGTGTCCTCCAGGAAGTTTTTGGACGCAGCGCGGCAGACCGGCGACCAGATGTTGTTCTACACCGTGTTCAGGTCGTTCCAGCAGAGAAACCAGCGGCTGAGAGGGAGTCCCAGCTTCAACCCCGGTGAGAGAGAACACACGGGAGGTCCCTCCGGGAAAACGTGGTTATGTGATCGCAGAATTCAACGCATAATCAGCCAAAGTCCGCATATTTATGCAAGGCGGGGGGGGCGCTTTGTTTCAAATACGCCGCACTTTCGCTGCATAAATTGCAGATTTCCGCGCAAAATATGCGGGGCTTGCATGATTTCATAATCCCCGCATTTTTGTTGCAAAAAAGTCACATATATCTCAGCAGAAAGTTGAAAAATGTTGCGTTTACTTCACACAAGAGCAGCCATTTTCCCCTGTTGCCATGGGAACGTTATGAAGTGACGTAATTTCACCTAGTGAGAACTAGGGCTGCCCCCCCTCTTAGTCGACTAAGATTTCTTTAGTCGATAAGTCATTTTTTGTGCTTATTCATGCTTAATTACTCATTTCCAAGCAACGTATGAGGACATTTCTGGTGAACACGAGATTTAAAGTGGTGCTTTTGCAGGATTAATTTCAGAGAAACTCAGTTTTCCAGATGGTTAATTAACTACGTTTATGTTGCGTTTTTCTAGTCTTAACCAGCTCTCAGAGAGCACAGCTCTGTCGATTACATCAACTAATCGATTAGTCGACAAAATCATCTTCAATCTTTTTTTGCAAGTTCCCGCAATTTCATCGCATAAAATGGCATAAATATCCCGTATATTCCATCGCAATTTTTAAGAAAACGTGCCGCATAATCAAGGATTTTTGCCCGCAACAATCACAAAAAAACTCCGCGTTTTTCTGGAGGGACTGATTTAAGCAGCTGCCATATTTTTTTAAAATGAAATCCGCTGACTGTTCTTCTCCCTCTTCTTCAGGAGAGCACTGCGAGGAGCACGTGGCGCACTTCAAGCAGCTGTTTGGGGATCAGGCTCTGATGAAAGCCTCCACCGTGTGAACCTCTAGGACCGAAGCTCACAGACTGTGTAAACTCACCTGGTCGGACTGAGTCGCCGCCACTTTAGACGCACGGGAAGTTCAAGAGAAGACCTGATGGGGCGACAAATCAACACGGATAACAGATCATCACCATGGGTTACATGCACACTCGTATATCATTTCTATTATCCTGTTCACGTTTGCACGAATAAACATTAAATCCTGGTTATATAGTGTGACCTGGACCTGATCCAGGTCTCTGAGGCATGCAGTGGGTCATTAGTAGGGTTGGGTACCGAAACTCGGTACTAGTAGGTCCCCGGTTCCGACGTAAACGGTAGTAACGAGGCCGAATAAGAACGAAGATTTCGGTGGCTGACTTTCCACTACACTCGACAGCAGGTAACGTTAGCCTAGCGTTAGCTAGCAGCGTGATTAAACACGGTTAACATGCCGACAGGTGACGTTAAACAGTGTAAAGTGTGACTGTATATCAACAGTCTGCTCTGCAGCGCAGCAGCTGCCGACCTCGGAAAAACACAGACAGTGCGTTCACTGAAACTGGTAACCTACAGCCTCGCGGTGCATTCAAAGTTATTGTAAAAAACCCTTTTCCCATCTGGTTGTTGTTTTTGTCGTTCAACAGCAATTTACTGGTGAAATAAGTTATTGTTTATTATAAGTTATAGTTATTACATTACTATTAAATCATTTAATTTTGACCATATGGCCTTAGTAATAAACAACGTGTCCTTAATGTCACCGACTGTTGTTTAATCGGCGTGTCCTTCTTGTTTCTTCTTCTTTTTTTTTTTTAACTTTCTTAAAAAGTACCGGTTCAGGCACCGTTTAGGCACCGGCACCGTGTTAAAAGTACCGATTTAGCACCGGTATCGGAAAAACACCCAAACCATACCCGACCCTAGTCATTAGTAAGAAAAAAATAGACAATGAATAATGAAGTCTAATTGACTTATTTATGCAGAATACAAGCTTTCTGATTTTGAGTTGAGAAATCTGTTAAATATCAGCCAATACTAAACACATAAGTGTACTTTTAAAAAAAAAAAACTGTAAAACTGTTTGGGGTTAAAATCCAAAGTTATTTATCATGAAAAAGCCTGGAAAAACAGATGAAACATTCCCAAGTATTATTAATAATTTACAATCCCAGAATATTAAGATCATCTACGCAGTATTTAAATGTA
Organism: Gymnocephalus cernua; assembly: GCA_023631565.1. NCBI lineage: Eukaryota > Metazoa > Chordata > Actinopteri > Perciformes > Percidae > Gymnocephalus > Gymnocephalus cernua. Next base: position 29,010,958 of record CM042446.1, on the reverse strand, counting down.
TGTATATAAACTTTGTCACTTTCTTCTCCACGGCCCTACTACTACTACTCGGGAGAAATGTAACTGACCTGCTGCATGTCCTGCTGGTTTCATGTGTACACGGAGCCAGAGATGTACCTGCACAGGTGATCACAGGCCTGTAGAATGATAACAGGAGGAAACTTGGACAAATGTTATTAATATATATTGTTGTGATTGATTGATTGAAATGTTTGCATACTCGCTGTAAGCAGCTCAGGTGATGAGTCACTGTGATGTCACCTATGGTGGGTGGGACCAGAGGCTGAACGTTGGGATGCCTGTATGAATATTTATTTAGTACGATGAATTATTGTGTACGTAACGGTCACCACTTGATAGAGCTTTTTTTAAAACACAACGGCACTGAACTGTATGAAGTAAAAATGTAAATATGTTTGAATGTGCTGTTAAATTCTACTAAAAGTATAAATATATGAATAATTAATTGATTAAAGTTCAGGTGTTTGCAAAAGTGTCTGTGTTGTCTGTAGCATATCGAAAAGTCATATTATAGTATGTCGAAAAAAAATCACAAACTTCATAGTATATAGTATGTTGAAATAAAAAAAAAAGTCATGTCATATGTCAGAATATTAAAAAAAAAAGGCCATAGTATAGTATGTCAAAAAAGTGATAAAAATGTCATAGTATAGTATGTCGAAAAAATTAAAAAATAAGCCATAGTATAGAATGTCTTTTTTCGACATACTATAATATGACTTTTTTTTCTACATACTATACTATGACTTTTTTCGACATACTATATTATGACTTTTTTTCGACATACTATACTATGACATTTTTATCACTTTTTTCGACATACTATACTATGACTTTTTTCGACATACTATATTATGACTTTTTTTCGACATACTATACTATGACTTTTTTTCGACATACTATACTATGACTTTCTTATCACTTTTTTCGACATACTATAATATGACTTTTTTTTCGACATACTATAATATGACTTTTTTCGACATACTATAATATGACTTTTTTTTCGACATACTATAATATGACTTTTTTCGACATACTATAATATGACTTTTTTTTCGACATACTATACTATGGCATTTTTATCACTTTTTTCGACATACTATACTATGACTTTTTTTTTTCCACATACTATACTATGACTTTTTTTCAACATACTATACTATGACTTTTTTTTCGACATACTATACTATGACATTTTAATCACTTTTTTCGACATACTATACTATGACTTTTTTCGACATACTATATTATGACTTTTTTTCGACATACTATACTATGACATTTTTATCACTTTTTTCGACATACTATACTATGACTTTTTTCGACATACTATAATATGACTTTTTTTTCGACATACTATACTATGACATTTTTATGACTTTTTTCGACATACTATACTATGACTTTTTTCGACATACTATAATATGACTTTTTTTTCCGACATACTATACTATGACATTTTAATCACTTTTTTCGACATACTATACTATGACTTTTTTCGACATACTATAACATGACTTTTTTCGACATACTATAACATGACTTTTTTCGACATACTATACTATGACTTTTTTCGACATACTATACTATGACTTTTCTTTCGACATACTATACTATGACATTTTTATCACTTTTTTCGACATACTATACTATGACTTTTTTCGACATACTATACTATGACTTTTTTCGACATACTATACTATGACATTTTTATCACTTTTCGAAATACTATACTATGATTTTTTTCGACATACTATACTATGGCATTTTTATCACTTTTTTCGACATACTATACTATGACTTTTTTTTTTCGACATACTATACTATGACATTTTAATCACTTTTTTCGACATACTATACTATGACATTTTTATCACTTTTCGAAATACTATACTATGATTTTTTTCGACATACTATACTATGGCATTTTTATCACTTTTTTCGACATACTATACTATGACTTTCTTATCACTTTTTTCGACATACTATAATATGACTTTTTTTTCGACATACTATAATATGACTTTTTTCGACATACTATAATATGACTTTTTTTTCGACATACTATACTATGGCATTTTTATCACTTTTTTCGACATACTATACTATGACTTTTTTTTTTCCACATACTATACTATGACTTTTTTTCAACATACTATACTATGACTTTTTTTTCGACATACTATACTATGACATTTTAATCACTTTTTTCGACATACTATACTATGACTTTTTTCGACATACTATATTATGACTTTTTTTCGACATACTATACTATGACATTTTTATCACTTTTTTCGACATACTATACTATGACTTTTTTCGACATACTATAATATGACTTTTTTTTCGACATACTATACTATGACATTTTTATGACTTTTTTCGACATACTATACTATGACTTTTTTCGACATACTATAATATGACTTTTTTTTCCGACATACTATACTATGACATTTTAATCACTTTTTTCGACATACTATACTATGACTTTTTTCGACATACTATAACATGACTTTTTTCGACATACTATAACATGACTTTTTTCGACATACTATACTATGACTTTTTTCGACATACTATACTATGACTTTTCTTTCGACATACTATACTATGACATTTTTATCACTTTTTTCGACATACTATACTATGACTTTTTTCGACATACTATACTATGACTTTTTTCGACATACTATACTATGACATTTTTATCACTTTTCGAAATACTATACTATGATTTTTTTCGACATACTATACTATGGCATTTTTATCACTTTTTTCGACATACTATACTATGACTTTTTTTTTTCGACATACTATACTATGACATTTTAATCACTTTTTTCGACATACTATACTATGACATTTTTATCACTTTTCGAAATACTATACTATGATTTTTTTCGACATACTATACTATGGCATTTTTATCACTTTTTTCGACATACTATACTATGACTTTCTTATCACTTTTTTCGACATACTATAATATGACTTTTTTTTCGACATACTATAATATGACTTTTTTCGACATACTATAATATGACTTTTTTTTCGACATACTATACTATGGCATTTTTATCACTTTTTTCGACATACTATACTATGACTTTTTTTTTTCCACATACTATACTATGACTTTTTTTCAACATACTATACTATGACTTTTTTTTCGACATACTATACTATGACATTTTAATCACTTTTTTCGACATACTATACTATGACTTTTTTCGACATACTATATTATGACTTTTTTTCGACATACTATACTATGACATTTTTATCACTTTTTTCGACATACTATACTATGACTTTTTTCGACATACTATAATATGACTTTTTTTTCGACATACTATACTATGACATTTTTATGACTTTTTTCGACATACTATACTATGACTTTTTTCGACATATTATAATATGACTTTTTTTTCCGACATACTATACTATGACATTTTAATCACTTTTTTCGACATACTATACTATGACTTTTTTCGACATACTATAACATGACTTTTTTCGACATACTATAACATGACTTTTTTCGACATACTATACTATGACTTTTTTCGACATACTATACTATGACTTTTCTTTCGACATACTATACTATGACATTTTTATCACTTTTTTCGACATACTATACTATGACTTTTTTCGACATACTATACTATGACTTTTTTCGACATACTATACTATGACATTTTTATCACTTTTCGAAATACTATACTATGATTTTTTTCGACATACTATACTATGGCATTTTTATCACTTTTTTCGACATACTATACTATGACTTTTTTTTTTCGACATACTATACTATGACATTTTAATCACTTTTTTCGACATACTATACTATGACATTTTTATCACTTTTCGAAATACTATACTATGATTTTTTTCGACATACTATACTATGGCATTTTTATCACTTTTTTCGACATACTATACTATGACTTTTTTTTTTCGACATACTATACTATGACTTTTTTTCAACATACTATACTATGACTTTTTTTTCGACATACTATACTATGACATTTTAATCACTTTTTTCGACATACTATACTATGACTTTTTTCGACATACTATATTATGACTTTTTTTCGACATACTATACTATGACATTTTTATCACTTTTTTCGACATACTATACTATGACTTTTTTCGACATACTATACTATGACTTTTTTTCGACATACTATAATATGACTTTTTTTTCGACATACTATACTATGACATTTTTATGACTTTTTTCGACATACTATACTATGACTTTTTTCGACATACTATAATATGACTTTTTTTTCCGACATACTATACTATGACATTTTAATCACTTTTTTCGACATACTATACTATGACTTTTTTCGACATACTATAACATGACTTTTTTCGACATACTATAACATGACTTTTTTCGACATACTATACTATGACTTTTTTCGACATACTATACTATGACTTTTCTTTCGACATACTATACTATGACATTTTTATCACTTTTTTCGACATACTATACTATGACTTTTTTCGACATACTATACTATGACTTTTTTCGACATACTATACTATGACATTTTTATCACTTTTTTCGAAATACTATACTATGATTTTTTTCGACATACTATACTATGACATTTTTATCACTTTTTTCGACATACTATACTATGACTTTTCTTTCGACATACTATACTATGACAATTTTATCACTTTTTTCGACATACTATACTATGACTTTTTTCGACATACTATACTATGACTTTTCTTTCGACATACTATACTATGACAATTTTATCACTTTTTTCGACATACTATACTATGACTTTTTTCGACATACTATACTATGACTTTTCTTTCGACATACTATACTATGACAATTTTATCACTTTTTTCGACATACTATACTATGACTTTTTTCGACATACTATACTATGACATTTTTATCACTTTTTCGACATACCATACTATGACTTTTTTTGACATACTATACTATGACTTTTTTCCGACATACTATACTATGACTTTCTTATCACTTTTTTCGACATACTATACTATGACGTTTTTTTCGACATACTATAATATGACTTTTTTTTCGACATACTATACTATGACTTTTTTCGACATACTATAATATGACTTTTTTTTCGACATACTATAATATGACATTTTAATCACTTTTTTCGACATACTATACTATGACATTTTAATCACTTTTTTCGACATACTATACTATGACTTTTTTCGACATACTATAACATGACCTTTTTCGACATACTATAACATGACTTTTTTCGACATACTATACTATGACTTTTTTTTCGACATACTATAACATGACCTTTTTCGACATACTATAACATGACTTTTTTCGACATACTATACTATGACTTTTTTTTTCGACATACTATACCATGACATTTTTATCACTTTTTTCGACATACTATACTATGACGTTTTTCGACATACTATACTATGACTTTTTTCGACATACTATCACATGACTTTTTTCGACATACTATAACATGACTTTTTTCGACATACTATAACATGACTTTTTTCGACATACTATAACATGACTTTTTTTTCGACATACTATACTATGGCTTTTTTCGACATACTATACTATGACTTTTTTCGACATACTATACTATGACTTTTTTCGACATACTATACTATGACATTTTTATCACTTTTTTCGACATACTATACTATGACGTTTTTTTCGACATACTATACTATGACTTTTTTCGACATACTATACTATGACTTTTTTTTCAACATACTATACTATGACTTTCTTATCACTTTTTTCGACATAATATACTATGACGTTTTTTTCGACATACTATAATATGACTTTTTTTTCGACATACTATAATATGACTTTTTTCGACATACTATAATATGACTTTTTTCGACATACTATAATATGACTTTTTTTTCGACATACTATACTATGGCATTATTATCACTTTTTTCGACATACTATACTATGACTTTTTTTTTTCGACATACTATACTATGACTTTTTTTCAACATACTATACTATGACTTTTTTTTCGACATACTATACTATGACATTTTAATCACTTTTTTCGACATACTATACTATGACTTTTTTTCGACATACTATACTATGACATTTTTATCACTTTTTTCGACATACTATACTATGACTTTTTTCGACATACTATACTATGACTTTTTTTCGACATACTATAATATGACTTTTTTTTCGACATACTATACTATGACATTTTTATGACTTTTTTCGACATACTATACTATGACTTTTTTTCGACATACTATAATATAACTTTTTTTTCGACATACTATACTATGACATTTTTATCACTTTTTTGACATACTATACTATGACTTTTTTCGACATACTATAACATGACTTTTTTCGACATACTATACTATGACATTTTAATCACTTTTTTCGACATACTATACTATGACTTTTTTTTCGACATACTATACTATGACTTTTTTCGACATACTATAACATGACTTTTTTTTCGACATACTATACTATGACATTTTAATCACTTTTTTGACATACTATACTATGGCTTTTTTCGACATACTATACTATGACATTTTTATGACTTTTTTCGACATACTATACTATGACTTTTTTCGACATACTATACTATGACTTTTTTCGACATACTATACTATGACTTTTTTATGACTTTTTTCGACATACTATACTATGACTTTTTTCGACATACTATAATATGACTTTTTTTTCGACATACTATACTATGACATTTTAATCACTTTTTTCGACATACTATACTATGGCTTTTTTCGACATACTATACTATGACTTTTTTCGACAGACTATACTATGACTTTTTTCAACATACTATACTATGACTTTTTTTCGACATACTATAATATGACTTTTTTTTCGACATACTATACTATGCCTTTTTTTTTTCGACATACTATACTATGACTTTTTTTCAACATACTATACTATGACTTTTTTTTCGACATACTATACTATGACATTTTAATCACTTTTTTCGACATACTATACTATGACTTTTTTTCGACATACTATACTATGACATTTTTATCACTTTTTTCGACATACTATACTATGACTTTTTTCGACATACTATACTATGACTTTTTTTCAACATACTATACTATGACTTTTTTTTCGACATACTATACTATGACATTTTAATCACTTTTTTCGACATACTATACTATGACTTTTTTTCGACATACTATACTATGACATTTTTATCACTTTTTTCGACATACTATACTATGACTTTTTTCGACATACTATACTATGACTTTTTTCGACATACTATACTATGACTTTTTTTCGACATACTATAATATGACTTTTTTTTCGACATACTATACTATGACATTTTTATGACTTTTTTCGACATACTATACTATGACTTTTTTCGACATACTATACTATGACTTTTTGTCGACATACTATAATATAACTTTTTTTTCGACATACTATACTATGACATTTTTATCACTTTTTTCGACATACTATACTATGACTTTTTTCGACATACTATAACATGACTTTTTTCGACATACTATACTATGACATTTTAATCACTTTTTTCGACATACTATACTATGACTTTTTTTTCGACATACTATACTATGACTTTTTTCGACATACTAGAACATGACTTTTTTTTTCGACATACTATACTATGACATTTTAATCACTTTTTTGACATACTATACTATGGCTTTTTTCGACATACTATACTATGACATTTTTATGACTTTTTTCGACATACTATACTATGACTTTTTTCGACATACTATACTATGACTTTTTTCGACATACTATACTATGACTTTTTTATGACTTTTTTCGACATACTATACTATGACTTTTTTCGACATACTATATTATGACTTTTTTTCGACATACTATACTATGACTTTTTTCGACATACTATACTATGACTTTTTTCGACATACTATAACATGACTTTTTTCGACATACTATACTATGACATTTTAATCACTTTTTTCGACATACTATACTATGGCTTTTTTCGACATACTATACTATGACTTTTTTCGACAGACTATACTATGACTTTTTTCAACATACTATACTATGACTTTTTTTCGACATACTATAATATGACTTTTTTTCGACATACTATACTATGACATTTTTATCACTTTTTTCGACATACTATACTATGACGTTTTTTTCGACATACTATACTATGACTTTTTTTTCCGACATCCTATACTATGACATTTTTATCACTTTTTTCGACATACTATACTAGGACTTTTTTCGACATACAATACTATGACTTTTTTCGACATACTATACTATGACTTTTTTCGACATACTATAACATGACTTTTTTCGACATACTATAACATGACCTTTTTCGACATACTATAACATGACTTTTTTCGACATACTATACTATGACTTTTTTTTCGACATACTATAACATGACCTTTTTCGACATACTATAACATGACTTTTTTCGACATACTATACTATGACTTTTTTTTTCGACATACTATACCATGACATTTTTATCACTTTTTTCGACATACTATACTATGACGTTTTTCGACATACTATACTATGACTTTTTTCGACATACTATCACATGACTTTTTTCGACATACTATAACATGACTTTTTTCGACATACTATAACATGACTTTTTTCGACATACTATAACATGACTTTTTTTTCGACATACTATACTATGGCTTTTTTCGACATACTATACTATGACTTTTTTCGACATACTATACTATGACTTTTTTCGACATACTATACTATGACATTTTTATCACTTTTTTCGACATACTATACTATGACGTTTTTTACGACATACTATACTATGACTTTTTTCGACATACTATACTATGACTTTTTTTTCAACATACTATACTATGACTTTCTTATCACTTTTTTCGACATAATATACTATGACGTTTTTTTCGACATACTATAATATGACTTTTTTTTCGACATACTATAATATGACTTTTTTCGACATACTATAATATGACTTTTTTCGACATACTATAATATGACTTTTTTTTCGACATACTATACTATGGCATTATTATCACTTTTTTCGACATACTATACTATGACTTTTTTTTTTCGACATACTATACTATGACTTTTTTTCAACATACTATACTATGACTTTTTTTTCGACATACTATACTATGACATTTTAATCACTTTTTTCGACATACTATACTATGACTTTTTTTCGACATACTATACTATGACATTTTTATCACTTTTTTCGACATACTATACTATGACTTTTTTCGACATACTATACTATGACTTTTTTCGACATACTATACTATGACTTTTTTTCGACATACTATAATATGACTTTTTTTTCGACTTTTTTTTCACTATGACATTTTTATGACTTTTTTCGACATACTATACTATGACTTTTTTCGACATACTATACTATGACTTTTTTTCGACATACTATAATATAACTTTTTTTTCGACATACTATACTATGACATTTATATCACTTTTTTCGACATACTATACTATGACTTTTTTCGACATACTATAACATGACTTTTTTCGACATACTATACTATGACATTTTAATCACTTTTTTCGACATACTATACTATGACTTTTTTTTCGACATACTATACTATGACTTTTTTCGACATACTATAACATGACTTTTTTTTTCGACATACTATACTATGACATTTTAATCACTTTTTTGACATACTATACTATGGCTTTTTTCGACATACTATACTATGACATTTTTATGACTTTTTTCGACATACTATACTATGACTTTTTTCGACATACTATACTATGACTTTTTTCGACATACTATACTATGACTTTTTTATGACTTTTTTCGACATACTATACTATGACTTTTTTCGACATACTATATTATGACTTTTTTTCGACATACTATACTATGACTTTTTTCGACATACTATACTATGACTTTTTTTCGACATACTATAATATGACTTTTTTTTCGACATACTATAATATGACTTTTTTTTCGACATACTATACTATGACATTTTAATCACTTTTTTCGACATACTATACTATGGCTTTTTTCGACATACTATACTATGACTTTTTTCGACAGACTATACTATGACTTTTTTCAACATACTATACTATGACTTTTTTTCGACATACTATAATATGACTTTTTTTTCGACATACTATACTATGACATTTTTATCACTTTTTTCGACATACTATACTATGACGTTTTTTTCGACATACTATACTATGACTTTTTTTTCCGACATCCTATACTATGACATTTTTATCACTTTTTTCGACATACTATACTAGGACTTTTTTCGACATACAATACTATGACTTTTTTCGACATACTATACTATGACTTTTTTCGACATACTATAACATGACTTTTTTCGACATACTATACTATGACTTTTCTTTCGACATACTATACTATGACATTTTTATCACTTTTTTCGACATACTATACTATGACATTTTTATCACTTTTTTCGACATACTATACTATGACTTTTTTCGACATACTATACTATGACTTTTTTCGACATACTATAATGATTTTTTTCGACATACTATACTATGACATTTTTATCACTTTTTTCAACATACTATACTATGACTTTTCTTTCGACATACTATACTATGACATTTTTATCACTTTTTTCGACATACTATACTATGACTTTTTTCGACATACTATACTATGACTTTTTTCGACATACTATACTATGACATTTTTATCACTTTTTTCGAAATACTATACTATGGTTTTTTTCGATATACTATGACATTTTTATCACTTTTTTCGACATACTATACTATGACTTTTCTTTCGACATACTATACTATGACATTTTTATCACTTTTTTCGACATACTATACTATGACTTTTTTCGACATACTATACTATGACTTTTTTCGACATACTATACTATGACTTTTTTTTCGACATACTATACTATGACTTTTTTCGACATACTATACTATGACTTTTTTCGACATACTATACTATGACTTTTTTCGACATACTATACTATGACATTTTTATCACTTTTTCGACATACTATACTATGACTTTTTTCGACATACTATACTATGACTTTCTTATCACTTTTTTCGACATACTATACTATGACGTTTTTTTCGACATACTATAATATGACTTTTTTTTCGACATACTATAATATGACTTTTTTCGACATACTATAATATGACTTTTTTCGACATACTATAATATGACTTTTTTTTCGACATACTATACTATGGCATTTTTATCACTTTTTTCGACATACTATACTATGACTTTTTTTTTCGACATACTATACTATGACTTTTTTTCAACATACTATACTATGACTTTTTTTTCGACATACTATACTATGACATTTTAATCACTTTTTTCGACATACTATACTATGACTTTTTTCGACATACTATATTATGACTTTTTTTCGACATACTATACTATGACATTTTTATCACTTTTTTCGACATACTATACTATGACTTTTTTCGACATACTATACTATGACTTTTTTTCGACATACTATAATATGACTTTTTTTTCGACATACTATACTATGACATTTTTATGACTTTTTTCGACATACTATACTATGACTTTTTTCGACATACTATAATATGACTTTTTTTTCCGACATACTATACTATGACATTTTAATCACTTTTTTCGACATACTATACTATGACTTTTTTCGACATACTATAACATGACTTTTTTCGACATACTATAACATGACTTTTTTCGACATACTATACTATGACTTTTTTTTCCGACATACTATACTATGACATTTTTATCACTTTTTTCGACATACTATACTATGACTTTTTTCGACATACTATACTATGACCTTTTTTTCCGACATACTATACTATGACATTTTTATCACTTTTTTCGACATACTATACTATGACTTTTTTCGACATACTATACTATGACTTTTTTCGACATACTATACTATGACTTTTTTCGACATACTATAACATGACTTTTTTCGACATACTATACTATGACATTTTTATCACTTTTTTCGACATACTATACTATGACTTTTTTCGACATACTATACTATGACTTTTTTCGACATACTATAATGATTTTTTTCGACATACTATACTATGACATTTTTATCACTTTTTTCGACATACTATACTATGACTTTTTTCGACATACTATACTATGACTTTTTTCGACATACTATACTATGACTTTTCTTTCGACATACTATACTATGACTTTTCTTTCGACATACTATACTATGACATTTTTATCACTTTTTTCGACATACTATACTATGACTTTTTTCGACATACTATACTATGACTTTTTTCGACATACTATACTATGACATTTTTATCACTTTTTTCGAAATACTATACTATGATTTTTTTCGACATACTATACTATGACATTTTTATCACTTTTTTCGACATACTATACTATGACTTTTCTTTCGACATACTATACTATGACAATTTTATCACTTTTTTCGACATACTATACTATGACTTTTTTCGACATACTATACTATGACATTTTTATCACTTTTTCGACATACTATACTATGATTTTTTTCGACATACTATACTATGACTTTTTTTGACATACTATACTATGACTTTTTTCCGACATACTATACTATGACTTTCTTATCACTTTTTTCGAGATACTATACTATGACGTTTTTTTCGACATACTATAATATGACTTTTTTTTCGACATACTATACTATGACTTTTTTCGACATACTATAATATGACTTTTTTTTCGACATACTATAATATGACATTTTAATCACTTTTTTCGACATACTATACTATGACATTTTAATCACTTTTTTCGACATACTATACTATGACTTTTTTCGACATACTATAACATGACCTTTTTCGACATACTATAACATGACTTTTTTCGACATACTATACTATGACTTTTTTTTTCGACATACTATACCATGACATTTTTATCACTTTTTTCGACATACTATACTATGACGTTTTTCGACATACTATACTATGACTTTTTTCGACATACTATCACATGACTTTTTTCGACATACTATAACATGACTTTTTTCGACATACTATAACATGACTTTTTTCGACATACTATAACATGACTTTTTTTTCGACATACTATACTATGGCTTTTTTCGACATACTATACTATGACTTTTTTCGACATACTATACTATGACTTTTTTCGACATACTATACTATGACATTTTTATCACTTTTTTCGACATACTATACTATGACTTTTTTTTCGACATACTATACTATGACTTTTTTTCGACATACTATACAATGACTTTTTTATCACTTTTTTCGACATACTATACTATGACTTTTTTCGACATACTATACTATGACTCTTTTCGACATACTATACTATGACTTTTTTCGACATACTATACTATGACTTTTTTTTCGACATACTATAATGATTTTTTTCGACATACTATACTATGACATTTTTATCACTTTTTTCGACATACTATACTATGACTTTTCTTTCGACATACTATACTATGACATTTTTATCACTTTTTTCGACATACTATACTATGACTTTTTTCGACATACTATACTATGACTTTTTTCGACATACTATACTATGACATTTTTATCACTTTTTTCGAAATACTATACTATGGTTTTTTTCGATATACTATACTATGACATTTTTATCACTTTTTTCGACATACTATACTATGACTTTTTTCGACATACTATACTATGACATTTTTATCACTTTTTCGACATACTATACTATGACTTTTTTCGACATACTATACTATGACGTTTTTTTCGACATACTATGACTTTTTTTTCGACATACTATACTATGACTTTTTTCGACATACTATAATATGACTTTTTTTTCGACATACTATACTATGACATTTTAATCACTTTTTTCGACATACTACACTATGACTTTTTTTCCGACATACTATACTATGACATTTTTATCACTTTTTTCGACATACTATACTATGACTTTTTTTTCGACATACTATACTATGACTTTTTTCGACATACTATACTATGACTTTTTTTTCAACATACTATACTATGACTTTCTTATCACTTTTTTCGACATACTATACTATGACGTTTTTTTCGACATACTATAATATGACTTTTTTTTCGACATACTATAATATGACTTTTTTCGACATACTATAATATGACTTTTTTCGACATACTATACTATGACTTTTTTTTCGACATACTATACTATGACATTTTAATCACTTTTTTCGACATACTATACTATGACTTTTTTCGACATACTATATTATGACTTTTTTTCGACATACTATACTATGACTTTTTTCGACATACTATACTATGACTTTTTTTCGACATACTATAATATGACTTTTTTTTCGACATACTATACTATGACATTTTTATGACTTTTTTCGACATACTATACTATGACTTTTTTCGACATACTATAATATGACTTTTTTTTCCGACATACTATACTATGACATTTTAATCACTTTTTTCGACATACTATACTATGACTTTTTTCGACATACTATACTATGACCTTTTTTCGACATACTATACTATGACTTTTTTCGACATACTATAATATGACTTTTTTTTCCGACATACTATACTATGACATTTTAATCACTTTTTTCGACATACTATAACATGACTTTTTTCGACATACTATACTATGACTTTTTTTTCCGACATACTATACTATGACATTTTTATCACTTTTTTCGACATACTATACTATGACTTTTTTCGACATACTATACTATGACCTTTTTTTCCGACATACTATACTATGACATTTTTATCACTTTTTTCGACATACTATACTATGACTTTTTTCGACATACTATACTATGACTTTTTTCGACATACTATAC
Source organism: Gymnocephalus cernua (assembly GCA_023631565.1). Classification (NCBI taxonomy): domain Eukaryota; kingdom Metazoa; phylum Chordata; class Actinopteri; order Perciformes; family Percidae; genus Gymnocephalus; species Gymnocephalus cernua. Next base: position 28,995,928 of record CM042446.1, on the reverse strand, counting down.
TATGACTTTTTTCGACATACTATAACATGACTTTTTTCGACATACTATACTATGACATTTTTATGACTTTTTTCGACATACTATACTATGACTTTTTTCGACATACTATACTATGACTTTTTTCGACATACTATACTATGACTTTTTTTTTCGACATACTATAATGATTTTTTTCGACATACTATACTATGACATTTTTATCACTTTTTTCGACATACTATACTATGACTTTTTTCGACATACTATACTATGACTTTTTTCGACATACTATACTATGACTTTTTTCGACATACTATACTATAACTTTTTTTCGACATACTATACTATGACTTTTCGACATACTATACTATGACTTTTCGACATACTATACTATGACTTTTTTTCGACATACTATACTATGACTTTTTTCAACATACTATACTATGACTTTTTTTCGACATACTATACTATGACTTTTCGACATACTATACTATGACTTTTTTTCAACATACTATACTATGACTTTTTTCGACATACTATACTATGACTTTTTTCGACATACTATACTATGACATTTTTATCACTTTTTTCGACATACTATACTATGACTTTTCGACATACTATACTATGACTTTTTTTCGACATACTATACTATGACTTTTCGACATACTATACTATGACTTTTCGACATACTATACTATGACTTTTCGACATACTATACTATGACTTTTTTTCAACATACTATACTATGACTTTTTTCGACATACTATACTATGACTTTTTTCGACATACTATACTATGACATTTTTATCACTTTTTTCGACATACTATACTATGACTTTTCGACATACTATACTATGACTTTTTTTCGACATACTATACTATGACTTTTTTTCGACATACTATACTATGACTTTTTTCGACATACTATACTATGACTTTTTTTCGACATACTATACTATGACTTTTTTCGACATACTATACTATGACTTCTTTTTTCGACATACTATAATATGACTTTTTATCACTTTTTTCGACATACTATAATATGACTTTTTTCCTATTAATTGCTATTGTCTGGGCCCCTACACACAACCTTAAATAGCTTACTAAGGTGATCCCATTTCACATATCTGCATTATGTCTTATATTACGACTGTACTTGTCTTTTAACTTTTGTGAATAAATTAAATTGAACTGTCCAAAAAAATGTCATATAGTATTATAATTAAAAAGTTACAGTGGATATTAACGCTACTCGTGTCCCTGCTTTAGTTAGATTGTCTGCTGCAGTTTGGTTAAATTACACAACGTTTAAAGAGATTACTGAGTGAAGTGCTACCATGTTCATTAACAACATGGCTACAGGTGTGACAACTCACGGTTGGAGGGCAACGTCCACAATAAAATCCGGGGAAAGGTCCGATGTGCGTGATGCTCCTGTGAACCTCGTCTGGAGCTGTCATCCCCCTGCAGCTGTGCCTGTTGGTGGTCCTGGTCCACCCATAAAACGCTGCTGTGGTCCCGGTTTTACTGCACCTGGACGCAATTAACACCGTTTTACGCTGCGCAGTCCCCTACATCACCAGCGGAGAGATGAAATTCACCCACAAACAAACTGGGCTCACACAGCTGCAGTACCTGCATACAGCATGGCGTGCAGTCGGCTCCACGTGACTGACTGACTGACCCATGTCCGGAACCTCCGGTTTCTCCTCAGGCCATTGTTTCCGGTGTTCTGACGGTCTTTGCTGCCCTGTCGAAAAATGCTACCGTAGCGTAAATCGATAGTACAGTCTATCGAAATGTGCCTCCTTATGTGTTCCCATTTCCAATTGTGCAGGCAGGCTGAATCCCATAGAGGTAGAACTCTAACAGTATTGACATCTTATGTTTATTTGAGAATATTTTGATACTCCATTATATCTTTATTGAATATTTCAGTGGTAGTGTATTCTGATAGACAAATATACCCTATCAAATAATGCTCCCCCAACAGAATCATTATATATTGCACCACTACTCCCTCCTTGTGCACTGTCAGGAGATAAGGAGCATATTTTGATATTCTATTAAATTATATTTATTGAATATTTCAGTGGCAGCGTATTCTGAAAGACAAATATATCTATGTCCGACCGCAAGGTTGCGTAGATTTATGGGCGGGGAATCAGACCACGCTTGTGGGTCGTGCGCATGCGCAGAACCGCTAAGTAGCACATCTCGATAGGTAGCATAGATCGACAGGACACCGCGCGTTTTATGCGATGAAATTGCGGGAACTTGCAAAAATTGCGGGAACTTGCAAAAACTGCGGTTTGATGAAAAAGAGAAAACAAAGTGATTCCCCCAACACTGTGTTCTCACTAGGCGAAATTACGTCACTTCATAACGTTCCCATGGCAACAGGGGAAAATGGCTGCTCTTGTGTGAAGTAAACGCAACATTTTTCAACTTTCTGCTGAGATATATGTGACTTTATTGCAACGAAAATGTGGGGATTATGAAATCATGCAAGCCCCGCATATTTTGCGCGGAAATCGACAATTTATGCGGCGAAAGTGCGCCGTATTTGAAAAAATACGGTCCCCGCATAAATATGCGAACTATTTTTCTGGAGGGAGTGATTGAACATCAAAGCATGTCAACCTATTCTAATAGACCCCAATAGTACCAATATGATGCTGAAAAGGAGGATAACAGGGGCTCTTTAAATCAAGGTTACATTTTAACTTGTGTGCTGAGTTAAAATCCAGTTTTAATATTTCAAATCAAGTAAATTATGATAACACTTAAACTTTTTAATAACACTTTATTGATAGTATACAAAGGAAGCAATTACATACAGTACATAATCAAAAAATAAAGGTGGACACACATGAACAGCGAGAGAGATAACAGCTGCGTCAACATTGATTTCTGAGGGGAAACGCCTCGAAGTGAATGAATGAATAAAGAAGATAAAGAACGTACAGGCCATTTAAGTACAGTAGGCTACCAAAAATAGTGACATATAACACACTGAACTAAATATGGCCCTGATACAGGCTCTATTTGAACTAAATAAGACCCTGATACAGGCTCTATCTGAACTAAATATGGCCCTGATACAGGCTCTATCTGAGCCAAATATGGCCCTGATACAGGCTCTATCTGAGCCAAATATGGCCCTGATACAGGCTCTATCTGAGCCAAATATGGCCCTGATACAGGCTCTATCTGAGCTAAATATGGCCCTGATACAGGCTCTATCTGAGCCAAATATGGCCCTGATACAGGCTCTATCTGAACTCCTTGAACATGTCTTTACATCATTAAAACATGTTAATGTCAATGTCAAATGCTTTCAATAAATTCATTGGAGAAAAAAAAAATCGAAGTCATTTAAAATTAAATCGTGAACAGGGGGTGAATCGAAATCACGATTTTATAATGATTTATTGTGCAGGCCTAGTCCAGGTGGAGGAGGTGGTTGAGTCTAGAGCAGAAGTAGTGGAGGAGTCTGCAGAGACTTTGTAGAAGGACAGAGCAGCAGCAGCAGAGCAGTCCAGATACACTGATGATACTCTGTCAGATCCAGAGGAACACACAGAGAGGATGGTGGACTCCACATCGAGCCTCAACACATCAAACTTTTAAATCACTGAGATCACTTCCATCTGTTGAGAGAAGACAACAGAAATGATAAATGAGATTTTTAAGGAGACTCCGTCCGTTCATCAGCTGTCTGTCAGAGATGCAGCACATCCAGTATAAAGACCAGTAAGGATTTCAGTCCTGGTCAGACCACAAGTGGAGCGGCTGTGTAGCGTAGCCTGCTTCCTTTCAGCTCTCATGTTAACGTGTTGAAGTGAATCTCACAGACCTACAGAGACTTTGAGCATCAAGTCTGTTCAGATTTCACTTAAGTACACAGTGGAAATAAACAGCTGAGAGTCCTGAACACATCATTTCTGCAGAAACAGAGAGACGTTCACTGCTCAATCGCTTTAATAATACATTTACTGCTGTTGGGTTCAAAGCTGCAAAAAAAAAACATCTGAATGTTTATTGTACTTTAAATATTACATGAAAAATAAGTAAATGTAGAAAACTTATTTGGACAAGCCAAATGGCAGAAGGACATATGTATATATTACATTAAAGGTCTGACATTATAAAGACTGAACAGTAAAACCTCAGCTGTGTTTACTGGACTTCAGCAGAGCTTCTGGTCTATATAAAGACCACATGGTTACCAAATGTAATGCTGTTTCTATTAAATTAGAGCCAGTGATTTGCAGGCTTCAGTCAGACTGATGTCGGAGCTGTGACGAAGACGAACTGATCAGTTGTTTAGTATTGAAATGACAGAACAAACACTTTGAGATCAGATTTGATGGTTGGACAGTTTGATGTCTCTGTATGTTGTGATGATGTCCGCTGTAATCCAGCTTTATTTTCTGCAGACATGAACACAACAACAACAACAGTTGTCTTCACATCAACCCCATGAACACATGATCACAATATGCTTCTGGCTCATCTGATTGGCTGACTGTTCACTCTCTCTGTCCAATCCTGAAGCCTGTCACCATTCTTCTCTCACAGCTTCACTGAGAAGGTTGGAGGTTTACAGGAAATACTGGATCTTTCCTTTGATACTAACTGTGTTTAGTTCAATACTGCTGAAACCAGAATGGACTGACTCCAACCCTGTACTTACTCCAGAGTCTCCAGTCTACAGTGTGGACTCTCCTTTAGATCAGACAGCACCTTCACTTCTGAATCCTTCAACTGGTTGTCGCCCAGGTCCAGCTCCCTGAGATGGGAGGGGTTGGACTTCAGAGCTGAGGCCAGAGAAGCACAGCTGATCTCTGACAAACTGCACTCCCACAATCTGAATAAAGAAGAAATTATGTGGATAAAAAATGTGATCTCAGATTTTAGACAAAAAAAGGTCCATCCTCCCAATAGATAAAACTAATGTATGATGATTGAAGAAGATGCTCTGCAGACTAACTCCGTTTTTTTATTGAATAAAGATCTTATCATTGCAACATCCAGTCTCCCTGAAATTTTCTTGATTCAGAATAACTGCTACTAAAGAAAACCACCACAATAAACATTAATTTACTTTAACAACTAACAGTGGACATTTTCTACAGTTTCTGTAACAAACAAGTATTTTGTGACTGGAGACTAAATGTAGTACAAGAAACATGAAAATATGAACAAAAGGAAGTTAACTTTATGCATGTAAGTTATGTTTGTACAAAAATTGTTAATTAACATATAAGATCTATAATAGTAACAGCGAGTCAGTGAACTAACCTCAGACACTCCAGTCTACAGGATGGACCCTCCAGAAAACCACACAGTTGCTTCACTCCTGAATCCTGCAGCTTGTTGGAGCCCAGCTCCAGCTCTCTCAGATGGGAGGGGTTGGACTTCAGAGCTGAGGCCAGATAAGCACAGCTGATATCCGACAAACCGCAGCCCCTCAATCTGTATAAAGAATACATGATGTAAGTTTAGAAGACAATGTTCCTGTATGAAATCATTCAATGTTTAATAATCTATTCAGAGCTGAAGAAGGCTTAGATTGTAGAAGTTTTGAAAATGGAAACTCAAAACACCTGAACCTAACAGATTGCAGGTTAAAAACTGTAAAATACAAAAAGTGAAAAAGAGCCTTCGATAATATTAATGACAGCGTGCTGCTACTTCAATAAAGACATCGTGGCTTTACCTCTAAACCTCTGTCAGCTCCACCAGTGGTCATCTATACAAACTCTTGTTGTGCAGCCAAATACAAATAAAAACCAACAGATATTGATTTAAGATTCAACTCTACATCCAAAAGTTTACAAAGATAACAAATATGTTAGGAGAAATGTGAACTAAAGACATTTACCATATTTCTTTTAGGAATAGTGGAGTCATAAAATCAAAGCATCTTCAGTTCAAATTCTTCAGTAAGTATCATCAGCATATAGCTTCATACAAATGTTGGAAAAAGATAATACTGAATATATTTGATATTTTCCGATAGTTTAATTAATATTTATATATACAGTATTCAGAGTATTTTTGTTTTTTAATCATCATTTATTTAAAAACATGATAAGGAATATTAGATGAAAATCAAATATTTAGGAAATTCATAGTAAATTATCCAGTGTAGGATTTGTCTTGTTATATTAAGGTTTGTAGCTCGGTATTGCTCCGCCATAGTCAATGGACTTAACCACTGAAGAAGAAAACCTAAGCATTGAGATATTGTTAATACTGTTAAAATGCAGTGTAGTGTCACCACAACTTTCACATCATATTAATCTCAGCACAGAAGTAAAAGATGGTGTCTGACCTCAGAGCTTCCAGTCTACAGAGTGGATTCTCCACAAGATCAGACAGCAGCTTCACTCCTGAATCCTGCAGCTTGTTGTTACTCAGCTCCAGCTCTCTCAGGTGGGAGGGGTTGAACTTCAGAGCTGAGACCAGAGAAGCACAGCCAATCTCTGACACATTGCAGTTCCACAAGCTGAAAAAGAGAATACAAAATTCATACACCTATTCATGTCAACACAGATGATTAACATGCTGCTGTCAGTCAAGTCTGTGATTAGAGGATCACTATTTACCCTTTAAACGGTGTGTTCTGAAGGATCAAAATTAACAACACATTGAAATTAACAGAAACCAAAGAAATATTTCTACTTGTTTTGTACATTAATTAGGCTCAACTGTTAATAACAGTAAAATAACATATAAGAACTATAATAGTAACAGAGAGTCGGTGAACTGACCTCAGAGTCTCCAGTCTACAGAGTGGACTCTCCAGAAAATGACACAGCTGCTTTACTCCTAAATCATGCGGCCTGTTTCCTGTCAGCTCCAGCTCTCTCAGATGGGAGGGGTTGGACGTCAGAGCTGAGGCTAGATACGCAAAGCTGATATCGGACAGCTCGCAGAAAGTCAATCTGAAAAAAAGAATAAATAATGTAACTTTAGAATACAATAATTATAATAATCTTTATTTATAGAGTTCTATAGCAAAATAATACAGACAAGTCATAAATCACCCGGTTTACAAAGGAAACAAAAAAATGCAAGGTAAAGGAAACAATGACTATGTTTACTAATGTGTTCAGAGCTAAAGAGGGTTTAGCATGTACGTAGATCTTTAGAAAACAGAAACTCCAAACACCTGAACCCAACAAGATGACATAATTTTTCTGACAGGAAGCAACATACACATGATGAAGTGTCACCTGTTGGTGATGACAGATCAGACACGATTAAAGACACTTCAAACACCTGCATTTGGAAACATGCTTTCTTTCTCTCTCTGTGGTACTGTATGTGAGTTTGAAGATCCAATATGTAATATATTTACCGTATTTAATGTTAAAAAAGACGACAATATGTCATCAGATATTAAGGAAACATGCTAAGATGAAATACTATTTTCTCTGACAACTATACTAAAGCCGTTATTTTCTCCTTTTCCATTCCGTGACAGAATTTCAGTTTTTTGTTTCTGGCCTGTGTGTTGTTGTCACCTGCCCATTTTGACACCCTGGTTGCCAGACATGAAGCAACAGGCTGCAGCAATGGTAGCAGAAACTACACAAACCGGAATAACAGAGATAGATTCTACCCAACCTACAAAAAACTTGGTATCTTTCTAAAAAGTTGCATGACCAGAGTTGTGGTTAAACACGGGTCAATGCTGAGGTTGCATTTAAAAGTCGTAGACAGCTTAGAGCCCAAAAGGACACAGAGAAATTAATAATAATTTCCTAATTTTCTCCTAACATGTAAGTGTTGAGCTTCATCAATTTCTATCACAGCTAACATAGTAGGGAGGGGCATTTTCAGTCATTTCAACATTCATGTGCTTGCATTAAATTATTAAATTATATAGAGTACTCAAATGAGATACTCTCAAAACAACTGAGACAAAGCGGGTAAAGTGATCCCGACTGGTGCTAACGCTGCCATGCTAACATGCGCTAACTGCTAACGTTACCGGAGGACCGGGCACCCTGTAGCCTGAATTATTTGATTGGGACACAGCTTATTTTCTTTACAGGTCGCTCTGCAATGTATGTAACATTATGTTATAGAAATTTTCTTGTGGCTAACGTTACTATCGCCAGCTTCAAGGTTATATGTTGGACAGTATGATTCAGACTTTGTTACAAACTGGCATGCAACCATAATGTGTAATACAGTGTATGACAAGCTGTATTTTCGGCATTACTACATTGGAAAGAAGTAATGCCGAAAATCTCCCCCCTGCTGAAATTCTTCCCCCACTTCTGTTCAGCGGCCTTAGCTGACAGACGGTGGTTGTGACCCAGGTACAGACGACCGCAAGGTCACACTTTTCTTAGCGACAGTTGCAAGTGACGTTAAGTGGAGAAAGGTTGGCTGTCAGTCGGCACAAAGTGTCGCAAGGTCATGGTCTTTTTAGTGGGTCGACCTGCAGCCTTTTGCTGCATGTCGTTCCCCCTCTCTCTCCCCTTTTGTGTCTTCATCTGTCCTGTGGAAATAAAGGCCTAAAAATGCCCCACAAAATAATCTAAAAAAAAACATTGAAATTGTGGGACATTGGGTTTAGCGTTCGCAACCTGGCAACAACCCGCGTACACTTTGATGCTGGGGAGGAGGGAGGGCTCTCTCCAATATTTTGAATTTGGACTGCAGTACCCATTTTAATGCTAGCTGTCAGTATTACATATTGGACCTTTAACGTGTCTATAAGAGTGAGACTTCAGTTATTATAAATCTATAAGTTCCTGTAAAATATTGTGTTTTAAAGGTTATACATAAAATGCATTATTCCTGAAAATACATTGGTCTTTTTGAAGTTTTTTTAAAATTACATATTTAATAAATATGTGTCTCAGTTTACGCTCAGACGTAGAGTTGTGAAGAGTTGCTGTGATATATGGTCAGACAATCCCAGAAAACAAGTGAATTGAAGGGAATTAAGAACTTCTGTTATGGATTTAAATTAGCTAGATATACACTTTACAAGAGCAAAGTACATGAACTGACCTCAGAATCTCCAGTATACAGTGTGGACTCTTTAATCCAGCCAGCAGCCGCTCGACTCCTGGATCTTTCATGTACCGGTTATAACTCAGGTCTAGCTCTCTCAGATGGGAGGGGTTGGACTTCAGAGCTGAGGCCACAACTTCACAGTGATTCTCAGAGAGTACACAGTCAGAAAGTCTGTGATAATATAGATAATATTGTGTTAATATAACATTTAAAATCTGGTCAGGTGTTACAGTCATGTCATAATTCAGCTAAGTTTTCATTGGCAGCCTGGCTGGGGTGGGCGGTGGCTTATGTGCGTCACAGAGCTCACAAAGCAGAAGTGAAACAAAGGGCGAGGGTCAGTCTGATGATGTGACGGTGGATGGCTGCATGAGAGAATTGGCATTTCCTGAGCTAATAGGCGTTTCCCCTTATCAAGCTGTTATGTCCACGTTCAGAAACTGCTGACGAAACTATGATAGAAATAACTGAATAAAAGCTATTCTAAAAAGCTTAAACTTCACGTTAGTTCCAGCAGATAAGAAATATGTCTTTGTCAGTATATAAATAAGACACAATATAGAAACATAATGCAGACACTGTTTACACTGTAAAAAAAGACTGTTGTGATTAAATTATTATAGAAGATACTTATGTTCACTAACTTGATAGCTACAAACACAAATATAATGTTCCCCTTATTTTACAGCATTTGAGACAACAAAGACATTTGCAGTGTAACATGAATACTTGTTTTCAAATAGGCAGGTTTAAAGGTGCTCTAAGCGATACATTTTTGTCACATACAGCAAACATCTCCTCACTATCCACGAGCTGCCTGTCCCCTGAACACACTGTAAAAAAACGGGGTCTCTGTAGACAGCACAGGCTCCACAAACGCCAACAAAAACAAACTGTGCCAACCTGCACCAAGAAACATAACAAACAGCCTTCCAGCCAATAACTGACAAGAAGGATTTGGGGGTGGGGGTTGGGGGGGGGGTTAGTGCGCGGAAGCACGGAAGAGAGGGAGAGGGGACGGGATGAGGAGGAGGGAGGGGTGAGCTAACCTCCATTTTGTTTGAAAATACTTCGAACATCAACAAGAAGTGACGTCACCCAACATCGTTTAGAGCACCTTTAATATTAATTTAAGAAAACTTCTATTATATAGTCTGTCAGTTTAATATTGTGCATGTGTGTAAAGTGTGTATATGTACTCTTACACTGATGGCTTCAGATTTACAGTACCTACATTTAATATTAATCATATCTGGACTTACAGAGCCCTTCTGCAGTTCCTCACAGCTGGAATCAGTCTCAGTCGTCCCTCCGCTGTTGTGTTGTACTTCCTCAGGTCCAACTCATCCAGAACCTCCTCTGACATCTGCAGCATGTAGGCCAGAGCTGAGCAGTGGATATCAGAGAGTTTCTTCTCTGATCTGTTCTCTGACTTCAGGAACTCTTGGATCTCCTGATAGACTGAGCTGTCGTTCATCTCCATCAGACAGTGGAAGATGTTGATGCTTCTGTCAGGAGAACTATAATAACTGCTCATTTCCTTCAGGTTGTTGATGGCTCTCTGGATGATTTCTGGACTGTTGTCTGTCTGACCCAGCAGGCCTCCTAAGAGTCTCTGGTTGGACTCCAGAGAGAGGCCATGAAGGAAGCGGACAAACAGGTCCAGGTGGCCATTCTTACTGTCAAGGGATCTCTCCATGGCTCTCTTCAGGAAGACATCCAGGGATGAGTCAATGTCATCATCATCGTCATCAGTCAGGCATAGATACTGAAATGAGTCACTGTTCGGGTCTCTCCCCAGGAAGTCCTCCAGTACCTCTGTGTTCCTGTTGGCGTAACAGTGGTAGAAGTAGACTGCAGCCAGAAACTCCTGAACGCTCAGATGAACAAAGCAGTAGACGTTTTTCTGGAAGATCACACTCTCTCTTTTTAAGATCTCTGTGCAAACTCCTGAGTACACCGAGGCCTCTGTGACATCCAGACCACAGCGCTCCAGGTCTTCTTGGTAGAACATGATGTTTCCTTTCTGCAGCTGCTCAAACGCCAGCTTCCCCAGCTTCAGAAGAACTTCCCTGTCGGCCTCCAACAGCTCCTGTGGACTCGTCCCTTGTCCCTCATCATACTTCTGCTTCTTCCTCTTCGTCTGAACCAGCAGAAAGTGTGAGTACATGTCAGTCATGGTCTTGGGCAGCTCTCCTCTCTGGTCTGTAGTCAACATGTGGTCCAGAACTGTAGCAGTGATCCAGCAGAAGACTGGGATCAGACACATGATGTGGAGGCTCCTGGATGTCTTGATGTGGGAGATGATTCTGCTGGACAGCTCTTCATCACTGACTCTCTTCCTGAAGTACTCCTCCTTCTGGGCATCAGTGAAGCCTCGTACTTCTGTTACCCTGTCAACACACACAGGAGGGATCTGATTGGCTGCTGCGGGTCGGGAAGTTATCCAGACGAGAGCCGAGGGAAGCAGCTTCCCCTGGATGAGGTTTGTCAACAGCACGTTGACCGATGACTTCTGTGTGACATCAGAAACAAGCTTCCTCTTGTTGAAATCCAGTGAAAGTCTGCTTTCATCCAGGCCGTCAAAGATGAAGAGAACTTTAGAGGCAGCGAGCTGCTCTGCTGTGACCTTCTGTAATGTCGGATGGAAAACACGGAGCAGCTCGAGAAGACTGTACTGCTCATCTTTGATCAGGTTGAGCTCCCTGAAGGAAAGAGGGATCACCAGACTGATATCTTGGTTTTCCAAATCCTCGGCCCAGTCCAGACAGAACTTCTGCACTAGGAAGGTTTTTCCAACGCCAGCGACGCCGATAGTCAGAACGACTCTGATGTCTTTTTGTTGGTCAAGTAAGACCCTAAAGATGTCGTTGCACTTGATTGGAGTTTTATGGAGGGTCTCCATCTTGGAAGCTGCCTCAAGCTGCCAAACCTCATGTTGGGTGTTAACCTCTTCACTCCATCCGTCTACGATGTAGACCCCAGTGAAGATCCGGTTGAGGGGAGTTCCACTTCTTGTATCAGTTCCTTCAGTCACACATTCACATGTCGTCTTCAGACGGTTCTTATAGTCACACTGACCACCTTTCACTAGAAAAAGAAAAAAGTCAGAACGTGTTTTTAAAATAATGTTTTGCTATGTTTACGCCTCACGTTCACACTACTCTGGCATTTCTGAGCCCCTAATTCGGAAGCATTTGAAAACACTGTTGTTTCATACATTTTTATGATGGAATTTGTGCTCATTCAAAAGGTAGTGTATTGAAGGGATGAATTACTTAAAAAATGTCTTCACAGGAGAAGTGATACAGAGAAAATACGTTCACTGGAGCAGAAAAAAAACATGCAGCAAAATTTCTGATGGACTTAAAATGTAATGATATTTGTGATGATAACAACAACATCAGCAGACAGATGTACAGACTTACTTTGTACAGTGCAGGTCTGACCGGCTGACTGCAGTCCAGCTCTGGTTCTGGTTCTGGATCCGGACAGCTCCTCAGAGACATCACTCATCTTCCTCTCTCTGTGAAGACATTTCTTCATCACTAAAATGATTGTACTGCTCCGTTTGAATTTAGTCTGTAATGAAAATATTCCATTTTATTTCAACTCTGCTGCTTTCATGAACACTAATAACTGCTTTTCTGTCAGACTGTCTAGTTAAACATTTAGTGATCTGCCTGTTGTTTGTTTATTAATACAAACTCAATGCTTTCTGCATCTCCTTCACAATAAAACTCCATTAAAGAGAGCTGATTGTGTCCTTTACTGTTTCACAGTCACTTTGAGCAGCTAAACTTGTGTGAGTGAGTTGGGTTTGAACTGAGGTCAGTGGTTGAAGTGGTCTGAATATTGTGGTACACCAGCATGTAACAGTGATGTCTCAAGTTTAAAGGTGCCGTAGGTACACTCTCAGAAATAAAGGTACAGTGAGGGGGTACAATTAAGTACTATAAAGGTACAAATTTCACAAATGTGCCAGCAATGGTAAAAACACATGTCTCCAGCTGAGGACCAAAAAGTACCTTTCCAATGAAAAGGGTACACAATGAAATATGCATGGCGAAAGGTACATATAGGTACCATTTGAAAAGGTACATTGTCACATATTAAGTTATAGTTAAGGTACAACATTCGCAAATGTACCATTAAAGGTCCGATCGTGTTCCCATGGGGTACTAAAGTACAAAAAAGTACCTTATTCAAGTCAAAGGGTACACTTCCTGTGGGGTACTAAGAAGTACCTTTCAAGTGACAGGGTACACAATCCTCTCACAACATTTTAGTCCTAGAGCATTTAGGTCCATTATTGTCCCCAGGGGTACACATTTGCTCCCAAAGGGTACAAACCGTAAGAGAACAAGTATGTACCCTTGTAAAGGGGTACAATTGGTGTACCTTCGAGGGTACTGCCCCAGTGACGAGCTGTTGGACCCTTTAAGGTACAAATTTTGCACATTATTTCTGACAGTGTAGGATTGTGAAGATCCAGGACTTTACCAACAAATTTGAACATCAACAACTTCTCAGTCCCTCCCCCCTTTCCGCTAAAGCCCAAAACGGTCTCCTAAGCCCCTCCCCCCACAAGGCAGAATGAATGCGTGTGCATGAGCAGTGATTGACACGCAGATAGACGCCCCCCCTGGCCCTGATTGGTGCATCTGAACAGGGAGAGATGGATTTTTGTAAATCTCACTCCAGGCTGTAGGTGGAGCCAGAGGAATGACCTGCTTCATGTAGTTCTACTGGAACATCGGGTCAGTTTCAGCAAATATATGACAGAAAGGTAGTTTTATAAGTCTTACCTACTGCATCTTTAAGTCCAGACTGTTTCCTTTTCTGTAAGTCTTTCTCTTATATGTCACTTTGTACTATCAACTATCACATGAAGGCATGAATATAATCAGAATCAGAAAATGATTTATTGCCAAGTAAGTAGCACTTATGATGAATTTATCTTGGTTGGTATTTTAAATATTCTAAAAAAACAGAAGTGGCCAAAATCTACATTTGAAGAGCGAGAAAGGGGTGGGGGTGGGGGAAAGACATGGAGGAAACCATCTCAGGTCAGACTCGAACCCTCGACCTCTGTGTTGAGGCATAAACCTCCATGTATATGAGAGCCTGCTCTACCTACTGAGCCAACCCGGACACTATTTTCTGCCCTTTTTATTATCTCCAGCTAACGTTTACATCAGTACCGCTCATGGATGTTCGTTCTTGGCCTTCAGGAACAATATATGGTGGAGATAATTTATAGAACTTTACTACACAACCACAAAACCAACAGAAAAAAGCTAAAAAACAAAAACAAAACATGGCATTATCAGAGGAAAGTGAAAATGAGTCATGATAAATGAGATAGCAGCAGTTCTCTTACTTTGTGTCTGAGGGTCCAGGTTCATTACTGAAGAATGGAGGTTCGTCTTTGGAAAAGTCACTCTTCATAGACAGACAGCGTGATGCTACAGACGCTGCTCCGTCCTCCTCTTCCTCCACATCACTCATCTTCTGATCTGAAGTCGGTCTGACAGAAAGAACGGGAACACTGACTGTGAGCTCACAACATTTAAAAGGAAACAAGAGTCACACCGTGAGCATTTCAGCCTAATGCTGCTATTGGACAGGTGAAGGTAATATCAGTATGAACGCTTGTTATTACTCAGACAGACGCTGGTGAGTATTTAGGCCAGTTACGCCGCCTTCACATTGGCGGTTGAAATCAGCTCCGACACGGCCACAAAACGACCGGAAGTCGTTCATTTCCTGTGGAGATTCACAGACCGCGTGCGAACGGGTCCGAACCGGGTCCGAACCGAGTGCGGTGCGGAAAAAATCGTGTCCGTTGGTCATCCGGATGCGTTCGAAAAATTTAACTCTTGCGACAAGCAACGGACGGTTCCTGTCCGACAATTTGAGCAGAAGTTAGCGTTGCTATGGTAACGATAAACAAATCTGAAATCTTAACTTTTAATGATATAAATAATGATTTCATAACGATATGTTGTCATGTAATTTTTTTATTTACATGATTTCCTATAGCTAACATTAGGGCAGTTAATACAATTGCTTGCGTTAGCTAATCGACGCTAACTAGCTAGCTAGTTGCGTCAGCTAACGTCAGCTAGCTGCCATTTTCTTTCTACTCAGGATTTCTACTATTCCGACGCTTTCAACGGTTGTAGTACGACGTCTGCTGGGGGGGGGGGGGGGGCGTGTTGCGTATTACGGAGCTGATTTCAAGTGCCAATGTGAAGGCGGCGTTAATCTGGGGCCGCCTCAGTTCAGAGAGTTCATCGACCCTTGACTGTGTTCGGACCACCGGCTGTTCTGGACTCTGACAGGATGTCCAGATTATCAGTCCGACTCGGCTACTGTCAACTATCAAATAAAGGTGAGAAAGGAGAGAGAGAAAGGGGGGGGAGACATGCAGGAAATCATCTCAGGTCAGACTCGAACCCTGGACCTCTGCGTCGAGGCATAAACCTCCATGTATATGTGCGCCTGCTCTACCCACTGAGCCAACCCGGCCACTATTTTCTGCCCTTTTTATTATCTCCAGATAACGTTTACATCAGTACCGCTCACGGATGTTCGCTCTTGGCCTTCAGGAACAATATATGGTGGAGAGAATTTATAGAACTTTACTACACAACCACAAAACCAATAGAAAAAAACATGGCATGATTGGAGGAAAATGAAAATGAGTCATATGATAAATGAGATAGCAGCAGTTCTCTTACTTTGTGTCTGAGGGTCCAGGTTCATTACTGAAGAATGGAGGTTCGTCTTTGGAAAAGTCACTCTTCATAGACAGACAGCGTGATGCTACAGACGCTGCTCCGTCCTCCTCTTCCTCCACATCACTCATCTTCTGATCTGAAGTCGGTCTGACAGAAAGAACGGGAACACTGACTGGAAAAAGTTTGTATACAGTTACACCCAACACTGAGGAAAAGGAAGTAATGTGTGCGCACACACACACACACACACACACACACACACACACACACACACACACACACACACACAGCGTTTCACTATCTTTGTGGGGACCCGTCATTGACATAATGCATTCAAAAGCCCCTTACCCTAACCTTAACCATAACAACTAAATGACTAACCTTAATAATAATAATAATAATAATAATAAATTGAATTTATATAGCGCTTTTCATAGACTCAAAGTCGCTTTACAGGGAAGAATTATAAGTAAGGAAAATACAGCATAACATGAGGAAAGGGGAGGAAACCTCGGCAATAAGCACATACAACACGATTCAACATATGACTTGCAACAGGGGAGGAAAATGGGGGGGAATGGGGGGAATGGGGGGTGGAGGTAACCCAGACATAGGCAAGCACAGAGCCATAGAGATAGTGTCTTTCTCCATCAGAGCAGACAGAGAAGCGGCGAATAAACAGCGCCAGCGTCCTCTCCGTCCGACCGAATGGCGCTGGTCACAGACCAGCTTGTCAGACTGGGGGGTAAAAAAGCGGCGAAGGCGTGGGACGGGGGTATTAGGGGGGAGGGGGGCCTGGTGAGAGTCGCTTAACCTGGCACCCATTGGGGCCTCAGTCCGCAGGATGTCATAGCGTTAACACAGCAAGTTGCCATGGAGACAACCTTGAATAGGTCCCAAGCAGAGTCAACAATCAGCAGGTGTCTGAGGGAAGTTGGGGAGGAACGCAAGAGTGTCTCTCTGCAATGCTCTTCGAGGGGGATGTTGTTGTTCCAGCAGCGGCCTTGGCCGAGGCCGGTGCTGGATAAGGGGGCCGAAAGTTGATAAGATTGGAGTTATTTTGTCTCGGCGCGAGTAGCTGCATTCCTTTACACATCCACTCTGTTAGTCAATTTCTGGTCAATCCTTCTTTGTAAAAGCGGTGATCTATCCAAGATAATATCCAAATTGCAGTTCATCTCCATGTTGTTATCCATAGTGCGGTTAATAGCAGTGCCGATCCTGACCTCCCTGGGGCCCTAAGCAAAATTCTATTAAGGGGCCCTCTACCTGACCCGTGATGCCGTGAGCTATGTAAACCATTTGCCACACAGTCATACCTGACACTTCTTCACTGCTCCCAATACAATCCTCCCTCCTTTAAACAAAACAGTCAAAGAATAAGTACAACAATATAGAACAGAATGAGGTTCAAACCAACAATATTTATTGAATAGAGTATGTTCTATAATATTAAGATAACAAGTGAATATTATTAAATAAGTGAATATTAACGTAAACATAAATAAGAAGAAAATAATAAATTATAACCCTGAACTTTGGCTTTTGGGATTAACTTTAGTTCTCTCTACAGCCTGGGCATTTTCAGCATCAGTATGGGCACCACCAGACTATTTGGACTGTCTAGAATAAACTGAGAAGAATATCACATAGTTAGTTACACTACTCTTTACATATTACAAATGTGTAAACATTTGAATGTTTGAATTAAAATCTTACCATGAAAATATTCCTTTTCTGAACTTTCTTGTAATATTTAAATAGTGAACTAGTGATGCAGATATCAATAATCCCTGTGAGTGATATCAAGAATTAACTTTTGTACAAGTGAACATGTAATTCCTGATATCAAAAATAGACATTGGTAGGTAAAAATTAACTAAGGGGCCCTACTAGTAAAAATAATCAAGAATTCACTTTACAAATGGTAAAAAAATCGAATTGTTGATATCAAAAATGCATAAACTGTGAATGAATAAAAGCTAAAATGGCTATGGCCATAGCATGTTAAAGTTTGTATTTATTTATTATTATGCATGTTGAAGCAATTCTTGATTTATGGTTATTATTTACTGGAGGATGTGCATCCATATTGACCAGTATGTCCAGCTAATCAACATTTTAAATTCAATATAGCCTATAAATCAATGTCAAATTGTCAATACATTGGTTTCCATCTTGCATAATTAGTGCAGTTGTTTAGACAACCGTTTAGACACATTGTCTGAGACTAGATAATCAGTGTCTTAAAAGTATGTATAATGTGTACTTTGATGAAGAGTGCCATCATTCACGCCCATATATTGTAGCCTACAGTCTGTCTGGTCTTCACATATATTTCTGCTTGAAAAATGCGCGTTTCATTTCGTGCACGCGCCTAACGCACGATAACACACCCGACGCGGTTATCTTTTCCGAGCTGCAGTAAACAAACACCGTTGCACTTTGTCGTTTATCAAACGTAATAAATAATTGTATTTTACTCTCACGTTTGTCAGGCACAAAGTCACAAAACACAGCAAGGAAGGAAGTGACTGGCGTTAGCAGCTAGACCAGAGATGCACTGCCTGCCTGGCCAGCTAGGTTAGCAAGACCGAAAAACACACAATAGAAATGCACATAAACATAACTTTACTTTGCTGACATCAAACTTGGAGAGGAGAGAACACAAGTTTACCTGATTGTTGTTCCCGCAATTCACTTTCATGGTGTTTTTTTTTTCCTTTTTTCGTGACCAGAAGGATAGTTTCGCTTAATTTTGTCATGGATGTTGTAAACATTAATTGACGCGCTATGACATGAGGGGGAGGCGGGGCCTCGAGTAATTTGCGGGGCCCTACGCAACTTGCGTAGTGAGCGTATAGGGCGGATCGGCTCTGGTTAATAGTCCCAGCTTCAAACACTGACCGCTCTGCCCACCGCTTCAATCATTCCAGGCAGCTTTTTGGGGCTTTGAACAGCTGTCATAGTCTTGTCAAATGTGTTGATAAACCAGGCCAATGCCTAATCCAGTCAGCAAGGGCCTGTTATCATGGTTCCGAATAGGTAGATATCCTCAACGTCCTCCCCGGAATGAGCCGCCAGACACACGACCCGTCACTTCTCCCACGCGTCCATCGTGTAGCCAGCAGCAAACGTTCCGGCAGCTCCTCGTCGAGAAGATGGTGTCAATTGCGTTGAGAGACCAGTTGATCAAATCCATGGTTTTAGGGTTTGGAGAGCAGTGCTGAGAGAGTCTCTCAAAGAGTTAGACGAGACAAGAGGAGCAAGCAGGGGAGGTGTGGGAGAGGAGAGGAGAGAAAATGCGACCACCTTCGTTGAGAGCCAAACGAACCCTAACCCTTACCCTCACCTTAACCAACCAGAAAACTGACTCGGACTGAAAAGTAAAATAATAAATTGTTAGATTAACACTCACGCTGCCTCAGCCTTCAGTTTTTCTCCTCCTGCTCTGTTCTGTCGACTCAAAATGGAGTCTGAACTAACTCAACTCTTTCAGGGTCTCCTTGCTCCCTGTTCCCACCTACCACAATCTGCTCCTCCCTTCCCAGGCGTGGTGATGTGTGTGTGTGTGTGTGTGTGTGTGTGTGTGTGTGTGTGTGTGTGTGTGTGTGTGTGTGTGTGTGTGTGTGTGTGTGTGTGTGTGTGTGTGTGTGTGTGTGTGTGTGTGTGTGTGTGTAATGTTTTCTTTTACTGAGTTATAGGACAACAGATCTTTCTGTCTGCTGCTGTTTCCTGAGCTGCAACTTTTTCAAAAGCCAATAAATGTCACTGCCTCTTGCTACATCTGTAAACAAATATAACAAAAACATATTTTTCTATTGGTTATATTTGTATATAATATTAATATATTTTATATATATTAATATAAATTGATGTTTCTTCCAACTTTAAATTCTAATATCATACAAAAGATCTTAATATTTTGCCTGTGTTTTAAAAAACAAACAGCGAGGACATTTCCAGGAAATACAGTTACATGTTAAGAAACTGTAAACTTTCACCCAGATGTTCAGATGAGTCTTTGAAATACCTTCAGAACAGCTGTAAGCAGGGTCCGAAATGAACACTCGATAATTTGTATTATGGAAAATAAAGATGTATTCATTTTGACATACAAATGAATGTTACCAACATTGTAGTCGATCACGCTGGGGCTCAGGCATATCAACCTAAACTACATGTATTACAATCACTGGATTTATTGATTATTCCTAAAACAAAAAGTAAACTGATAATTGATCTTTACCAAATAATTCAAGTTTGTAGCTGATTTTGACAATAACCAGTGTATATTCTAGAGGACTTCTTCTTCATAACACTTTGAATTGCAGCTGTGTCTGAAAGACTCCGGGTCACAAAATAATAATAATAATAATAATAAGAAGAATAATAATAAGAATAATAATAATAATTTGGTCTTAAAGTCTAAAGCTGCATGAGACTCGTAGTAAACCTGCTAAATGTCCTGAAAGAAATGCTCCTGTTGTTAATTTAATTATTTTCTTTGGATGACCAACATGTACCTCCAGACAAAAACCTATATTTAGTACATTATATTTAACATATAAAATAATTTGAGCCAACTTATATTTTGGGGGTTTAGGATGCAAATGTGCCCTGATCAAACTATATCACACATGACTGTAGTGCAACTTAACATGTAAACAGCGATAGACTAGCTCAACTAAACCAAACTGCCTCAACAGCAACTAACTAGGATTAACTAAAGAAAACCACAAACCAGGTCCTGGTTTTATACTCACGGCACACGAGCCCCCAACTTGTTAC
The DNA here is from genome assembly GCA_023631565.1 of Gymnocephalus cernua. NCBI lineage: Eukaryota > Metazoa > Chordata > Actinopteri > Perciformes > Percidae > Gymnocephalus > Gymnocephalus cernua. The sequence continues at coordinate 28,975,358 of CM042446.1, read as the reverse complement.
GACCGGCTCACGGGCCGCAACAAAAGAGGGAGACGCACAGCAACGTAACAATAATAAAGTGACATTTATTAAATAATGATGCAAACAAGAGGACGATGAGGTGTGATCGTCAGTATCGGGGAGAACGCGGCCGCCTGGTCTCGGGGCCGGCGGGGTTAAATAGTCTGGGAGGACCGGCCAGGTGATCGCAGTCATCTCATCATCGCCTCCGCTGCACCTGCAAGTTAACAAGACAAACCACAGTACACGTGTACGCCAGGCCCAGGGCCGTCCCTCCAACAAACATGACGTCATGTTTATGCATTTATTTTAAAGATGATTTGTGTAGCTAGTGTTTGTGTGTATGCATTAGTTATTATATAGTTGTGAGGACTAGTTTCAGTTTTCTAAAGAAGCTTGTGCATATGTGAGGATTAAGGTGAAGAACTCACTCCCACCATCTTCACTCCTACCAGATGACCTCCAGTGGCACGAGGGCGCCCATGGCGACCTTCGTCTGGCAGGAGTTGCAGGGGGCTGCCGGTGGTCCGGTCAGGTGGACTCCGCCTGTGCCGGTCCCCAGGTGCAGGGTTGCCTCCCGAGTTCCTCCGCCTTCCCAGCCGTTGTGGTGGTTCTCACACCACCATCTTCCGCCTGCGCCGCCGTTGGGGTCTTCACCATTTACCCATAGCTGGGGCTATTTACCCATAACTGGGGCAGTGGTTGACGGGCATCAGGGCGTTTCCACTCACCGATGGGCCCGCATGCCACGTCTCTGGGGCCCACTGCTGCTCCGAGATCCCGTACAACTTAGCCTGGTACCACAAGGGACCAGTTTCCATGTGTGCCACGGGGAGGCGTGTACGAGATCTTGGCCGTGGAGAGGCTGTGTACCGGCTGAGGAGGCTTACACACTCCGCTCCTCTTTTCACCCTGAAAACTAAGAGCTGTCCGGTGGCAGCAGCTGGAAGCAGAAGCAGCTACAAGCACGACTACTCCAGCACTACTGCACTGACGCATCACACGCCCTGCACACACACACACACACACACACACACACACACACACACACACACACACACACACACGCACAGACACAGACACACACACACACAAGCACAGACAGACACAGACACACACACACACACACACACACAGAGACAGACAGACAGACAGACAGACACACACACACACACACACACACACACACACACACACACACCCCTAAACACACGCACACGCACACACGCACACACACACACACACACACACACGCACACATACACCCCTAAACACACGCACACGCACGCACACACACACACACACACACGCACACGCACACGCACACACACACACAGACAGACACACACGCACACACACTTAAACACACACGCACACACACCCCGAAACACACGCACACACACACACACACCCCTAAACACACGCACGCACGCACACACACACACACACACACACACACACACACACACACCCCTAAACACACACACACACACACACACAAACACTAGGAACACACACACACACACACACGACATTAGAACAACCTCCTGTACCACTTCCTCCTCTTCGGTTTGATCTGGCTCTGCAGATCTACCAGCTGTGACCTCATGGCGCTCTCCGTCCTCTGCCACTCCAGCTTCAGGCTTTTTGTGGCCTGAAGGAGGGATGACTTCTCCTCCTTCCACTCGCTGAGCTGCTGCTGCTCAGCCCTGTTCAGGGCAGCCATGAGGTTCTTGTGGTCTATGTCCTGCATCTCCAGCTGGGCACTAAGGGAAGCCTGGGATTTTTCCAGTAATGTCTTTCCCTCGTCCTGTTTTTGGAGATCTTCCTCCATCGTGCTCAATTTATTCTTCAGCTCCTGAGCTAGAGCCCTCTCAGTCTCCAGATGGCGCTCCAACGTCACGTTGGTGGTATTGGCGTCTGCGAGCATCTGTCTCTCTTCACCAAACTCCTTCTCCTGAGTTTCCACATGATGTCTAAGGGCCTCCTTCTCTCCCTTCGTCTTCTCCAATTTCACTTTCAGATCTTGAGTTATGAATATCTGGAGGTCAAGATCTTTTTGGGCGTTTCGAAGTAAGTTTCTGATTTTTCCCAGCTGAGTTAAATGTGCAACCTGGGACCTTTCCAGTCTTTCCTTTGCCTCCGCCTGCTTTTGGAGAGCTTCCTCCATCGTGCTCAATTTATTCTTCAGCTCTTGAGCTTGAGTCCTCTCAGTCTGCAGATGGCGCTCCAACATCACGTTGGTGGTATCGGCTTCTGCGAGCGTCTGTCTCTCTTTACGAAGGGCCTCCTTCTCTCCCTTCGTCTGCTCCAACTTCACCTTCAGATCTTGTGTAATAAAGACCTGCAGGTCGAGGTCCTTTTGGGTTTTTCGCAGCAAGTGGGTGATTTTTTCCAGCTGTGACTTCAGGTACTCTGTTTCCCTGGGGGGGGAGGGGACACGTTCAGCCAGCTGAACTTCCGAGCCACACACCTCCCTCTGCATCAGCTTTTTCTCACGGCTACAGCTGCTGCCCTCTCTCTGCTGTTGGAGCTGATCGAGGACGACGGCCAGTAAGTCCTCTCGGATGATCAGATTAACTCTGCCCTCAGATCCACTTTGGGTGAGACTCGCCTCTCCGTCCTTAAGTTCACGCCTTGCTTGTTCTTCAAGGAAACTGAGGTAGAAATCCACCTGCGGTTCGATCTCTCTGCCGTTGAACTCCATGTTGTCCAACGTTGTATTCTGCTGGTCCAGCGTCTTTTCTCTCGTTGCAATGTGCACCGTTAGATTGTCACAATCAAATGACTCTCTGATACAAACTGCTGTCTGAGTGAATTTGAATCAGAACTAATGCTGGTTCCCAGTATTCATAGTGTGTCGTTATGGCAACGGCAACAACATGTATTCTTATGTTTTTTTAATCCAAATGGTTATCGATTCTATTGTTGCTATTGATGCTATTGTTGCTATGGGATGTTGCTATGGGATGCCAGTTTGTTTTTGTTTGAATATACAGTATGAATGTAATGATTTATGATGATTCCTTAAATATGGCAAAGAAAGAACACTTTACGAAATATGGAAAGGAAAATGTTGGGACGCCATTTTCTCCAACTCCAATAACCATGTGCGCTCAGCAACTACCTATTATTATTATTTAAGATGTGCATTTACCACAATAAAACTTTTTTTTTTTTTTTTACTTTTATTCAAACTGTCCAATACTTTTAATGTTGGATTTGAAAAGCCGTTTATCCCCTGCTCATGTTGATCTTGTACATGTTAAAAGTTGTCGTAAAGGAAGTGAAATATGAAGCCGTACGCACACGTAGCGTAGCCGCGTGGATCCGCGGGATCTCGCTCCTCACGTGAAGGAGAACGCTCCACGATTAAACGCCAGGCGATCAATGTGTGGTAACCATGGGGATTCTGGGCACTAGTGTCTCCCTGCCGTACAGCTGAATGAGATCAGCTGACTCACAGGTCTGTTTATAACAAAAAGTGCCAATCCTAGTATTTTCCTAACCACGATCTGTCAGTGGCGGTTCTAGACCATTTCAACTGGGGGGGGGGGCCAGGTGTACTATTAGAGGGGCCAGTTACATTTAGACCTTATTGTTATCATATCATTTTCTGCACTGCAGGCATTAACAGACAAAATACCATGGATGTAATCATTCAAAAATGAATTTGCATTTCCATTTTATTTTTTACATTTGCATTACATATTCAGTATCAGTCACAGTAACTATTTGCATTTTAATTACTGTTGTGTTCCGCTTTAAACAGCCCCTCTAGAAAATGTGTGGGTGACATTTCTGTTCCGCGTTGCCACGGTCTTATACATTGACAGTATAACGGTCTAATACAATAGGTCTATGGATGTAAAAAACGATCGCGACAAAAAAGTTTTGTAAAAATTATTTCACACTCTACATTTAGGGGGGCCACAAGGGGGTCCAAGCTTGTTGTCACAGGGGCACTGGCCCCCCCTGGCCCCCCCTAGAACCGCCTATGCGATCTGTTACTGTTGATAGCTAAAGTTAGCTAAATTAGCACAGTCATGATTACAGACGTTACCCGATAAATCCAGTCTGGTGCCGATGCTCTGACAAGCAGACGCCCGGCGCGGCGTGTTGCTCGCGTAGGGAAAAGTTCAACACGATTCAACTGTTGCAGCGGGCGGGCGTGTGCGTGCGACGAGCACGAACGCGAGTTTGACGGGATTGCGCCCGCTTGTCGCGTTGCCTGTCAAAACTACAGTTTCTTTTGTTTGATCATAATTACTGATAAAATAAGACACATTCTTTTGTCTTACTATATCAGTAATTATGATCAACCAAAAGGTCAAACAAATGATAGAATTATGTTATGCAGTTTTACAGTTTTTCCTCTATTTGCCACACAAGTCATTTACATACGGGGGGGTTTCCGTGTCCCGTCTTCCAACGCCACCCTTCTACATCCGCCACTGGCAAGGATGATGTCGGTGACCAGCGGTTCCCGTAAATCTCTCATCAAGTAGATTTGAAGTTAGAAGTCAAACTCATCTGTTATCTGCTGCTCACCTGGCAGACAGGTGCTCAGGGAAAGGAAGCCATGTGAGAGAAAAGGTTGAATTCCTGCAAACTGTCAGCAACAAGTTTATTATTAGAGGATCAACGTTGTAGTCATGGACCTTCAACTGAAGACAAACATGACAATAACGCACACATCTCACATGCAATTATAACAAAATCTAATAAAAAGATCAAGAAGATTAGATGTCCTATAAAATACAGTAAATCAATTATTAATCACTTCATCAGTTGTTGATGTGGTTATGGTGTTATACAGCTCGTGGATTTAAAGATGTCTTGTTTCTGCAGGAATTCAACCTTTTCTTCCACAAGACAATAGTTTTTCATTATTAAAAACAATGTGACGGTAATTATAGGCTACATTCTACATCTGTTTCTTGTAAGGTTTGTTGCAGTAATGTCTGATGATAACAGATATGTAAAGTATATTCCTGCTACCTCAGCAGAGCAAAAAACATAATCAAGGACTCCTCTCACCCTCAGGAAGGCGTTCCAGGTCTGTCAGAACTCCCACATCCAGGTTCAGAGGCAGCTTTTTCTCCACAGCCATCACAGCTCGAAACATTCAGTTACAGAAATAGGACTTCATCATGCTGAATGATTATCTTGTCTGTGTCGCACTGCATTTGCACTTTTCCAGTACTGTGATCTTTGAAAAGATTTTTTTGGTGTGAGAGTACAGCGTGTGAGTAAGTGTATGAATGTATACTACTACGCACTAGAAGTAGGCTACCTGTCCCACGTGTGCATATGAATGTATACTTCTAGGCACCAGAAGGAGTAGCGCTTACATTTCGTTGTGACAATGTTTTACAATGACAAATAAATGATTCTGATTCAGATTTGTGTTTGTTGCAGTAATGTCTGATGATTACAGATACGTAAAGTATTTCCCAGAAGATCGTTTTTTTTAATGACTGAACCATCAAATGGAAAAGTCTTGATGTTGTGTGTTTAGATCTTTTATTTTTCATAATAACACACAGAGAAAATATTAGATTGTGAGTGGCTAACGTGTATTAATGTATGCTGGTGTTGTCTCCCTTCTCTACAGCTGAGTGTGGAGTAATCCTGCATGTTGAAGGGATTTTACTGCATTTTGATTTAATAGAAATGACTTGTTTTCTTCCTGACACACGAGACGATCTTTGTTCAAAACTCAGCACCAGCAAACGGCGCTAGCTGGATCCCTCTTAGCCCAGGCCGATGTGATGAGTCCATATATGGACCTAGACTGGATCAGCTGCGTGCTGCCTGCCGGACATAGGCTACCGCCGGATATAGGCCTCATGAGAAAAGCGAGTCAGAGCCGGCGGGACTGAAGATGGGGGTCTACTGTGCATTGTATCTGGTGGTCGCGAGTTTTCTGAGGATTTGGACTCCTGCCGAAGGAGGTGAGTGACGCGTTTAGTGCGTGTGCGTGTGCAGGCGTAGATAACCTACACATTGAGACATTGAGATCACAACATCGTCGCATCGGTCTTTCACAATATTATGTTTGGAGGTGGGGCGGGGGGGCACAAAACGAAAGTAAACCCATCTGAGATTACATCACCGATCTGCCTTATAACATGTATAGGCCTATATGCTGCACATGTGGCGTCGATTTCGGTGATGGTGGACGCGCATATCAGATTTCGTCATGATTCAGGATTCCAGTTTTGGATGTGTTGTGGGTGGGCCTTAAATAAAAAAACGTTATCAAATCACTGTTTAACCTAATGCAAATGACTGACTAATGTGTTATATTATCTGTGCTTACTTAATAAAGATTGTAATCGCTTGATGCTCTTTTAATATGCTGTTGCATTGTAAAAGGTTTTGGTGGATAGGACGAACGCAGTCGCTCTCCATGGTTCTGACCATCTCCATTACGCACCATAGGCCGACCTGGCATCTCTCTATAGACCTAACCCTGTAAAAGTAGTCAGGAATCTAATATTTCCCCAAAATATAGTTTAGTTCTGCTCGTATAACATGACTAGGCTACTCCAAACTAAACCAGACTCCTTTCTTTCCACAGCTGCCCCGCCGCAATGAGCTCTCAGCCAACTACAGGTGGATTAACCCTCAACATCTAAACTAACATGTTTCACTACATGACTAATCTGAACTGGACTAACTGTCTCTGAACACTGACAGTCTGTTACAGTAGGCTACCTGTATTTATTTGGGGCTAAATCTGTGATTGATTTATTTCACTGTATTATATTTCATGTATTCGACTGTACAGCACTTTGTGATTGGTGTCTGTGAATGGTGCTATATATATATATATATATATATATATATATATATATATATATATACATATATATATATATATATATGCCTACACTTTGTTTGCTTGTTATTATTATTTTTATCAGGCCAAATGTTGCAATCAAGTTAACCGTCAAGTAAACTCAGAATTGTGAGAATAAAGTCAGAACTCAAATAATTTTTTCACCAGTGGCCCTAATCTTCTTCCGTATATTTCTTCTACATATCCTTTGTTGATTTTCTTCTGACTTTATTCATACCCTTTCTCTTGTGAAATACTAATGGCTTCTACCTTTTCAGACCTCTAAGACCTATCTAAATGAAACATATGCTTCCTGACATGCCATCGTTAACGGCCATTGATTGACAGCTGACTTGGATTCAGCTGCCATTCTCCCTGAACTGAACTCTGATGGATGTCTCTTTACCTGATGTGTTGCAGATGTTGAGGTGTCCTGTGTTTTCATGGAGAGCTGCATCTTACCGTGCAGCTTCCAGTCTGGGGAAGGTTTAGTCCTCCACTGGATTCAGATGACAACAAGCAACACACCTGTCCACTCTTACTACAGTAACAAAGACCAGTTCACACACCAGGACCAGCACTTCAGAGGCAGGACGTCTCTGTTCCAGGACCAGATCTCCAGAGGAAACGCCTCACTCTTGCTGACAGGAGTGAAGATTCAGGACCAGGGAAGATACAAGTGCTACACCAGCACCTTCACAGGATACAAGGAGTCATTTATCAACCTACAAGTCAACGGTATGAGAAACACAACAAATATGTGTTTTCCACACTCAGTTTCCAGATTATTAGCTACACCTGTTATAACTAAAACAAGAGTCCTTCATAAAGGTCACAATGTTCAGTTTCTGTTGTTTCAAAGAGGTGTTCATTCAGATGTCTTATCATTTGGGAGGCTTCAATGTGTGCTGGTGTTGAGTTGTGCTGACTTAGGCCAAGAGGTGTTTCAGTTATTTAGTCAACCATGTAGAAGGGGGGTGACAGGAAACAGCTGCATGCATCACTATGTTTAGATACGTTACAGCTCTACCTCCCAGTGTCAATATACATCAAGCAGCAATGTCATCTCCCACATTACCACCATTTTATATAAAGGAAATATTACTTTTTCTTGCAGCTCCGGTCGATAGAGTCGACATTCAGCAGGTAGAGAAGAGGATCACCTGCAGCTCAGAGGGGATCTACCCTCAGCCTGAGCTCACCTGGTCCACCAGCCCTCCGTCCAACGTGAGCTTGGAGAACAATCCCACAGTCCAGCAGACTGAACAGCTGCTCTACAACATCAGCAGCTCTCTGATAGCTTCAGATACTGATCTGGTCTACAGCTGCACCGTCAGCACGCGCACAAACAAGAGGACGGCCACTTTGTTTAAACCAAGTAAGTGTTTCTAAGAAGACTCTTTTAACCTGGAACCAGATTCTGATCAGAAATACTAAAATAAATAGATATTTTATCACTTCTTTACATTTCTGTGTTGTATCATTCCAGCTTCTATCAGTGGTTTAGACACTCAAACAACGATCCCCTGCACCTCAAACACTCCACTAACAGGCTTCAGCCTCACCTGGAGGTTCAACCACAGTCAGATCATCCTGAACCAGACCAGAGTTAAGCTAACAGTCTCAGAGGAGTGGAGGCAGCAGGTGGAGAGTGTGTCTGAGTCAGGCAGCCTCACACTAAAAGACTTATCTTCAGATCAAGACGGGATCTACACGTGTGAACTCAGTAATGCTGAGGAGACCTACGTCACCAACACTCTTCTGAGGATAGAGAGAAGTTTAGGTAAGGTAGCAGGAGGTGGTGAGTTATATTGAGCAAGAACTGATATCATCTGTAAGACCTGTATCTGACCTGAAAGAATGAAAACATGTAACCTGTCAGTATTTCTATCAACTGTCAAAAAAAATTTACAAACAAATCAGAAAGTAAAATGTCATCATAACACAACAGTTTAGAAAACTCACTTTCATATTTTACCATGAAAATATTTAGATTCTTTCCACACTGAGATACAGTCTTTGTAAAGAGTTAGTTAGTTGTGATTCACACTAACCGCATCGCTGGACAGTTTCAATCATCTTCCTCTTTTTCTATTTCAGGGGATTCAACCAATGTTAGAGTTATTATAGGCGGTGTGATTGCAGTACTTGTGGGTATAGCAGTACTCGGCGGCCTGGTCTGTTACTGTAAAAAGAAAAAAGGTAAATGACATTCTCCCACCACTTTTAAATTCATGTACAGTATGGTTGTATAATTTTTGTTTATTGTTTGCATAGAGAGGTTTACCATTTACAATCAGCCCAGGATGCACAAACAGCAGAAGCTCATACAGACACAAAGTATATACTTTACATATACTATACATAGTATATACTGTATGAAATTCCGGTTTTCCTGCTGCACAACTTGAGCTCACAGAACTGTCACGCTGTTGGTGTGAAGGAACGTCTTCCTCATAAGCTCTCAGTCAATCTGTTGGTCTTCTATTCCGTGACTGATAATGTCTGAAACTCATCTATTGATGATTTTGTCTTTTACATGTTGCAGGACAAGAAAACCAGACAAGGCCTAAAAAGTAAGTAAATCATAAATGCACTTCAGAAACTACAGTATGTGATTGCCCTGTTATAAATATTGCTGAATGCAAAATGCTCGATATGAAGACATTTAATTTGCAACTGAAACGGGGATTAAAAGAGAAATCTGACCAAATCAAATGAAGGAATCATGAATGTTGTGATGGAAGTTGTTCTTTTTTTTTACTGAAGAACAATAAATGATTGGTTTGAGTTTTACCTTTTGGTGTTTTGGTGCTGAATTTTATTTTTATTTCGTCTGCAGTGGAACTAAACTTCCAGCTGAAAATGGAGCAGAAACCACAACATCGAGCACCTCCAAGCAACTCCTCCTGCTTAACGAAGATCAACAACAAATACAAGAACATGTAGAAGAAGAATGAAAAGAACAAGAACAACAAGAAGACTATCTCCGGGAAGAATAGTCTTTTCTGCATGGCTTCTCTTTACTGGAACCTCGAAGAAAAAGAAAACAGCAAAGTCCAAATAATAGACCAGTCTTAAGTTGAAATCATTTTGTTATCAGCTAAAGTAAGGGTGAACTTTCATCTCTAGAAAGCCTAGTGAACATCTGACAGCTGATGAAGGACACGCTGCACCCAAACTCTGATGCTCTGACCTAAACTGAAACAAAGCAGCTCTGGTCTCAGCTCAAGTCATTTACTCCTCAGCCAAAGACTTTAAATGTGCAGCTTCACTACCATCTGGTGGTTATTTATGATAAAGTAGTTTACTATGGTGCATATTAAAGGGTTAGGTGTTTGTTAAAATAGGGCTTATCATGGTCTCCTCTAGCTGTAGATAGGTGGGGTCTCCTCTAGCTGTAGGTAGGTGGGGTCTCCTCTAGCTGTAGATAGGTGGGGTCTCCTCTAGCTGTAGATAGGTGGGGTCTTCTCTAGCTGTAGATAGGTGGGGTCTCCTCTAGCTGTAGATAGGTGGGGTCTCCTCTAGCTGTAGATAGGTGGGGTCTCCTCTAGATGTAGATAGGTGGGGTCTCCTCTAGCTGTAGATAGGTGGGGTCTCCTCTAGCTGTAGATAGGTGGGGTCTCCTCTAGCTGTAGATAGGTGGGGTCTCCTCTAGCTGTAGATAGGTGGGGTCTCCTCTAGCTGTAGATAGGTGGGGGTCTCCTCTAGCTGTAGATAGGTGGGGTCTCCTCTAGCTGTAGATAGGTGGGGTCTCCTCTAGCTGTAGATAGGTGGGGTCTCCTCTAGCTGTAGATAGGTGGGGTCTCTAGCTGTAGATAGGTGGGGTCTCCTCTAGCTGTAGATAGGTGGGGTCTCCTCTAGCTGTAGATAGGTGGGCCAACGCATCTTTTGTGCATGCATTGTTTTAGTCCGGTGCAACACCGGCAGCGCTGCCGCTAGTTAGCTTAGCGTAGTGAATGGAATCCTATGTTGCCAGTTAGCATGTTGTGAGTAAAAGTGAGCCAACAAAAGACAAAAAAACAACCTAATTACATGCACTAAGACAAAAAATCTCCAGATAGCTCTAACTCCACGTTGGTCTAAGCTTCTGCGAGCGTCTGTCTCTCTTTACGAAGGGCCTCCTTCTCTCCCTTCGTCTGCTCCAACTTCACCTTCAGATCTTGTGTGATAAAGACCTGCAGGTCGAGGTCCTTTTGGGTTTTTTGCAGCAAGTGGGTGATTTTTTCCAGCTGTGACTTCAGGTACTCTGTTTCCCTGGGGGGGGAGGGGACACGTTCAGCCAGCTGAACTTCCGAGCCACACACCTCCCTCTGCATCGGCTTTTTCTCACGGCTCCGGCTGCTGCCCTCTCTCTGCTTTTGGAGCTGATCGAGGACGTCGGCCAGTAAGTCCTCTCGGATGATCAGATGAACTCTGCCCTCAGATCCACTTTGGGTGAGACTCGCCTCTCCGTCCTTAAGTTCACGCCTTGCCTGTTCTTCAAAGTGCCTGAGGTAGAAATCCATCTGCGGTTCGATCTCTCTGCCGTTGAACTCCATGTTGTCCAACGTTGTATTCTGCTGGTCCAGCGTCTTTTCTCTCGTTGCAATGTGCACCTTTGGATTGCCACAATCAAATGACTCTCTGATACAAACTGCCGTCTGAGTGACTTTGGGTCACTGTCAGTACCCGATCCGTTCCGCCTGCACAATCCGTTCTGCGCATGCGTATAATTGCGTAGTAGAAAACCTGTGCGATTTGTATCAAGCATGCGTTGAAACACTTGACGGCAACTGGCAGATATTGGCAGATATTTAGAGGGCCATTAAATCCGCAAGCGAAGCAGCAGAGAAGGCCACAAGGTGGCTTTGGATTAAGAGGGCTGATCCGTGGACTGCTACTGGGACGCAAGTCGTGGCTTGATCAACCCCGGCTGGGTCGCCTGGGCGAGGGTGTATGATGTTGCGAGACCCGAAACACCCAATGATCCCAGGATACATCACTGAGGATGCGTCCCAGTGCATCCTTGAGATGTTTCTTGCATAAATTAAGACGTGTTGTCACTGATCCAAACCGCGTAGCGACGTCGTTGTTGTGTTGTTTATGTTGATAGTTTTACTGGTAATACTCCGTCTTGACCATAGACCATTAATTAATTATTAATATACCTGTCTATGGTCTTGACTAATAACGCAACGAAGTGTAAACGTACGAAAGCGTCCTTTCAAAGCGAGTTAACCACTGCTGTATCTACATGCTAACGGCAGTAAACATGTCATCTTGTCGGCCATTGTTGTGTAAATTCTCCCCAATTCTGGGTGTCATTCCTGCTGAAACATGTCCGATTGGGTTGTGTTTGGTTCAGAAGCCTTTATCTGAGATTTCTGACGTTAGAAAGCGCTGCTTCGTTCCACTACAATCTAACGTTAGCATGCTCCTAGCTAACTTATGTAGCTGCATGCTAATGCAACATAGCTGTAATCTTGGCCAATGCTGGTCATTTCTCCCACAGTTCCAGTCACTTTAGTACTGGGACATGTCCGGTTGTCCGTAGTAATGAGATCTCTCACAGAGATATACTTTTATAAAAGTAAAAACACATGAAGTGAGAGGTGTATACACATGATTAAACTTTATTTAAAGCATGATTAACCTGAAGCAGGACGGAGCAAGGCTCCTAGCTCAGGCTAGCTAGCGTTAGCTAGCAAATTACCTTCAAAAGTTGCAAAGAAATGAAGAATCGTAAGCCTTTATTTAATTTGCTACGTGGTGTCGTACTGGACAACCCTCCGTATATCATTAACTGATACTTTAGGCAACTCCAGCAAACAACTTGTACCGTCAGTGTCTAATGTTTTCTACCAGTAACCGGCGGAAATGTCCAAACATAACTACCGGTAATCACGCATGCGCAGAACCGATCAGGTAGTGTCGTAAAACATGCGCAGGACGGATCGTGCAGGCGGAACGGATCGGGTACCGACAGTCAGAACTAAAGTTGGTTCCCAGTATTCATAGTGTGTCGTTATGACAACAACAACAACACCATGTATTCTTATGTTTTCAATCCAAATGGTTATTGATTCTGTTGTTGCTATGGGATACCAGTTTGTTTATGTTTGAATATACAGTATGAATGTAATGATTTCTGATGATTCCTAAAATATGGCAAAGAAAGAACACTGTCACTGCACGATGTGAGTCTCAACACGATCTGAGTATGCTCAGATTTAAACAATTTACGGCATAACGCCAATAACGGAAGCTGGGAACAGCAATAATCGAAGATACAGAAGATGGAAATAGCAGTAATGTATTATTTAGCGTAACGCATCACATGTTCACGGCATGATCCCTCACGTCAGTTAATAAAAAAAGTCAGTAAAAATGGAGCTACATGACCAAGTTGGTTCACTGCTGGCTACAAGTTAGCAATCAGACACAACAACGGCTGTTACTGGAATGGCGTTTTGAGCTAACGTTAGCAATCAGACAATCATAGATAGCATTTGAAAACGTTTTTGAAATGATTTACACCTTCTATATCTTCTATTATTGCTGTTCCCATCTTCCGTTATTGTCTTTATGCCGTAAATTGGTTAAATCTGAGCACGCTCAGATCGTGTTGAGACTCAGTGACAAACACTTTACGAAATATGGAAAGGAAAAAGATGGAGCAGTACGCGCAAGTATGCGCCATGTTGGGACGCCATTTTCTCTAACTCCAATAACCATGTCCGCTCAACATTTTTTTTTGGTACTTTTATTCAAACTGTCCAATACTTTTAATGTGGGATCTGAAAAGCCGTTTATCCCCTGCTCATGTTGATCTTGTACATGTTAAAAGTTGTGGTAAAGGAACTGAAATATGAAGCTGTCCCTCGCTGCTGCAACAGTGAGGTAAAAAATACGCTTGGCCAGTGGATTTTTTGGATCTACCCACCAACTTGGCCGACGAGTCAAAAAGTTAATTTCGGACGCTGGCTGGAAGGGGGTCAAGCCCTATGTTCCTAGCCTGGTTGACAGCAGACCCTTCTCAGCTGTAACTGAGAGCAGGTCTGGGGGGAAGCTTCATTCACAGCTCATTTCCAAAGGGGCGTCACCAACGGACGCCGCCCAAATGCCCCCGGCCACAACCAATCAGACCAACGATCTGGGTGACGGAGCCATAACGTGAGGTACGAGGTAACAGAGCCTTTTATACATTGTCGGGCAAATAAAGTCTTTAAACGCTTCAGATGTAAAGTTATTGGCTGCCAAAGTGACGCCAAAATTAATGGAAGTCAATGGGATGCTAAGGGGTGAGGAGTCTGGTAGCATTAAAATGGCGCCATAGGAGGCTTCACTCTGTGGAGAGAAGCTCGCCTCCTTGGTCAAAAACAACGGGGTCACTTTGTCCATTTCTTTAACTGTCTATGGTCGCTGCGCTTCGGTGGCCGTCATGTTGAATGTAAACAAAAAGCTGCTTGCAGTCGATGCGCTATCGTGTAAAGCCGCCTCAACGGTTGTGATTGGTGCCGCGATTTGGAGAAATTGGAAATGGGTTTGAACGGGCTCTTGGCCAGACGGACTTGCAGAGCAAATCTCAAATTTGCCAGAAGGTCGTCAGGGATTTCCCAGGCTACAATGTTCCCACATAGTAGCCCGAATAAGTGACAAAATAACGCCAACATGTTCCCATTTCCATGTTGTGATTTGTGTAGTCACAGCGTGTACAAACAAGGTCACATGACACACAGCCATCTTCTAACTGTATATAAACTGGGAACTATATTCTCAGAAAGGCGAACCACTGCTACTCCTGCTACTTGGGAGGAGTGATATGCTCGCGGCACCTGAGACCGTGAAGCGTGAATTATACTGACCGCTCCCAAGGTGGCGCGCGACATCGTGACATCACGGGAGCGCCGTAACCGTTTATCCTCACGCGTGGTGGTCGCGACACTAGTTGCGGTCTTCTCCTGAACAGACGTTGCTCTTTCTACGGACTAGAAGAAGAAGAAAAAGGTAAACAACGGCAGAACTGGCAGCAGCGTTGACGTCAATGCTTCGATTTGATTGGATGAGCTACTTGGTGGGATCGAGTCTTTCATTCACCATAAAATAACTCATCTTAACTCAGTAAGTTTACCAGAGAGACCTGCAGTCACTCAAGAGTCCTGGCATCACGTTGCCCTCGAACTCGTCCGCGCTTCCTGTTTCCGCTTTGTCGTGCGCCGCTGAGTGGTGCACGACCTCTGGTGATCTACGTCATTTTGACGTCACATTGGCGCGCGACGGGTCGGCAACAGCGACTGTAAAAAGGCCTTTAATCTCCCCCCTCATTAGGTTTGAGGATGAGGATGGAAACAGGTGTGTGTGTGTGTTTTTGAGTGTGTTTTTGAGTGTGTGTGTGTGTGTGTGTGTGCGTGTGAACAGAGTCTCAGGAGAAGCGAGCGTTTAGAGAAATCTTTCCTTGTTTTTATTTATCACACATTTAGAAAATGAACCACACTATACAAATGTCCACCGTTCGGTAATGAAACAGGCCTCCTGCATGAACCCAACCGACCTCAAACCAAAAACAACTTCAGCAGATAAAGAAGCATCATGGCGGCTCTAAACTCACCACCTCCTCCTCCTCCTCCTCCGGTTCAGTCGCAGACTTTAATTACAGGACCGGCGTCGATTTCGTGTCATCGTACGGTGGACTGCGTCGGCTGCCCAGTGACTCGACTTATTTTTACTTTTTAATCTTTTTCACGGTCACTGTGGTGCAGGTAGGCAGTAGCATGCAGACACCTTTGGATGCGGCTCTCCTCTGATTGGCTGTAGGCTAATTCATTACGTTTGCGCTATGTAAAGAAGGGAGTAGGGGTTGTTTTTTTTTTCCTCTTAGAGTCTGTGGTTGTTATTTACAATATGACAACGAGGAAGTGTGTGTGTGTGTGTGTGTGTGTGAGTCCTATGGATGGGACGAGACAGGCGAGTGTGTAGACGGGGTTTCCCAGTCTCAACAGGAGGGATGTTCCTTCATCACTGAAGGGAGAGAAGAAAGTTGACCCCCCCCCCCCACCCTCCCTCCCTCCCCTCCCCTCCTCCCCCCCCCCCTTCAGGTTGGTGGTTGGTTGTCATATCAGGGCGGTCAGCGACACACTCACAACAAGTCCGCCGCTCAGAGGGTTCCTCACTTTATTACTCAGACATAAAATTTAAAAAAAAAAAAAAAAAAAATGAAGAAGATAACAAATAAAATTGAGGAGAGCCGGCGGGCGGGCGGGAGGGAGGTGGGCGTTCAGGCCAGGTAGCTGTACGTGTCCTTCTCGCCGTCCACTCGCTCCAGGTACTCCTTCTCTATCAGGATGTCGATGCATTTCTGTCCACAAGAGGGAGACAAAAACCAAACAGACGAGAGACTAGATTAAATGCCAAATCACCGAGATTTTGCAGAACATTTCTCAGCTCCTGTCGGGGGGGGGGGGCTTTCTCGAAGAACTTTCACGTAAATAGTTTTATTTAAATTGTCACGTCAAATAAGTCATGACTGAAAATAAATATTGAGAGTAATGTAGAGCTGTGGGACTTTGCAAGGTCCCACAAATTAGTAGTTTAAACATGATTCTGTACAAGAAAATAAATCCACGACATTAAAGCCGTGATCCCAGGTGAGCTGGTACGGAATAACCCAGCTGCACTTTTAAACACATTTTTATTGTTGTAAACAAATCCCATAGACAGACACACACACACACACACACACACACACACACACAGACACACACACACACACACACACACACAATATCAGACATTTAAATCTTAAGCTTCAAGTAATCACGTGTCATAAAGTTGAAACATACAATTTAACTGTAAGAGTGTGTGCATGTCTGTGTGTGTGCGTGTATATGTGTGCGCGTGTGTGCGTCTGTGTGGTGTGTGCGTGCGTCTGTGTCTGTCTGTGTGTCTGTCTGTGTATTGTGTGTGTGTTGTGTGTGTGTGTGTATGTGCGTGCGTCTGTGTGGTGTGTGCGTGCGTCTGTGTATTGTGTGTGTGTATGTGCGTGCGTCTGTGTGGTGTGTGCGTGCGTCTGTGTGGTGTGTGCGTGCGTCTGTGTGGTGTGTGCGTGCGTCTGTGTGGTGTGTGCGTGCGTCTGTGTGGTGTGTGCGTGCGTCTGTGTCTGTCTGTCTGTGTATTGTGTGCGTGTCTATGTGCGTGCGTCTATGTGCGTGTGTGTGTGCGCGCGTGTGTAGTGTGTCTGTCTCTGTGTGTGTGTTTCAGAGTGTGTGGGTGTCTCTGTGCATGTCTGTGTGTTACCTTGATGACGGGGACTCTGGGTTTGAATCGGGACGACAGCTGGTTCAGGACTTCGGCCAGAAGCTGCTGGTGCTTCAGGACCTTCCTCATCTTCATGATCCTCACTATGGCAGCCTACACACACACACACACACACACACACACACACACACACACACACACACACACACACACTTAGTACTAACCAATGTTCTTGTAAAATATGACAATCACAAAACAAAAAGGTATTTGTAAGAACAGTACCAGATAATCTTACTAAAATAAAAGTGACTGCCTTACTGTGTATACTCAGCAAGGGTATATATATATATATATATATATATATATATATATATATATATATATATATATATATATATATATATATATATAGGCAGATGGTTAAATCAATATAAAGTAGGGATGCACCGAATCCAGATTTTTGGGGTTCGGCCGAATACCAAGTCCACTGGTTAAGATTCTGCTGAGTCGTGAATCCACTGGTTAAGATTCTGCTGAGTCGTCCTCCCGTCCTCAGTCCGTTACCACGGTAACACATTAATGAAGTAACCAGTGACTGTCCTTCCTTTGCCGTACCTGAAGTTGCTGCGTTCTGGCTGCTGTCTGGAGATTCCTTCACGCACAACTCGTATTCTTTCAGATGTTTTCATACCAGATGTTGTAACGGCGGCCATGTTGTGTGTTGTTTAGGCTCCTCGCCGCCACGAGACAAATCGGCGTTGCAGATTGAACGTGTAGCGTGACTTGAACGTCCTTCTTCTGACTGAAAGTTCTGACAAACAAACACTTGTTCTGCTCACCAGTTCCACTTTCACTTCCTCACAGCCGACCGCATCGAACGCTCCACCTACGTAAACGCCTTCCCGTAATCAACGGCGCAGTCGTCACGGCGACCAGCGGTGGTTCGGTGGAAATTCTTTTTAAGGTTCGGCAGAAATCCAACCCCATCAAAAAGCCCAATAGTTGGCCAGATCTGGATTGGGTGCATCCCTGGTATAGGCAGTATTTAAACCTTTTAAAAAACTGCGAGTAGAGGAGTAAACCGCGACCTGAATGAGGAGCTTTCGATCCTCCTCGATGTTCTTGTGAGTCGTCTCCTGCTCCTGTTTCTGCTCCGTCTTCATCGGGACGTTGATGTTCACCCTCAGTTTCTTACTGCGGCGGAGAAACAAAAGAACAAAGCATGAATAAAAGCAAACGTCCGTAACACTGAACGACGTTAAACGGGGTTTCTGCACGTTTTACCAAGTCAAATTTAAGACCTTTTTAAAAGACCTTTTTAAGTAGCCTGACAAGCCAGACCCAACATCTGGATGTGGGTCAGACCCAACATCCAGATGTTGGGTCTGACCCACATCCAGATGTTGGGTCTGACCCACATCCAGATGTCTGGTCTGGAAACTCAACCATTGGCAGGGCTCAATCCGAGGGGGCGGGACAAACTGTTGTCTTTCAAACTCTCTCTGCACGCAATAGGATAGCGCTCCAACCAACCAGAGCAGCGCTTGTTGATAGATTAAACTTTAAACTCTGAACACATCTTCCTGTTTTAAGAACGACTTCAGTGCCGTTCTTTGTTCTTTTCTCAAAGAAAAGCTGAACTCCAAGTCTTCCAGAAGACCGCTGTTCTCCAGCAGCAGCAGCCATAAGCCCCGCCCCCACCGACTCTATACACGATGTGATTGGCCTGACAAGAATTTTGTTTTTACAGCTCGCAAGCCAACGGAGAGTTCCTAGACTGACCCTGGCTGCAAATTACATTTGGGTGCGTCTAGATTTCTAGGCTGCTTTTTTTAAAGACCATTATGAATGAAATTTAAGACCTATATCACACAAATATAGGTCACACACACACACACACAAAAAGTCCTGAAACATCGTCTGAAACGTATCGTTAAACTTGTATCGTTAAACTTGTATCGTTAAACTTGTCTTGAAGAATAAAATCTGTTTTATGTCTGTGGAACAGTCTCGCAATAATACCACGAAAGCTGATTGGCTGTAATATAAGTTGCATGTTCGTCTCATTTGTACACACAAGGCGAAGCACTGCTACTCCTGCTACTTGGGCGGAGTGATATGCTTGCAGCACCTGAGAAGCCCAGAGCAGAAGTAGCAGTGCTTCGCCTTTCTGAGAATATAGTTCCCAATTTATGTACAGTTAGAAGATGGCTGTGTGTCATGTGACCTTGTTATTTGTACACGCTGTGACTATACAAATCACAACACGTAAACAGGAACATGTGCAATGGAAACAGGAGGACGGGGCAACGCGGCCGAGTCAAGTCGAGCTGGTACTAGCGATGGAAAAACGCCAAAAATAAATAAAGAAATAACAGCGACAAAGCGCTGCGGGAGCATGTCAATGAGCATTAGATGTAGCGTTACATGGAAGTAGGAAGATTAAGACCTACACAATACTCCACTAAAGAGTTTTTAAGGCCTTAAATTGTGATTTTGAAATTTTAGACTTTCAGACTTTTTAAGACGCCGCAGAAACCCCGTTAGAGAGCACGAAGAGCATTTGTTCCTCACTTCT
>CM042446.1:28928392-28955497 GCA_023631565.1 Gymnocephalus cernua | reverse complement strand
GTGAGGGAGAGAGAAGAAGAGGGGGGGAGAGAGAGAGAGAGAGAGAGAGAGGGAGAGAAAAGCCTTCACCGACTACGTTTACAAGCAGCCAATAACCCGTTAATAACCGGAATATCAGCAATAACCCGGTCGCTCACGGCCATGTAAAGAGAGAGAGTGAGGGAGAGAGAAGAAGAGGGAGGGTGAGAGAGAGAGAGAGAGAGGGGGAGAGAAAAGCCTTCACCGACTACGTTTACAAGCAGCCAATAACCCGTTAATAACCGGAATATCAGCAATAACCCGGTCGCTCACGACCATGTAAAGAGAGAGAGTGAGGGAGAGAGAGGAAGAGGGGGAGATTGAGGGAGTGAGGGAGGGAGAGGGGGAGAGAGAGAGTAAGGGAGAGAGAAAGAGAGAGAGGGAGAGAGAGGAAGAGGGGGAGATTGAGGGAGTGAGGGAGGGAGAGAGAGAGTAAGGGAGAGAGAAAGAGAGAGAGGGAGAGAGAGGAAGAGGGGGAGATTGAGGGAGTGAGGGAGGGAGAGAGGGAGAGAGAGAGTGAGGGAGAGAGAAAGAGAGTGAGGGAGAGAGAGGAAGAGGGGGAGATTGAGGGAGTGAGGGAGGGGGAGAGAGAGGAAGAGGGAGAGAGAGGGAGCGAGAGAGAGGAGAAAGAGAGAGAGGGAGAGAGAGAGAGGGGGAGAGAGGGAGCGAGAGAGTGAGGGAGAGAGAAAGAGAGTGAGGGGAGAGAGAGGAAGAGGGGGAGATTGAGGGAGTGAGGGAGGGAGAGAGGGGAGAGAGAGAGTGAGGGAGAGAGAAAGAGAGTGAGGGAGAGAGAGGAAGAGGGGGAGATTGAGGGAGTGAGGGAGGGGGAGAGAGAGGAAGAGGGAGAGAGAGGGAGCGAGAGAGAGGAGAAAGAGAGAGAGGGAGAGAGAGAGAGGGGGAGAGAGGGAGCGAGAGAGAGGAGAAAGAGAGAGAGGGAGAGAGAGAGAGGGGGGAGAGAGGGAGCGAGAGAGAGGAGAAAGAGAGAGAGGGAGAGAGAGAGAGAGGGGGAGAGAGGAGAGAAAGAGGGAGAAAGAGAGAGAGAGGGGGAGAGAGGAGAGAAAGAGGGAGAAAGAAAGAGAAAGAGAGAGAGAGGGGGAGAGAGGAGAGAAAGAGGGAGAAAGAGAGATATAACTGGAATATTAGCAATAACCCGGTCGCGCGCGGTATGTAAACACCGGCAAAAACACAAATACGCTCATATTCCTGTTTTTAAAAACCCGAATATGACCCCTGGGTTTCCTCTTTTTTTCATGTAAACGCGTATCGGCATATCTCCATCAGAAGGAACATTGATTTGTGTTCTGCGCATGTTCTATTCACAAGGAATCTCGGTCTTTTGAGTAGAGGAACAAAAACCCGCGTGCAGTATACAGGAAGTAAACCAGAAGTAGAGGTAAACATGGCGAGACGCAGCACAGCACCGCACTTTTGGAGCGAGGAGGAAACCAGTTTCTTCATTAGTGTGGTGAAAACCAGGAATATAATGTCTTCTGTTGACGGCAGAAAGTCGGGATATTGCGAATTGATTACGAATCCCACGTATACGGGAGTAACTCTCTCTCTGCTCACGCATGTAAACGGGTTATTCTGAATGTTTCAGAAACCCGAATAGTGACCTTAACCCGACCAGAACCTGGATATTGGCTGCTTGTAAACGTAGTCAGTGCCCTTCTTTCCATGTAGAAACACTCCCCGGTTCTCATATACAGTAACCGATGCCATCGCAGCATCTACGCTAACGGCAGCCTGTGATGTGCCGAAGTCCGTACCCCCCCCTTTCCCTATTAAAAAAAAATAGCCCCCCCCCCCCCCCCCCCCGTTTCCCTATTCATACCTGCAAACTCAGAAGGGCTGAAAAAGGTGACACTACGGTTTGTTTATTGCTAAGGCCACGGTTTCCCGTAGCACTTTACAGTATCTGTATTATCCTAATTTACACATTTTATTCATCAATTCAGAAAGTTTTCTTTCTTATGTTGGTGTAATTACTTGATGTCACTGTAAATGAGGGCCGCCCCTCAATGATCTTTCGAGTTATATAAAAAGGTTGAATGAAAAAAATGAAAATAAAGTGAGATTCCCTGCACGGCGCCCTCTACCTCTACCTGTCCACGCTCACCTGTTCTTGAAGCAGTTGGTGACCAGCTCTCCTTTGGACAGGTGATAGAGCCAAGTCAGCTTCCTGCCGCTGTGTCTGCTGGCGTAAAACGCAGTGAAGCGCTGATAGCTTCGCTCCAGCTGCACAGAAAAGGGAGACAAAAGAGGAGAGTTCAGAGGAGGAGTGGTTCTCAAACTGAGGTCCAGGGACCTTCAGGGGGTTTATCAGTCCCTCCAGAAAAACGCAGAGTTTTTTTTGTGATCGTTGCGGGCAAAAATCCTTGATTATACGGCACGTTTTCTTAAAAAATGCGATGGAATATGCGGGATATTTATGCAATGAAAATGCGGGAACTTGCAAAAAAAAAAAAACTGCGGTTTGATGAAAAGGAGAAAAAAAAAGTGATTCCCCCCCAACACCGTGTTCTCAGTAGGCGTAATTACGTCACTTCATAACGTTCCCATGGCAACAGGGGAAAATGGCTGCTCTTGTGTGAAGTAAACGCAACATTTTTCAACTTTCTGCTGAGATATATGTGACTTCTTTGCAACAAAAATGCGGAGATTATGAAATCGTGCTAGCCCCGCATATTTTGCGCGGAAATCGTCAATTTATGCGGGGAAAGTGCGCCGTATGTGAAGACTTTGGCTGATTATGCGTTGAATTATGAGATCGCATAATCACGTTTTTCTGGAGGGACTGGTTTAAGTGAAGTCTCCGGTTAAAGTAGGGAATTAAAAGTGTTTTTACTGCCCTAACACGGCTAAAAAAAACCCGCAGAGGATCAAATATAACATCGAGTCCTCATGGTTAAGAGAATAAAAGAGATCTAACAACAACGCTCATTGTGAGCTTTAAACACTCAAAGTTTATTGACTAGAATTTAGATTTCTAGAGAAAGCTAACTGCAGTCTTCTTCGGTTTATTAAAGGTTTAATTCAACAACATGCTCACACAGGTCTGAACCAAGTACAAAAACACATTTTCTCCCAAAGCAGGAGCACAACTGGGCCCCTGGTTAGCTCACCTGGTAGAGCGGGCGCCCATATATATAGAGGTTTACTCCTCGACACAGCGGCCGCAGGTTCGACTCCGTCCCGCGGCCCTTTGCTGCATATCGCTCCCCTTCTCTCTCCCCTTTCATGTCTAAGCTGTCCTGTCCAAGTAAAGGCCTACAAATGCCCCAAAAATAATAAAAGCAGGAGCACAATAAAGCCTAATTTCCTAGACGCTTACGTAGTTTTCAAGCTACTCATTAAACCCACTTCTGCACACTGTGAGCTGGGTTGAAAAATAAGTTGCAACTAGTCTTACCTCAGAAGGGAGAGCGAAGGTGCAGGACTGCTGGAAAGGCCAAGACCCAGAGCTGAGGACCTGGATACTGAAGTCCACTGTAAAAACACACAGACATGTTATGTGCTTTGACTACTCACTAGAGCCCAGCAAACATTCCCCTCTGATTTTAAATTCTGTTCATGTTTGGTGCATCTTAAGTGTGATCTGGTATGAACCGCCCAGCAGCGTGTGATATATAAAAGAAAAAAAAAGACATACACTCAAAATGTTTTTTTATTTTGCTGCGTATTTCCTACAATAAAGTAATTCTCTCAAATACTCCTCATGCGTTCTCTTCCGTCTAACCCTACAGTCACACGAGCTACAAAAGAGAGCGACAGGCGCTCGCTTGATGGCCGCTCCTGGGCGTGCCTAGCCTACTCCAGGTTGCTTGGCAACAGTAAACATAAATTCTCCGGTGCTACCTTCAAGCACGTCTTACAAGTCACTTCAGAGTGTGTGTGTGTGTGTGTGTGTGTGTGTGTGTGTGTGTGTGTGTGTGTGTGTGTGAG
The DNA here is from genome assembly GCA_023631565.1 of Gymnocephalus cernua. Taxonomy (NCBI): domain Eukaryota; kingdom Metazoa; phylum Chordata; class Actinopteri; order Perciformes; family Percidae; genus Gymnocephalus; species Gymnocephalus cernua. The sequence continues at coordinate 28,951,534 of CM042446.1, read as the reverse complement.
AATCCTTACAGTCTAGGGTTATGCGAAGATCGGAGTGTGCGTGCGTGCGCGTCTGTGTCTGTATGTGTGTGTGTGTGTATGTGTGTATGTGTGTCTGTGCGTCTGTGTGTGTGCGTGTGTGTGTGCCTGTGTGCGTGCGTGTCTGTGTGTGTGTGTGTGTGTGTATGTGGCTGTGTGTGGCTGTGTGTGTGTGTGTCTGTGTGTGCGTGGTTGGCTCTGTGTGTGTCTGTGGCTGTGTGTGCGTGTGTGGCTGTGTGCGTGGCTGTGTGTGTGTGTGTGCGTGCGTGCGTGTCTGTGTGTGTGTGTGTGCGTGCGTGCGTGTCTGTGTGTGTGTGTGTGTGTATGTGGCTGTGTGTGGCTGTGTGTGTGTGTGTCTGTGTGTGCGTGGTTGGCTCTGTGTGTGTCTGTGGCTGTGTGTGTGTGTGTGTGTGTGTGTGTGTGTGTGTGTGCGTGCGTGCGGCTGTGTGTGTGTGCGTGCGTGCGTGCGTGCGGCTGTGTGTGTGTGTGTGTGTGTGTGTGTGTGTCTGTGTGTGCGTGTGTGTGTGTGTCTGTGTGTGTGTGCGTGCGTGCGTGCGGCTGTGTGTGTGTGTGTGTGTGTGTCTGTGTGTGTGTGTCTGTGTGTGTGTGTGTCTGTGTGTGTGTGTGTGTGTGTGCGTGTCTGTGTGTGCGTGTGTGTGTGTGTGTGTGTGTGTGCGTGTCTGTGTGTGCGTGTGTGCGTGTGTGTGCGTGTGTGCGTGTGTGTGCGTGCGTGCGTCCTTACAGTCCAGAGGCTCCGAGTTGGTCAGGTGTTTCTTGAACTGCTCGTTCAGGTCTTTACTGACTCCGATGTCCTGGAACATGCGCTGCAGTTTGGACGTGTACTCAAAGCCGCACGCTTGCTGCACGAGAACAAGAACAAAACCAGATTCAGCGCGAGGTTTTAAGGTGCAGAAACTGACTGTTTGGCGTTGTTGTTGTTGTTGTGGATGTTGTCATGCAGACAGACTGTGTGTATGTGACGGAGCGCTGGGCTGCTGCAAGTTGCACCTTGAGTTTGGAGATCATGCTGGCCTCTGCGTCGTCGCTGGCGCTGTTCTGGTGGACCAGACGTTTGGCCAGCATCTTAGCATAAAACTTCTGGAAAACATCTTTGTCCTCGATGTATTTGAACACAACCATCTGAGAAGAAAGACAGAAATTCACCTCAATGTGCTGCTGCTAACCTGATTAAACCTATTTGTAAAGTACTGCACAAAACTGACTCACCACTTGGTTGAGCGTGTCCTCCAATTCTGCCTCCTCCGGGTTTTTAGAGCTGAAGAATAAACAGACGCACACAGTTCAAAAAGTGAGATTTCACCCTGTCTCAGGTGGTGAGCTCAGAATAAACAGATTATGAAGAGAAAACACACTGCAGTATTTATGGTGGGATTCACAGGGTACCTCACGATGCGATATATGGCTGGCGATACCGATAATATCACGATACGGCAATTCTGCGATAATCAATATATTGCTGGACAATCCTATAGTGATGCATCACCGTATCGGTCCAACTATGAACACAAAATGCCCGTGAAAAGTGCAGGTTTTCTCTCTTTATTCACTGCAAGTCCGAATTGTTAAGACGATAATTCTGCAGCACAAGTTTGTCAGTCAGTAGATTAAAATGAGACAACAACAGAGCAACTCTGGGTCCAGACTTTGGACTCAAACGTGGCTGGGGCATCTGGTATTTTCCTCAAACTGCTGTCCAGTCCCTCCGTCATGCGATCGCATAATTCAATGCATAATCAGCCAAAGTCTGCATATTTATGCAGGGTTCCACATAAATTGCTGATTTCCGCGTAAAATATGCGGGGCTTGCATGGTTTCATAATCCCCGCATTTTGGTTGCAAAAAAGTCACATATATCTCAGCAGAAAGTTAAAAAATGTTGCGTTTACTTCACACAAGAGCAGCCATTTTCCCCTGTTGCCATGGGAACGTTATGAAGTGACGTAATGTCGCCTAGTGAGAACACGGTGTTGGGGGAATCACTTTTTTTTCTCTTTTTCAAGTTCCTGAAATTTTTGCAAGTTCCTGAAATTTCATCGCATAAATATCTCGCATATTCCATCGCATTTCTTAAGAAAACGTGCTGCATAATCAAGGATTTTTGCCCGCAACTATCACAAAAAAACACGTTTTTCTGAAGGGACTGACTGTCAGCCATCCCGTTGAAAACCTCTTCCTCTTCGGCTCGTTAACTTATGTTCACGTTTCCTTTCGTTCATGTGTCGAGCGCCAGCTCGAGGAGCCGTGAAGCAGCAACGCTGGGAGCAGGGAAATCTATTCAGAGCGCCTTATTTTATTAATTAAAGTATTGATATTTGGAGCCAGCGTATCGATTTCTGTATTGCACGGAGGACAACGATATATTGCCGTATCGATAATTTGTCCCACCCCCGCTGCAGTGTGTGCTACAGATAAATCAGTGTCCTTCAAATAATTGATGAACTATCAGCTGTGGAGCTACACAACCTTAGAAACAGCAGTTTATAAAAGCAGATCGAGTTTACTTAGATGTTACATCATTCTGAGCACTTCCTGTCCATGTGGACCTACAGGGTCATTGCTGATCTTGAAAATCAATAGTTGGGAGGATGAAGACTTGGTTGTGAAATGTTTGTTTTAAGCACTTGAATAATAAATTCATGTTGTTTAGTTTAAAATGGTCAATTATAGTGTGATTAAAACTCAATATTTACATTATTTACAGTACTTGATTTACAGCTCATATGTGAAAAAGGTACACAACCTTATTTGTTTAACAGTAATTTAGTTATACTGCGAACCGTCACAAGAAGTGCTTTTATTTTGAAGTAGCCTACACGGAAGTTGTCTGTTGTGTACTCTTGCTAGTGTACCGAGATGAACGTGAGACGCTAGATGCAAAACGTGTCCGTCAAGCTGAAGTTGTTCACTTTCTTGTGTGTAAAACTGCAACATGTTGAACAGTAAATGTTCCCGGTAAGAGACGAGCGTTTTTGGTCGTCAGTCGAAGCCATTCCACTACAGACATAATGCGGATATTTTTATACCACTACAGAATTTTCCTTGTTCAAAAGGAATACTTCACCGATTACCATTAAGCTTTGTATCAGTAGAAACCCGGCTAGTATTTTCGAATGACTGTGCTTCCCTCCCTCATGTCCCCCCCGATACAAGTCTGGGAAAAAAAAAACCTGATGATCCAAAAAACGTCATTCTGCATCATCAGAGGCTAGAAAATAAGATAAAAAAATAAAAAAGCCTCCGATGATGCAAAATGACGACTTTTGCATCATCAAAGTTTTTTTTTTTTACAGCAATCTCTCGCATCAGGGGGACATGAAGGAGGGAAGCACGGTCATTCGAAAATACTACCGGGGTTCTACTGACACAAAGCTTAATGCTAGGGGAACAGCAATCACATTCAGGTGCACACACACACACACACACACACACACACACACACACACATAATATTTCACGCACCTCTTCTTCAGTAAAGAATCGCAGTATCTGGCCAGAAGTTCGGGGGATTTGCTGGACGACTGAGCCATCCTGGTGACGGCGTTGTTGTTGATGAATCGACCACATGCCTGTGAAAAGACAAGACGGACCATGTTAGAACTAAACCTGTCCGGAAATGATATTTTGACTGTCTGATATAATAATATAAACTATTTATATAGCACCTTTTACAGACAAAAGTCACACAGTGCTTCACATGATAAAATTGTTAAAGTAAGTCCCCGACAGTAAAATGAGCAAGCAAGAAAGACATGAAATACCAGTGAGTTTCTGCTGGTTTCAACAAGTCAAATTTAACACTTTTTTTAAAGACCTTTATGAATGAAATTTAAGACCTATGTCACGACATAAAAGTACAATGAGCAGAGTCACTGTCAAGTGCTTGCAAAGTAAATAAATGTATTCAAATTGAATAGAAGCGACACAGCGTAATAATAATCTTTACATATACAGCAAATTATATTTGGACAAGCGAAAGAAAGAACTACTACAACAACAAAAACAAAATAAAAAAAAAACATTTCAATGAGCATTAGAGGAAACGCTACATGGACGTAGGGAAATTAAGAACCGTTTAAACTTACTTAAGACCTAGAACACAATACTTTTTAAAGCCTAACATTTTCCATACTTCAAAAAGTTGTGGATTTCAACCCGTAGCTCTGTCGTTTGTAAATGTGGAGTGCTGTCAGTAGCAAGAAAAACATAAACAATCGGTGCTGCCTACAGTGTGTTCTCCTCCTGCTGGAGTTAGCACCCAGCAGGCTGAAACAGGGCAGGTTTCAAACCTGTTTTTAGCCTCTAAACATGTTGGAGATGTCATTCCAAGAGGCTACCCATGTGCAGTGATTCCTTCAGAGGGAACACAGAGAATCTGACTGCAGTAGATGTGACAGAAAGGCAGAAAAGTTGTGTTAATCCATACCTCACCGAAAAACAGGAAATAATCAGTGATATGGATTAACACAACTTTTCTGCCTTTCTGTCACATCTACTGCAGTCAGATTCTCTGTGTTCCCTCTGAAGGAATCACTGCACATGGGTAGGCTCTTGGAATGACATCTCCAACATGTTTAGAGGCTAAAAACAGGTTTAAAACCTGCCCCCGTTTCAGCCTGCTGAGTGCTAACTCTAGCAGGAGGAGAACACGGTGGAGGCAGCACCGATTGGTTTAGTTTTTCTCGCTACTGACAGCACGCCACATTTACAAACGACAGAGCTACGGGTCTCCTTTAGGACCTGTGGAAACCCTGTACCAATGGACAAAAAAAAGAAAAGAAGCACAACAATGCCGTCACCGGCAGATTGCAGACGGATTACTCACCTTATCGAGCGCTGCCACGAAGCCGGCGTCGTTGTTGAAGGCAGACATGACCAAGGCGTTGTACTTCTTATGGACGTCCAGGGTGGTCTGGACGTACACTTTGGGGTCCTGCAAGAAACACAAACGTCTTCTATCACGACATATTTTTGTATGAATTTCTTGCATTCTTCTTTTTTGTTAAAACTTACTGACTTCAACTTTTACGCCTTTCAACGAACACTTATTTTGCAAAAACTTCTTTTTTCTGACCTCTTCTTAGTCAACAGCACATGGACATTCAAGTGTTTAAGTTATATTTAAGATAAATCGCTGTCTCTCTGGTGAGAAATGCTTAAACGTCCCTTAGTACATTCATGTGGATTTTTTATTTTATCATCCTTTTTATGATGTGTGTGATGTCTTTAAGCTACTGGGAACTTGAATTTCCCCTTGGGGATCAATAAAGTAAGTAAGTAAGAGTAAGTAAGTAAGAGTAAGTAAGCAAGTACATAAGTAAGTAAGCAAGCAAGTACGTAAGTAAGTACGTAAGTAAGTAAGCAAGTATATAAGTAAATCAGTAAGTAATTAAGTAAGCAATTACGTAAGTTAATAAGTAAGTACGTAAGTAAGAGTAAGTAAATAAGTAAGTAAGAGTAAGTAAGCAAGTACGTAAGTAAATAAGTAAGTAAGTAGGTGAGTAAGTAAGTGAGTAAGTAAGTAAGTAAGTGAGTAAGTAAGTAAGTAAGTGAGTGAGTGAGTAAGTGAGTAAGTAAGTGAGTAAGTAAGTGAGTAAGTAAGTAAATAAGTAAGTACATAAGTAAGAGTAAGTAAATAAGTAAGAGTAAGCAAGTACGTAAGTAAGTAAGTAGGTGAGTAAGTGAGTAACTAAATAAGTGACTAAGTAAGTAAATAAGTGAGTAAGTAAGTAAATAAGTAAGTAAGTACGTAAGAGTAAGTAAATAAGTAAGTAAGAGTAAGTAAGTAAGTTAAGTAAGTAAGTAAATAAGTAAGTGAGTAAGTAAGTAAGTAAATAAGTAAGTAAGTGAGTACGTAAGTAAGTAAGAGTAAGTAAATAAGTAAGTAAGTAAGAGTAAGTAAATAAGTAAGTAAGTAAGAGTAAGTAAGTATCCATCTATAGGACAGCGATCAGACTGCTGAAGACGCTCATGTTTGTTCTCGGTGCTTCGCCGTCTTCTCCTTCAGCTGTAAAAACACGGCTTTTGAAGCTCTTGCGACTATATGTATTTGAACCAGCTTTTAAAATGATTTCGCAAAAATGTCAACAAAACAGATTCCTGTACCTAAATGGCACCAGAAAAGAGAAAGTAAGAAGACATCAAACAAGGTTTTTGTCTTCTGCCTCCTATTCTTAATGTAAACTGACGCCAACCAAACTGTCCAGGTTCGGATCGGTACCTTTTTGTTACTCAAAACGTTAGAATAAACCAGTGAGAATTGTAAGTGAGAGGGGAATAAATTGTCCGTACGTTGAGCGCGGCCTCTCCACACTTCTCGATGGCGGCCAGGCCCTGGTTGTGGATGTGAGTCTCTAGAAGCTTCTTCAGTTCGCCCAGACCGTCTGTGATCCGCGACACCAGGTTGTACATCCGGCCCAGGTCTGAGAAGAGATACAGAGAGTTATCAGCAGGGGAGAGAACTTTAGTCATTAGCTTAATTTCAACCCAAAGGTTAAGCAGATTTTAAGCAAAAGTAAAAACTCATAAGAACTGATTTGTCTGGTTTAAAAAAGGAACACAGCGACTTATTGGGACTTTGTCTTATTCACCGTATCCCCCAGAGTTAGATAAGTCCAGACATACCCTTCTCATCTTTGTGCGTGTTGTAACTCTGTCTGACAGCCCACCGCTAGCCTAGCTTAGCACAGATCCTGGAGGTAACCGGCCCCATCTAGCCTAGCTTAGCACAGATCCTGGAGGTAACCGGCTCCAACTAGCCTAGCTTAGCACAGATCCTGGAGGTAACCGGCTCCATCTAGCCTACTGCTCCCAATAAGTGACAAAATAACTCCAACATGTTCCTATTTACATGTTGTAATTTGTATAGTCACAGCGTGTACAAATAACAAGGTCACATGACACACAGCCATCTTCTAACTGTATACAAACTGGGAACTATATTCTCAGAAAGGCGAAGCACTGCTACTCCTGCAACTTGGGCGGAGTGATTTGCGCAACACCTGAAAAGCCCCGTTGTTACTCTCTGCTCCTCACGACGTGAGACAGAGTTACGACACGCACGGACATGAGAAGGGTATGTATGGACTTATCTAACTCTGGGGGATACGGTGAATAAGAAAGTCCCAATAAGTCGGCGTGTTCCTTTAAATGTGTAAAATGTGAGTCCGCATTAAGACCAAGAAAGTGGATCACAACACTCCAGTTCTGGAGGTCTTAACACTGGCTTCCTGTCCCTTAAAGAATTCATTTTAAAAATACTTCTGTTGGTGCTTTAGGGCCGAAATACATATCTGATCTTCTGCTACATTATGAACCATCCAGACCTCTCAGGTCGTCGGGGACACGTCTGCTTTCTGTCCCCAGAGTCAGAACTAAATACGGAGAAACAGCGTTTAGTTTCTATGCTCCACACATCTGGAACAAACTCCCAGAAAGCTGCAGGTCCGCCGCAACTCTCAGCTCTTAAAATCAAGGCTGAAGACTTTTCTTTTGATGCTGCCTTCTTTTAAATAATTGTTAATTTCATACACTGCACTGTAACTTTTGGCGTTTTAAGCCCCCAACGTCGTCTTCCAGGCAGCGCTGCATGGAAGGCACTAGGATTAGGCAATAGTTAGGATTAGGTGCTTTTAGGGTAACTTTTACTCTTATTCTGTTTTAGCTGTTTTATTATATTTTGAATCGTTTTTAACTGCTCTTCAAAAACACTTTGAATTGCCTTGTCACTGAAATGTGCTTTACAAATAAAGCTGCCTTGCCTAAATAATGGTTATTTGGAGCTCTGATGTTGCTGTTCGGTCAGTCCGAGCTTCAATCAACTGGTTTTAGAAGTCCAAAAGGTCGAGGTAGAGACTGTGGGGCGTTCACGCTTTAGCACCGAGACTTTGGAACACGTTACCTCCTGATATCCGCGCTATAACAGACGTAGCGCGTTTTAAATCTAATGGCTTTTAATACATAGTAGCGTTGTGACATTCTCCGTTCTTCCTGCTTTTATGTATTCCTGTCTGATATTACTGTATGTTATGTTTTACTGTTGTTTTACTTCATGTAAAGCACTCTGGATACCTGCTGGTTGCTATATAAGTAACTGTTGATTGATTAAAAGCTGCAGGATCAGCGGACACAAATCGCAGGGTTTACCTTCGTTCTTGTCGGCATCCAGGAGGTTCTGAAACTCGGTGTGGAAGATCTCCAGGTGTTTCTCTATGAGGACCTGCTCACACTTCCTGGCCAGCTCGTCCTGAGTGGATTCATGGAGGTAAACCTGCACACGCCGCTGCTCCTCCAGCAGACGAGCCTCCGCCTGAGGAAATAAAAACACAAACATACAGTCATTTCTTTTATTATGACAAGATCGTCAACAGGGTTATGCAGTTATGCTAACTAACTCAAACTGAACTAAAACTAGTAAACACACTCTGAAAACTAAAAGGTATTTTTATGGTCGTGCGTAGAATCGACGGCGCAGATACGCCGTAGCCTGACGTGCACCTCTCAAAAAATGTAACAACACGTCGCTCGGCCGTGGCTTGGTAGCGTTGCATTTCCCACCGACTCATTTCCTGGTTCTCCTTCACCATAAACAACATGAAATCAAGGAGAGCATTAACTTCTCCTGCTCCAGATTCCCCACCGTCAGAAAGAACAGGGGAGACACTTTTGTTTCTATGACTCTAGAGTCGCTACTCGCTCCGGAGCTAATCGCCGTCACTCTCTCACTTCCTCCTCGTTCTAAAACACACTCCACACACACACACGCCGGCTCGACGCACATGCCACCGCACAAGTATAAGTAACATCAGGCCGCTTACGTAGGCCACGGCGAACGCTCTGCGTGGAGCCTCCGCACAACCGTAAAAAGGCCTTAACTCAAACTAAACTAATCCAAAAGTCAAAAATAAGATAAAATAGAAACTAAAAACCATAATAATGATGCTTCACAACCAGTTTAAATGTTTAAAACCCTAGTTTTAAAAGCAACACGAGCCACTCTTTCATAAAGTCTGCCATGTTACATTACATTACATGACATTTAGCTGACGCTTTTATCCAAAGCGACTTCAGAGGTCGCACGCCTCTGGAGCAACTAGGGGTTAAGTGTCTTGCTCAGGGACACATTGGTTGATGGATCGTGGTGGGAATCGAACCCAGGTCTCCCACACAAAGGCATGTGTTCTAACCACTGCGCCACCCCCCCCCCATGTTGAGTGCATTCATCCGTAACAGTGTGCTGCTGAAGCGGAAGGAGCGTCTACCTTCTTCATGTACTCGGTGACGGGGTTCTGCTGCAGGAACTCTGTGCTCTCGCGTGTGTAGAACCGCTCCGTGTCAGTGAGGAACTGGCATTCAAAGTACTCCTTGTACACGGACAGCGTGGGGCCTTTGGCGAAGGCGTCCTCTTCGTTCAGACCCAGCTCAACTGGAGAGGGAGGAGAGGGGAGACACGAGAAACAGGGGTTAACGTGAGGAGTCAGGATAAACCCTGTGATACGACGTTCACAGTTACTCAACAGGATCACACAATTCACTCAACTCACAATTCGATTCACTTTTTTTTTTTTTTTTTACAGAATGAGCTGCAGACAAATGCCTGGAAACATTTACATTTATTTATATAAACTGTGCAAAACAACAGATGTGTCATCTTATCAAAAGTGACCAAGTGAAATTGTATTTTAGCTTAAATAACAATTTTTTGTTGTTTTTTGTGCCATTTTTTAGGGCCTTTTTGTTGTTGTTGACAAGACAGCTTAGACTTTGAAAGGGGAGAGGGGGGGGGGGGTGACATGCAGCAAAGGGCCGAAGGTCGGAACCGATCCTGCGGCCGCTGCGTTGAGGACTGAGCCTCTGTATATGGGCACGCACTCTTCCAGGTGAGCTACCCAGGCGCCCATAAATAACAAAAATTAAATTTAAAAAAAAACAAATACCACATGAAAATATCTAAATAAATAAGAAATACCTCTTTAAATAAGAAAACTGAGATGACGTTGTGAGCTCTGAAATTAAGACAAATGAAATCTAAAGTAGATTAACGACCTAGGACGTTTAAAAATTGCATCGCAATTCATTTTTCATCTCAACAGGTTGCAATCTTTACACATTTATATCCATTTTTTACCGATTAATGGTGCATCGTATATATATATATATAAACTTATAGTTTCATAGTCACTTAGAGAATCATTATGAGGAAGAACTAAATGTCACTTAATGTTTTCATTTCTTCATCTGGGTTAAAAACAACTTATTTGGGAAATCGTCCTCTGCACCTGGACTTGACTTTTAGTATCTAGCGATATTCAGACTTTCATAAACCCTTTTTATAATAAACGGTGGTGCGTGTATGTTGTCTGCTTCAGCCTCGACTTGAGAGCAGCTGATCAGAAGTCAGGTTGGACAATATCTCAAAAATGATTTTATCTGTTAACATCCTATATTTACTCAACAAATCCTGCAGATGTTCAGCTTAGATTTTCAGATCTATCAGGACAGTATTGGTCTAAAATCAAACCTGATATCAATGTTCTCCGCTGAATGTCGACAGACGTACTGTATATATTCATGATCACAGCTAGATAAAGCAGAATTAAAAGATCCTACTGGGTTATTATACGTACAGAAGCTCTGAAAACGGGTCTTCAACGCCAGAAGGTCGGCCTTCAAGCGCGAGGTCAAAGATGTCTGATTTAAGCCCAGAGATGAAATTAACAGTGACGTTTTAAATAGTTAAGTTAGAGTTAAGATGGCTGCTTTTTGGTAACCTTCCCTGAGAGTTTTTATTTTCCTTTCACACTTTATTTAATCATATTTTTAGTCCAATAAAGAAAATGACTCCAGATCATTAGCTGCGTTTACGTGGACCCTAATATTGCACTAATCAGAATAAAAAAATGCCTCGTTTAACCACCTCAACCGGAAGAGACCGACACGATCGGAAGGAATTCCATCGGATTATGGGCCGGTGTAAACCTTTCATAATCCATTTAATATATTAGGATCTGATGTCCATTTAAATGCTTAATTAGATTGTTTCTCTCTGCACACGTTTGCCCAGCGTGGAGAAACATTACGACAGGACGACCAGAAACATGGCGGCAGCAAAACAAAACTCTTTTGTGGCTCAAAGATTTAAAGATTGACAGAAGATTATTGAACGAGGCTGAGGCTCTAAACAACAAGGTAATGAACTAAGCTGGAATCCACCCCAACTATCCTCAATAAAGTTGCAAAAAAAAACAACAACTTTCTGTTCTTCTCCCGTTATATTTCCTGCAGATTCTACGCTTCACAGCGGGTGGAACCTCTTTGCACGAATCGCTTGAAAACTGGAATCAAAAACTCAATTATATGTATATATTTTTTACATGTATACATGATTTGATGTAATTATCCAACTGATCATGACTGACCGACCGACTGACTGCAGTTAACTCAACTTAAGTTAAAGTCGACTTACTTATACCTCACTTTGTACCGGCTTGTAACGCCTATTGTATTTTGTATTTTTGTACTGCATTGAATGAGAAACTGTATGCAGTCTTGCACGTTTATACCTTATTCTTGGCCAGGTCGCCGTTGCAAATGAGAATCTGTTCTCAACAGCCTACCTGGTTAAACAAAGGTTAAATAAAAAAAGTAAACTAAAAGCGTTTTCATGCCGGGTCCATGGGGGCAAAAAAGAAAATCAACAGAAGAAATCCTCCCTCTCCGTCGTAGCTTTGGATGTATTTGTATACTTCCCACTAAAAGTGATATTTCGGGACAGCCGTGGGCCGTGTTAACACACATCTGATCACTGTATTTAGCATCTATGTAAACAGTTAAGTTGGGATCTCTTATCAGAATGATTTCAAATCGAGTTGAATACATATTGTGCATATAAAAGCAGCTACTGAAGAAGTGTAGTAGCTCAAACTTCCTAAAAAAAAAAAAAAATGTATATAGTATTTTTGAAACCTCCAGTGAGGAGCTGCTATGAGTCGTTGCTGTGTGTACATGTGGAGCTCAGAGTTATAAAAACATGGCTTCTTTCTTTATCTGAAGGCGCTGACACACCAACCCGATTACCGGCCGTCTGACGGTCTGGCGAGGTCGGTGACTCGAGTCTGTTCGCCGTGTTCCGTGCCGTCGTCAGTCGGAGGAGGAGCCGTCGGCTTTAATTTGCCAGCGGGCAGTCGGACTCAACGACCAATCTGATTGGTGGAGTGCTAACCCGGAAATGGCGAGCGGGGTGAGCGTGACTAACGCCTCTCAAAAAAATCTTTCAAACTGACCTTTGTTGATCAAAAAAAGACGGATTTCTCCTATTTCTCGCTTAAAATGTTTTCAGACACACGTTTCGGTGAAATATTTTCCTAAAATATGAGATCGTGGGCGGCAATACAGATTAGCGCCGCCCGCTGTTACGGAGACTTATTACGTATCGAGCACGCGCAGAACGTACGCTCAAGTCGGCGTCGCTTTTTGGACCGACGGGAGCCGACCGATCAGTCCGCCGGTCGGCCGTCGGGTCGGCGTGTCAGGGCCTTAATGTCTGCCAAACGACAGGCGGCTGTTTCTCTTTATTTCTTCACTGCACGTGTTGACCTACCATAGGACTGGACCACACCGCTGATCAGTCTGGTGTTAATGGTCTCCCCATTCCTCTCTCGCTCTATCAGCTTCAGCACAGCGTTTGTTACCTGAAAAAGAAACGTTAGTTTAGCTCAAGGAAATTCTTTGCGGTGACAAAAAATAAAAGCAAACAGGAAAAGGAAATACAGACTTCTGCAGGTTAAACGCACATGAGCTTAATTGACAAAAATACAAGATTAACGATTTGCTTTTCTTTACATTGTTTTTTTTTTTTTTTCTCTTCTCACTCCACTTCCATAAAAAAGAAAGTAAACACACCTGTTTGTTGAGGGGTCGGAATAAACACTCCCTCCAGGTCACAAGTGCCAGCTGGGAGGAAACCGCAGCGTCCGAGAGAGAGAGAGGAGAGGAGAACGAGAAGGTTAACGACAGGTCAAGACTTCAGGCTGCGTGTTTTGTTACTCGTCTCCGTTTCCTTTTGATCAATGTGATCCATGCTAAATGAGTTTCAAATGACTTTCAAGGTCCTGTAGGGGGAATTCTTTTGGGGGCTGGAAATCACAAAAGGCCTCTTTCTGTACTCTTAAAAAACGTCTTCACATAGTGGCGATATCACTTTTAAAATCAAGGCTGCATCAACACAAACATCAGGCACAGTCACGGGTTTTATAACGGGTCCGGACCATGAAATGCTGGGCAGCTCTCTGAGGCATGTTTTATAATCCACAAGACTTTTATTTTGAAATTCCATCTCCCCAGAAAACACCACTCCTGTACTCTGGGTTTCTGCAGGTTCTACCATGTCAAATTTAAGACTTTTTAAGACCTTTTTTTAAAGACCATTATGAATGAAATGTAAGACCTATATCACAACATCATACACACACAAAAAAAAAAAAAAAGTCACATGTGAGTTTGTAATGGCGTTTTTATCTCACCACTTTGAATTTCTTTTTACTGTACACTGCAGAACTATTACAGAACAGGTACTGGGTGATTGCAAAGCAACTGTGGATGGCTGTTAGCATCTTTCATGCTTTGTAACACAAAATATTAAGGCTGCACGATATGAGGAAAATATCAAATTGCAGCAGTGATGAGCAGAGAGTAACAACGGGGCTTTTCAGGTGTTGCGCAAATCCACTCCACCCAAGTAGCAGGAGTAGCAGTGCTTCGCCTTCTGAGAATATAGTTCCCAGTTTGTATACGGTTAGAAGATGGCTGTGTCTCATGTGACCTTGTTGTTTGTACACGCTGTGACTATACAAATCACAACATGTAAATAGGAACATGTTGGAGTTATTTTGTCACTTATTGGGGGCAGTAGGCTAGATGGAGCCGGTTACCTCCAGGATCTGTGCTAAGCTAGGCTAGATGGAGCTGGTTACCTCCAGGATCTGTGCTAAGCTAGGCTAGATGGAGCCGGTTACCTCCAGGATCTGTGCTAAGCTAGGCTAGATGGAGCTGGTTACCTCCAGGATCTGTGCTAAGCTAGGCTAGATGGAACCGGTTACCTCCAGGATCTGTGCTAAGCTAGGCTAGATGGAGCTGGTTACCTCCAGGATCTGTGCTAAGCTAGGCTAGATGGAGCCGGTTACCTCCAGGATCTGTGCTAAGCTAGGCTAGATGGAGCCGGTTACCTCCAGGATCTGTGCTAAGCTAGGCTAGATGGAGACGGTTACCTCCAGGATCTGTGCTAAGCTAGGCTAGATGGAGACGGTTACCTCCAGGATCTGTGCTAAGCTAGGCTAGATGGAGCCGGTTACCTCCAGGATCTGTGCTAAGCTAGGCTAGATGGAGACGGTTACCTCCAGGATCTGTGCTAAGCTAGGCTAGATGGAGACGGTTACCTCCAGGATCTGTGCTAAGATAGGCTAGATGGAGCCGGTTACCTCCAGGATCTGTGCTAAGCTAGGCTAGATGGAGCCGGTTACCTCCAGGATCTGTGCTAAGCTAGGCTAGATGGAGCCGGTTACCTCCAGGATCTGTGCTAAGCTAGGCTAGATGCAGCCGGTTACCCCCAGGATCTGTGCTAAGCTAGGCTAGATGGAGCTGGTTACCTCCAGGATCTGTGCTAAGCTAGGCCAGATGGAGCCGGTTACCTCCAGGATATGTGCTAAGCTAGGCTAGCGGTGGGTGTGTCAGACAGAGTTAAGACACGCACGGAGATGAGAAGGGTCCCCCCCCCCCCCCCCCCCCTGCAATTGGGATATTGCGCTAGTCTTTATTGTGATTTAAATGATATTGCGATTTATTGTGCAGCCCTACAAAATATGCATTTCATTCTTTCTCTTCATTCAGATTAGAAGCTGAAATATACCTCCAGACACACCAAGAGCATTCACCAACCGACCGCAAAAACAGCCGCAGATATTAGACGTACCGAGTAGATCTCATAGATTCCTTTGCGTCCCTCGTCACACTCTCGTCTGACCCAGTGGCGGTTGAGGTAGGCGCAGATCCCGTTGAGGACTTTACTGGAGAAGCGGTAATCCTCCCACTGCTGGGTGTAAAACTTCAACACACACTCGTCCATCAGATCCTCGCCATCCTGGAGGGGGAAACCAGCGAGGAGGCAAGACAAAGACAAAGTACGGACAGGAAATCAGAGAGGTGATTCTGTGACGGTCGGAACATTTAGGTTGCAGCCTGCAACTAATGCCGACCTTACACCAAGCGATTCCACTGTCGCAGACTATTTTCTAATATCAAAATGAACGTCTGGACAAAAACATGTTTGATATTATCCTAAGTTTTAAGCCTTGGTACTGTAGTGAAGTTAAATCATGTGAACGTTGTCAACAACCAATGGGTGCTCTCCCTCCAGCACCTAACAGCTAGAGCCGGTGTTGTTTATGGTTGCTATGGCGCTAAGCTAAGCTAAGCGCTAAAAGAGGGAAAGTTGCAGATTCTCAACCCTTCTGAAGAGAGTCATCCAACGGGAGTTTTACCAGCGGATAAACGCAGACCTCCGGGTACTGGAGACATTCATCTCCATGTACGGCAGAACAGAACATCTGCAGACTTTCCCTCAAGTTACCAGCTAACGCTAGCGGTAGCTAGCTAAATTGGTTAATTTTTCAAAACGAATCTAGTTGTAGTCTTGCGATGTGTGACCCTGCAACATCCCCAGTTTACATGTTATGACAGTCTGTAACGTGAGATGGCGTCAGACTATCTAAAGTCTTCTAGTGTATGATAGGCATAACAAAAATGTTCATTGTCTGGTAATCTGTTGCTTATTTTCTGGATTAAATCGATTAGTTTGGTTTATAAAATGTCCGAAAATGGTGAAAAATGTGGATCATTGTTTCCCAAAAAGCCCAAGACGACGTCCTCAAATGTCTTGTTTTGTTCCACAACTCAAAGATATTCAGTTTACTGTCACAGAGGAGAGAAGAAACTAGAACATATTCACATTTAACACTGACAGAGAAGTTTTTAAATGTTGCCGATCAATCAATTATCAAAATAGTTGGTGATTGATTCAACAGTTGACACCTAAACCACTCCCTCCAGAAAAAGGTGATTATTGCTATCGCATAATTCAATGTATAATCAGCCATAGTTTATTTTTATATATTTTTATATGCGGGGGGGGGGGGGGGGGGGGGGGGGGGGGGCATTTTTTCACATACGCCGCACTTTCGCCGCATTAATTGCCGATTTCCGCGCAAAATATGCGGGGCTTGCATGATTTCAAAATCCCCGCATTTTCGTTGCAAAAAAGTCACATATATCTCAGCAGGAAGTTGAAAAATGTTGCGTTTACTTCACACAAGAGCAGCCATTTTCCCGTTGCCATGGGAACGTTATGAAGTGACGTCATTTCGCCTAGTGAGAACACGGTGTTGGGGGAATCATTTTTTTTTTCTCTTCTTCATCAAATCACAATTTCTGCAAGTTCCCGCAATTTCATCGCATAAAATTGCATAAATATCCCAAATATTCCATCGCATTTTTTAAGAAAACGTGCCGCATAATCAAGGATTTTTGCCCTCAACAATCACAAAAAAACTCTGCGTTTTTCTGGAGGGACTGCTAATCGATTAATCTCTGCTTCTTGTATGTTAACATCGCAGTGCATCTGAAGTGCGGGGACTCACCTTGAGCAGGCTGGTCAGATAGTTCTTCAGGAACTCTTTGAGTCGCTTGTAGAGCTCCAGGCCTACAAACTGAGCCCCGCCTGGAGTGGTGGACTTTTTGGAGGGCTTGGCTGGAGGCACGGAGCCCCTGCCCTGGCTCGACTGGTGGACGCTGGTACAATAGTTATATACATGTCTGAGAAGGGAAGCGTTAAGGAATAAAAAACACAGAGAACCTACACAATCGGAGGTTTAAATTCATCGTAGGGCTGGGCGATAAAACGATAACGATATATATCGCGATAGACATGTAATCAATATCAATAAAAAATGCGCTCGATAAAAGTTCGATAATTTTTTTTTTTTTCTTCGTCTGAAGAAACCAGAGGTTTCAAAGCAAGTTTGGTTGCATGAACAAAGGCACTCGCTCTCTGGTAGCCTAGCAACGTAGGGAGTGACAAGCTAACAGCCAATCATGTAACAGTATTGTGTTTGGTTGCGCCATATCGTTGTCTCGTGTTGGATTCTTCAATAACAGAAGCGGCGTGGAGTGATAAGTGGAAAATGCGTGCTACAGCGAGCGCGGAAGTTCTTGATGAAACGGGAAACGTCAGCTCGCCAATATGGCAGTTTTTTGGATTTTATAAGTCTTACCGTAGTCAGACCAATGTCGTCTGCAAATTATGCAAGTCCATCGTCCGCACCGCAAACCTGTTTTACCACTTTAGCCGCGTTCACCGTTTGGAGCACAGCCGTGTTCGCCAGCAACGTCCAACAACATCTGCAGCTGGAACCCCGCACAAGCAGCAGAGCACCACGGAGAGGTACTCTCAGCGCCTTATGACTGTAAAAGCTAAACGGTACAAATAAATAACAGAGGCAGTGGCATATCATATAGGCAAAGACATGCTTCCGCTGAGCACCCCCCACCATGTACGGTTTAGGCTGTACCGTGACTGTTAGACGGAGAAAAATAATAACTGTTACTGTACTGTACCAGGTTTGTTTTTTATGTTACAGATGTAAAGTCTACCTCAGTTTTATTTCAATATTCACAATATTCACATATTTTCAAACACTTCATTCACCAGAAGTGTTCATTGTGATTTTAGACTTATGTTTCCATTTGAATTATTTGAGTGTTTTCCATGGTTGTGTTGACATTTTCTGCTTTTATAACTGAGAGGATTATAATCGGAGGAAGGTTAAGCTTAAAATAAAAACGTTTAAATTGAATACATTTTTTTCTCCTGGTCCTTATTTTAAATAGGTCATAAAAAATATCAATAATTATCGATATCGACTGATATGAAACACTTATATCGTGATACAGTTTTCAGCCATATCGCCCAGCCCTAATTCATCGCCAACATGTAGCTGACCTTTACATGAAACAAATCAAACAGGTTAAAAAAAAACAGCTTCTTTCCAAAAAGCTGTCAATAACACCAAACGGCCACTGAAGGAGAACTGCTATCACACCTGGGACTGCTCTCTTTGTGCGTGTTGCCGGTTGGTCTGTATGCACTTTCATCTCCCCTAATCCCTTATGCAACTTCTTAACTTAACTCTATTTATTTATTTTCATCCTGGCATGACTGTTTGTGTTTTTAATGTTGTGTTAAGGGTTTTTTATGGTTGCGCGGAGGCTCCACGCAGAGCTTTTGCCGTAGCCTACGTGGCCTGATGTTTATACTTGTGCGGTGGTGTGTACGTCCAGCCGGTGTGTGCGTGTGTGTGTTTTAGAGCGAGGAGGAAGTGTTTGAGTGACGGCGATTAGCTTCGGAGCGAGTAGTGACTCTAGAGTCATAGTGAGAGAAACAAAGTGTCTCCTCTGTTCTTTCTCTAGCAGGAGAAGTTAACCCTCTCCTTGATTTCATGATGTTTATGGAGAAGGAGAACCAGGAAATGAGTCGAGGGGGGGGAAACGCAACGCTACCAAGTCACGGCCGAGCGACGTGTTACATTTTTCGAGAGGTGCACGTCAGGCTACGCCGTCGATTCTACATGCTGTCAATGCGGAGCTGCTAAAATGCTTTTCGTTGTCTGTAAAGTAATGACAAATAAACTATTCTAATCAAAAGGAGCAACAGAGGAATTATGCGCTCTACTCTGTCTACTAGTCTGTCAAACAAATTCATAAATGGTAATATATAGAGCTGTAACATATTGGAACAGCACCCCCCCCCCCCCCCCAATTTAATCCTAATGGGAAATATTTCAATCTTAACAAAGAAACTAAGATGATGAAGCTGTAATCAGTAAGATTAGGTTGAAACCTGTTATTCCTTTCAGTCTTCTTTCTTTCTTTCTTTCTTTTACTATACATTTTATTTCATGTTTGGTTTTTAATAACATGATAAACAGGCTACTGTGCATTTTGTTTTATAAAATCCAGGATATTTTCATTGTTCTGATACAACAATATGTATTTTTGCTTTATAATATTCATCTTGTGTTGGACCCCAGGCAGAATAGTCTTCACTACGCTGATGACTAACGGGGATCCTTAATTAACAATAAAATAACAATACAGAACATCAATATACTGGGTTCTCCGAGTAAGATTTAAGACTATTTAAAGACCTTCTTAATACCACCTAGGATGGATTTTAAGCCAGAGAAAAGCAGTAATTACCAAATAACGTAACCTGAATTTACTAATTCATTAAAACGTTTGTGTGTTAGTGCGTTTGTACTCTACGAACATAAAATAAATAAAAAATATTTGTCGCATTTAGACTCCTTTATGCTATGAAAACACAACTTCAAAACGTTAGCTACACAAAATATTAATTCATGACGTTACGGCATTTATGTTATCCTACGAAAAAGGACAAGAAAAAATGTAAGACTTTAGTAAACGAAATAATACTTTTAAGGCGGTATTTTTAGAATATTACATTTAAAACTTTGTTGTAATACTCGTAAGACCTCGTAGGAACCCTGTCTGTAAATACAACAAAGCGTTTTTTTTTGGTTTTTTTAATTGATGACCAGCGATGCAGACTTTGGCCGGAAAGCTGGGAAAGACAAACTATTAGGGTTGCACAATATATCGTTTTTTTTATCATTATCGCAATATCAACTGGTGCAATATACACACGCAAAAGGCTGCGACATTAGGGCTGGGCGATATGGAGAAAATCAGATATCACGATATTCTTGATCAAATACCTCGATATCGATATTGCGGCGATATTCTAGGGTTGACAATTGGTGCTTTAACAAAATATCTTAACACTTAGATTTTAGATAAATAATCATCAGTAATGACATGATGTCTAAGTGGGGAAAAGGCAAATAATAGAATGACTAGAACAGTCTGGTAAGTTCAGAAAAGTACATCACTTTACTGTAATACAGCCTTTAAAACCAGGAAAATACACTTCTGTCATATCAAGATATTACGATATCCAAAATCTAAGACGATATCTAGTCTCATATCACGATACCGATATGATATCGATATATTTCCCAGCCCTATGCGACATATCACGATAGACACTCAGATTTTTTGTGTTAGCTGAAAGAAAATATCAGCAGAAAATTACACTTTATATAGAAACTGTCACTTTTTTAGTGGAGCCTTCTATATTCAATTCAAATATTAAATTTGTTCAATAAAATAAAGTTGGAAATTATTTCCTTTTGTTTGTTTTAAATTCAACAAGCAATTTGTTGTATTTTAGCAGAACACTGAAAGCTGCAGAACTGCGTGCACTTAAGTATATATTTAAGAAATATCGTTATTGTGATATTCAACAACCTTATCGCATACTGCATATTTCCCTCATATCGTGCAGCCCTACAAAATATGTCACTGACGGATTGTAGCTTTGTATCAAGTTGAAATGAATGTGGTTCTTTCTTTCTTCCTGCCTGACAGGATAGGATTACGGTTCTGAGATTATACGGCTGGGTGCATTTCTTATTTCAGGGAAACTATGACATCCTGTAGTGCTAGAAAGGTGCCTAACAGGAAGACAACAGAATGTGCCCTCTGAGAAAATCAGCACGTTGTGCACTTTACACTCGCATCACGCACACTGTGTATTCTGCGGAGTTTGCGTGTTTGAAGGGTGAAATATCTACAGTTACATTATGTAGGTGGTATTTCTGAAGCAAAGGCTTGTCTCCTGGACTCTGGCCTGCTGGGTGTTCTTTTGTTGTAACTCATTACGTGGCCAAGCAGCTAAAAAAACAGGTTTGTGTTTGAGAGAAGAAGGAAGTAGAAAGCACACGACGACACACGGCGAGGGAGGCTGCAGCGTCAACAACTGGCAAAATACTGTTAATTATTAGTGTCACCGTTAGGTAACCATTACTGAACGTAAACGTGAGAATGGATCAGCTATTGGGGCAATAAATTAGAGAGTAAAATGTTTGATTGTTTACATATTGTTCTTAAAGATCAGATGTGTATGTGGTTCACTTAATTTCCTAATTATGCTCGCTCAATATGCCCATCATTTCTAAAGCAGACATATTTAAATTGGTTGTTTTGATTGACCAACAGTCCCAAACCCTAAATGTATTCACTTTACTGTTATAAAAAAAAGACATTTGTGAAGTTATAACCAGTCAATTTTACTTTGAAATGGCTGCCAAAAGACCTTTTTCACGGCAGACAAGTTGAAGTAGGAAGAGCACAAGTGTATTTAAGACCATTCAGTCCCTCCAGAAAAACACAGAGTTTTTTTGTGATTGTTGCGGACAAAAATCGTTGATTATGCGGCATGTTTTCTTAAAAAATGTGATGGAATATGCGGGATATTTATGCAATTTTATGCGATGAAATTGCGGGAACTTGCAAAAACTGGTGCAATATATGTGCAATATATTTGATGAAAAAGAGAAAAAAAAGTGATTCCCCCAACACCGTGTTCTCACTAGGTGAAATTACATCACTTCGTAACGTTCCCATGGCAACAGGGGAAAATAGCTGCTCTTGTGTGAAGTAAACGCAACATTTTTCAACTTTCTGCTGAGATATATGTGACTTTTTTGCAACAAAAATGCGGGGATTATGAAATCATGCAAGCCCCGCATATTTTGCGCGGAAATCTGCAATTTATGCGGCGAAAGTGCGGCGTATTTGAAAAAATGCGGCCCCCCGCATAAATATGCGGACTTTGGCTGATTATGTATTGGATTCTGCGATCGCATAATCATAATCTGGAGGGACTGACCATTAATGATGGCTGCATTCCACTTGGGAGAGACCCTGGTGTTGTGCGTGCTGACTCACTGAAATATCTCACTGGGACACGTGATGGAACTGAGCCATCGTTCATGTTACCAGTTTCAGCTGTGCTTTTCCTACTATGACAAGTCAACGTGTCTGCTGTGAAAAAGCTCCGCTCATTTTCTATTCAGCGACTAAGGGATTAATCAGGTTATGGTTCCACCTAACGATAAAATCTATCATCACAGCATCTGCCTTCCCCCGATCTGACAGGATACGTGTAGAGTTCCATGTAGCGCGACTTGGCCATGCTTTGCCGTGTGTACACCTGCTGGATGCCAGCCCGCAGGTCGTCCCATATCTGGTCCAGGCCTATCTGTTTCAGTCCGTGGGGGTTCTGGGTCCTGTTCGACGACATCGTGGCGCCCCGTGTTCTCTCCTCTCCTGGCCGAACAATGCCCTCCCTTTCCTGCTCCGGTGGGCGTTCTCCCCCCCCCGGCTCCTTTCTCCTCGCTTGGTTTCTGTCCCGGCTCGCTCTGCTCTCAGAGTGCGCGGTCCATCAGGCAGCGGCAGCGGCGCTTCGGGAAGCTGGTAGTCGATTGTGAGACTGGATGCAGTCCCACTGGATGCAGTCCCACTCTGCACGCCTGGGTGGCGCTGTCTGCCACTCCTCCGCCTAATAGATTTGGTACGCCTCACCAGATGACCTGCAAACAAAAACAAGAACAAAATACATTTCGTTTAACAATGTGGAGTTTGTAACATTCTAAAAATCTTGACTTTGACTTAAAGATTTTCATTTTCACTGTAAATGTGGATTGATGTGGATTTTTTATTTAGTATCTTTTATTTTATTGTCCATATTATTCATGTGGATTTGTTATTTTATCATCCTGTTTATGATGTATGTGTATGTTGTGTGTGATGTCTTTAAGCTACTGGGACCTTGAATTTCCCCTTGGGGATCAATAAAGTATCTATCCATCTACCTACCTATCTACGCATCTACCTACCTACGTATCTATTTATCTATCTATCTCTCTACATATCTACCTACCTACGCATCTACCTACCTACGTATCTACGTATCTACCTACCTACCGCATCTACCTACCTACGTATCTACCTACCTACGCATCTATTTATCTATCTATCTCTCTACATATCTACCTACCTACGCATCTACCTACCTACGTATCTACCTACCATCTACCTACCTACGCATCTATTTATCTATCTATCTCTCTACAT
>CM042446.1:28910892-28923392 GCA_023631565.1 Gymnocephalus cernua | reverse complement strand
AGATAGATAGATACACACACTCTTTAGACTTTATATAATCTTCAATTAAAAGGTTAAAGCTAAAACAATTTAGGCGATTTTATATTATAGATATTAATCAGCAACTATTTTGTTAACTGATGAATCATTTTTCAAGTAAAAGTGCCAAACAATAGCAGGTTCCAGCTTCTAAAATTTGAATATTTAATGCTTTTTCTTGTCATATACGACAGTAAATTGAAACATCGTTGGGTTTTAAGACAGTTGGCCGGATAAAGCTATCAATGTGAACGCATCGCCTTCGAATTATGAATGCAACCGATTTATAAAATAATCAGCAGATCAATCAATCAATCAATAAATAAATAATGAAAACAATCCTAAGTTGCAGCCTTATTGGAGATGCACTGATTCAATATCACAAATGAATAATATAATACTGATCTATTAACGCGGTTTGGGACAAGTAAATACAGTTTCATTGTCAATGTCATTACAAAATGTCAGTTACCTCGAGTCACGGTGAGCCAGCGACTCAGCGTTTAGCTCACTAGCCTCATGTTACCTCACAGTTAGATTAAATACAGGAAGAAGAGGGTACGGGTACGGGATCGTTTGGCCGGGCAGGGTTCAACATTTAAGGAACACGCCAGAGTTAGATAAGTCCAGACTAGGGCCGCCCCCTCTTAGTCGATTAGTCGACTAATCTGTCGTTTTCGTCTTAGTCGACTAAGATTTCTTTAGTCGACAAGTCATTTTTTATGCTTATTCATGCTTAATTACTCATTTCCAAGCAACGTATGAGGACATTTCTGGTGAACACGAGATGTAAAGTGGTGCTTTTGCAGGATTAATTTCAGAGAAACTCAGTTTTACAGATGGTTAATTAACTACATTTATATTGAGCTTTTCTAGTCTTAACCAGCTCTCAGAGAGCACAGCTCTGTCGATCAAATAAACTAATCGATTAGTCGACAAAATCATCTAAGTGTTAGTCGACTAAGAATTTATTTAGTCGAGAACAGCCCTAGTCCATACATCAACTTCTCATCTAGCCTACTGCTGCCAATAAGTGAGAAAATAACTCCAACATGTTCCTATTTACATGTTGTGATTTGTATAGTCACTGCGTGTACAAATAACAAGGTCACATGACGCACAGCCGTCTTCTAACCGTATATAAACTGGGAACTATATTCTCAGAAAGGCGAAGCACTGCTACTCTCTGCTGCTTGGGCGGAGTGATTTGCTCGCAGCACCTGAGAAGCCCCGTGGCGAGGAGCAGAGAGTAACAACGGTGATTTTCAGGTGTAGCGGTGCTTTGCCTATATAACAACCCACTTGCCCGTTGGGGCGCCATCGTATCATAATCATTTGATTTCAATGTGCCGTTGGCCAATCAAAACTTGAGTTGGCACTTGATGCTTTTTAAGTTTTTTTTCTACATTTCTTTCCCGCTTTTGTTTACATTTGATATGGTTTTCTGACAGTTTTTTTTTTTAAAGCTTTTGACTGTTTTTTTCTCTCCAAAGTTTGACTTTTTAAAAAAAATATTTTTCGTTATTTTCGTTTTTTACACCTGATGCTTTCAACGGTTGACTTTATTTGACATTTTTAACGTTTTTGGACATTGTGTTTTATCCCAAAATTTGTCATTTTTTTGCGCTATTTTTTGACTCCCTTTTTTTCTGGTAATGTGTAATGTAATGCTAAAACTGATTTAATAAAATCGGTATCGAAAAAAGTATTGTTCAGGAACATGAAGTCATGGCACGGTACCCAGCCCTAGGGATTGGTACTCGCCATCTGCACGTAATCGGATCACAAGTATCAGAATCAGTAGTGGGTAGTGCTGGGCGGTGTACCGGTTCATACCGAAAACCGGTGTATATTTTCGTCACGATGTTCATTTTTAATATACCGCCATACCGGTGTGTTTAATAACACAACGTCCGGAACGAACATTACGCTGCGCCGCGCGACACTGTTTTAGACGGACCCTTTAAAATGCTGCACTTCTAAGCAGCGACGGTAAACAGCAGCGCACCAGAGGGACGTCACACGGAAGACGGATGCTGCAGAAGTAGTAGAAACGAACTTGTGCCAAAAAAAGGAGCCGCCGGGTCTGTTGTTTGGAGGTTTTTTGGTTTCCAAAAATCCGACGTTGACCAAACAACCGTTTTATGCAAGTGCTGTCGGGCTAAAATAGTCGCGAAAGGCGGCAACACGAGCAATTTGCTCCACCACCTCAGCTGCAAACACGTCTTGGAATATCAAGAACGTATGAAATTAAAGTCAGCAGGCTCAGCGCCCTCCACATCAGCAGGTAACACGGGGAAAGCAAAAGAAAAGTCGAGCCAAATGTCACTTAAAGACGCGTTTGCTAGAGGGACTCGCTATGACAGAAAAAGCAGATTACAAACTCCATCACCAACCACCGAGCTAAAGACACGGTCCCGCTTAATACAGTGGTGAGGAATGAGTCAATTAAGTCAATTTACTGCAGTAATTCCTCTCTCAACGAGTAGAAAATGCATTGAACATCTGAATATGCATGAAAAAAAAACCGTCAAAAAACGGAAAACCGGCATAATTTTGAAAAAAACAGTGATATGAATTTTTGGTCATACCGCCCAGCACTAGTAGTGGGACACAAAAAGTTGAATTGGTGCTTCACTAAGTGCATTTATTTTAATCTCACCGAATATTAAAAGACATCAAAACATGCGTGTGACTAATGTCCTCTGAGGACATCACAGTAAACATTATCAAGATGTTTTTTTACACCACATTGTAAAGAGGAGAAACCCTTTCTAAAGCCCGATTACAGCGTAAAGCACTACAAATTCCCAATGCCAGCAAGAACAAATAACCAGTATCATTAAAAACAATTCTCAAAGGGAGGGATGGGAGCGACTACCTGGGGATAGAGAGGGGAAACCAGCACACCGTCGTGTTGTTTAAAACCTGCTACTAGCTTCCAGCAACTGCAAACAAATTAAAACTTACGCCAACGTATTGCCTAGTGTGCAATGCAAATGTATTTCTTTACGTTTAAATTAAAATACGGCCCACAAATTGAATTCTCACCCTGCTATCTGCTGTCCGACATTAACAAGATGATTTGAAAAATAGGACTTCTATGTGATTTGTGCGCCGAAGCGGCTGGCAGACAAACCGGACAGCTAAACCTCACCGGCACTCAGCTGCTGGTTGCTACTCTCCTTCACTGAATGAGGCTTTACTGCGCTTGTAGTGCATGAGGTATTGCAACAACTCAGGAACCAGAGTGTGTCTGAACGGGAAGGATGCAGGGAGTGGTGGTGGTGGGGGAGAGATCGAGAGAGAGCACGCGAGAGAGAGGGAGAGAGACAGAAAGAGAGAGAGAGAGAGACACACAGACAGACAGACAGACACAGAGAGAGAGAGAGAGACACAGAGAGAGAGACACAGAGAGAGAGAGAGAGAGAGAGAGAGAGAGAGAGAGAGAGAGAGAGAGAGAGAGCTCGTGGGAAAAACAGCTCAGCCTGGTAAATGTGATTACCCTGGTCACCGTGTGTCCTGGCCAGACTCAACAACCCAATACCCTACATTTCAAACACAAACAAAAACAAAGCAAAATACACACAACGTGATTTTAGGATTCAATCTCCTTTCCTTAAATCTGAGTTTTGGTGGCCAAAACAAAAACATCAAACTGTGAGAATTAGTCATGAGGAGCAATAACTCTTTAGATGAATCTGAGTGATGAGTAGTGCTGCACAATATGCATTACTATATTCTCAGAAAAGGTGAAGCACTGCTACTTCTGGTACTTGGGCGGAGTGATATGCTTGCAGCACCTGAGAAGCCCAGAGCAGAAGTAGCAGTGCTTCGCCTTTCTGAGAATATAGTTCCCAGTTTATGTACAGTTAGAAGATGGCTGTGTGTCATGTGACCTTGTTATTTGTACATGCTGTGACTATACAAATCACAACACGGAAATAGGAACATGTTGGAGTTATTTTGTCACTTATTGGGAGCAGTAGGCTAGTTAGAGCCGGTTACCTCCAGGATCTGTGCTAAGCTAGGCTAGATGGAGCCGGTTACCTCCAGGATCTGTGCTAAGCTAGGCTAGATGGAGCCGGTTACCTCCAGGATCTGTGCTAAGCTAGGCTAGATGGAGCCGGTTACCTCCAGGATCTGTGCTAAGCTAGGCTAGATGGAGCCGGTTACCTCCAGGATCTGTGCTAAGCTAGGCTAGATTGAGCCGGTTACCCCCAGGATCTGTGCTAGGCTAGGCTAGATGGAGCCGGTTACCCCCAGGATCTGTGCTAAGCTAAGCTACCGGTGGAGCCGTCAGACAGAGCTAACACGCACGGAGATGAGGGCATCTGACCTAAAAACATAAAAAACAGGGTATGTATCGACTTATCTAACAAAGTCCCAATAAGTCGGCGTGCTCCTTTAAAAAAAAAAAAAGGTTTTCGTGAGATTGAGAGGGGGCGAGCAGAGCTGGACGCCCCTGATTTGCATAAAGTAGCCTGTTTCAACTTTATGCAAATGAGGAGCAACAACTCAACGCACCACTTCTCGACATAATGCCGCCCGCTGCTGACACTGACAAACGTGAAACGTGGAAATGACGCTCGTCGGCGGACACGTACCATCAGATGTGCGCGTGTATTGCAAACCGATCATGACATTTCATTAATGTAAAGTAAGCAGCTTTTGATTTCTGTCACTCTGCTCAGCGTTCAGTAGAGCAGCCAAGCAGAGACTCACAGCCCCGTTAGACTGACTTTACAATCACCGGTCTGAGCGCCGTCACTTCACAGCACCTTGGACATATCACGCAGACAGACCTGGATGGGTTAGACCAGGTAAAGGAGGAGTCAGGACAGCTCGATCACGGCTGACACGACTTTAAAGGAGCAAAGTGACTTCACTGCATGTTTTGAACGTGTTATCAACACGCACATCGTTTCAGCTTGTTTACATATTGCTGATTTGCCAATAGTGCTGCCCTAGAAGGAGCACCAGTCATTTGACGTTGCCAAACACTAATTCAGACTGATGCATGCCAGCGTGAGAAAGGATCAGTCTACTAGACTCAGCATGTGTTGAGAAAGCTGTTGCGAAAGGGCAACATGGGCTCCACGTGTAATATAAACATCACTACCATCAATAGATATTAGGAATGTAACCATCCACTCAGCTTACGATTCCATTCGCTTCACGGTTTTAAGTCCACGATACGATTTTCTCACGATTTTTTTTAAACGGAATGAGCAGCTGACAAATGACTGAGAAATATTTCTTTATTTCGATAAACTGTGCAAAACAACAGATGTATCCTCTTATCATAAACCGATTCACTAATGCCGAAAACAACAACAAAACTCAAAGAAAAGACAACTAGCAGTGCTGTATTTTTGTGTTATTTTAGGCTACAAAAAGGTTGACTGTACATGAATGCCTCTCATCAAACTGACAAATTCCACAAGATATGACAGAGCAGACGTTACGTAACTTGGCATAAGCCTCTCTATAACCATGTATGCAAGCCTGGGGGAAGTCTGCAGCGGTTTTATTATGGTATATATGCAGAATGATCATCCTACAGCAGATGTTCTTCTTTAAAAACCAACAATCACCCACCCTACGGCCTGTACCAACACACACAGATCCTCCCACCGAATCAGGTTAATTCTGAGGGGATACAACGTGTCTACACATGTACAATTAAGCCTCATGTCTCAATATAAAGACTGTTGCCTCCTTATAGAGAGACCAAGCCAACATGACCAAAACTGGATGCTATCTCAGGGATGCTAGTTCCCATTTAGTTACAATAGAGACCATAAAAGAAGGTCTAAAGCTCCTAAACACATGGCTGACTTTCAGTTAAAATGGGTGCAAGAAATGAAAAGTTCCTTGCACAAATTATCTTCAAATTTCCAAGATTATTTTAGAAACAGATGGATCTATCAACATACTATCAATATTGGGGTACATCAGGTTTAAAACGCAATATCAGACAGGTCTAGAGTCATTTTTATTACTGCTACTTAACTGTGAAATAACGTAGATAAGCAAAGAAGACTCGATTAGTTGTGAACTATAAAATTAATCGGCAACTATTTTGATAATCTATTAGTAGAAATAAAGTAAAAGTAGAGATTCTCTGATTCTAGCTTCTTAAATGTGAATATTTTCTAGTTTCTTCTCTCCTCTGTGACAGTAAACTGAATATCTACACCTTGTCAATTTTTAATGACTGCCCCATAAATGTTAAGCATTTACAAACTTCCCTAACATAAAAAAGCAATAGATATGAATTTAAAACTAACAACCAGGTATGATAACAGCGATTGTTTTCCATTCAAAGGTCTCTTATTGTAATAAGTGAGAGATATGCATGTCTTTTTTAATTATAAAGCAGGTCGAGGTGCTATATAAATGCTGTGAAAGTATCAAAGCGTCAATCTACAGAGAAATGCACACAGACCGTGTTCAGAAACTGCCTTTAAACGAGCTGTCAGGACTTCCCTATGGTTGTGATGTCACATACTGCATCTCACAAAAGTGAGTACACCCCTCACATTTTAGTAAATATTTCATTATATCTTTTAATGGGACAACACTGAGGAAATTACACTTTGCTACAATGTAAAGTATTAAGTGTACAGCTTGTATAACAGTGTAAATGTGCTGTCCCCTCAAAATAACTCAACACACAGCCATTAATGTCTAAACCACTGGCAACAAAAGTGAGTACACCCCTATGTTAAATTCCCATAGAGGCAGCAGGCAGATTTTTATTGTTAAAGGCCAGTTATTTCATGGATCCAGGATACTATGCATCCTGATAAAGTTCCCTTGGCCCCCACATCATCACATACCCTTCACCATACCTAGAGACTGGCATGGGGTACTTTCCATGAAATCATCTCTCAATGCAAATCAAACCAGCTGTTAGGCTAACTGACATAAAACCATGTTAATCTGTAGGTATGGTGAAGGGTATGTGATGATGTGGGGGGCCAAGGGAACTTAACATAGGGGTGTACTCACTTTTGTTGCCAGCGGTTTAGACATTAATGGCTGTGTGTTGAGTTATTTTGAGGGGACATTTACACTGTTATACAAGCTGTACACTTAATACTTTACACTGTAGCAAAGTGTAATTTCTTCAGTGTTGTCCCATTAAATGATATAATGAAATATTTACTAAAATGTGAGGGGTGTACTCACTTTTGTGAGATACTGTATATACTATATATAGGCAGAAAGTGGCGTTACAAACATTACCCGGCTGCAATGTCGGTGCAGAGACTCCGAGAGCTTAGATGGGAAAGACATGAAAACTCTGACCAATCAGAGCAGACTGGGTTTTTTCAGGAGGGGGCCTTAAAGAGACAGGCACTAAAACGGAATGATTTAGACAGGAGTGAATACAGGTATATTTAGACAAGCAGTATGAGAAAAATAATGTGTTTTCTGAACGTTTAAGCATGTAAACATGCTCTAGTAAATCCTCTAAAATACATGTATGGACCTGAAAATGAGCACAACATGAGAGCTTTAAAAACCCAAGGAGGCAGTGAGCAATCAACAATATTTTCCACCAACAGAGAGGTCCTGGTCATTTAGTCTTATCATAGAGTGTGCACCCTTTTTTCTTCTTATTTCCCCAAACATCTCCAGGCCTAGAAAGTGGAAAAAATGGAGTCAAACACTGCTACGCAACACTGCTAGCTATCATTAGCTAGCTAGCTTCTCGGGTTAGCCAGTTAGCTTAGCTTGGCTGCCTGGCGCCGGAGCTTTGAATCAAAATACGACCTCTAATTGGAGCACATTTTGTATTCGTTTACATACACACGTACTATTCGGTGTATATTTAACATGAATGCAGTCTCGGCCGAGCTAACCACAGTGGCTAGGAGAGACCAACTGCCTGTGTTGTTGGTGTAAAATGGCAGCCTAGCTTCTGCTCAATAATGAGTCAGGGAAACAGTTGGCTAGCTAGCTAACCGTTTAGCATTAGCGAGCTAGCTCTAGCCTGGATGGATTGTCATACAAAAAAAACGATAACAACTCAGCAGTGTCTTCTTACCATTTTAAGGCCGTCGCTGTCACTGTATACTCGTTGTACGTGTGAGTTTTCGGTCCCAAAAGCTGCCTCCTCCGCGGTCTCGCGCTCCTCTGTGTGTGTGTATGTGTGTGTGTTTGCCGTCCGTTGCTAACTGCGACCGCACAAAGATCAGCTCAGCAGCCACCGAATCATGTTGCCTTCAGGCGCCGTCGGAAATACGCACGTTACAACAAAAAAGTCCACACGCTCAAGCAAATTGAGTTATTAACAGGGTTAATGACAGAGGAAATGTTTGGGTGGATGAAGTACTCAGATCTTTAACTTACTCTTTTTTTTGTATTGGTTAATTTGATAGGGACCGTGCATATTCCTGAACATTGTTGTATAAAAACACGATGTAAATATGCTAGAATTAAAGTAACTACTTTCCATCTGCAGTCCCTAGGCAGGTGACATATAGGCTACGACTAAAAGAGACAACCAGCAGTCATACAGCGCTCATTCAATATACATTAAGAAGGTACACATAATAGTGACATTGACAAAACAAACTAGTAAACAAGTAACAAAATACATGATGTATGATACACGACAAGACGTTATTCATCCATCTCTATACTGCATTCGATAACCAAGAATGCAGTATAGAGATCTTGAGCTCATGTCACTTTACCTATAAACCGCATATATATATATATATATATATATATATATATATATATATATATATATATATATATATATATATATATATATATATATATATATACGGTATATATATTACAACATATATATTTTTCTTCCTAATCTACACAAAACAATTTTCCTGAAATGCTATTTTGAGAGTGAAATTAATCTTTTATATGCCTGTTGTTGTTTAAAGATGTACTTCTTGGTTTTTTTAGGCCTGTTTATTAACTTTATTAAGGCTATTTAAAAAGAATTAGGCACCTCCATCCTTAATTCTTTGTTATCGTCATGTTTGTGTTATAGTCTCAGAATCCTTACACATAGTGAAATATATTTATTTGTGCTTTTAATTAACCTTTTGTCTTTCCCTGAACATTGTTATACATTATGATCTTCCATATTTTTGGTGTAATAAGATCTGGGCATTTTCTGTAGTAATTCAAGTCTTGATATGTGGTTGTAAATGTTACTGTGCTTTGTCCTTCAGGGCCACCGTACCTCTTAGACATAAAAAGTTAATAAGTAGATTAATAATTAGAATTATTTAACAGATACACTTTGCTGCTACTATTAGTTAAAAACATAATATAGCCGCCCAGACTTTACTATACTGGACTCACCTTTTAAGTACTCGGCACTGAAACGTCGGAGCTTACCAGGACTGCCTGAATGCACCATCAGCGTCACAGAATGTCGTCTCTATTTGACTACAATTATGGCTACACAAAACATCTGCATCAACTACAAATATTGCAATATCTCTGACGCATGCGCACTTGGTTGTTTCAGTCACCTAATCTGACATTTTGATTATGCATGCCAGAGAGAGAAGCACGATGCTGACATTAAACTCGCTGGCCTTTTAAAGACGGCAAAGACTGCCAGTGTAACATCCCAATCATCCCAAAGAAAACAGAGATATTTGTCCATTGATTATGTGGTTCATGATGTTTGATGACCTTATCTTACTGCTATGGTATTTTAGATTCTACTCTGACTATTACATTGATCAGTTATGACCATTCCCGCGCCCCCCCTAATTTCTCTCATATTTCTTATTTTTTCTCTCCTTTTGTACATATTTTCTCCCTTGTTCTTCTCCTTTTTCTACCTTTTCTCTCCCTATTTTCCCCCTTTCTCTTCTCTTTCTAACCCTAACCCTTCTTGGTAATAGCGTATTCCTAAAGGGAACCAAATGTTCCCCAAACACAATCATCACAGTGATCATTTACACAATATGCTGTGTTGTCATCACCACTAACCCGCCCTGTGGACCTTCTGAAACAGGCAGACAGCGACATCTGCTGGTGAAAGAGAGAAACATTTGTTTTGTCACGCACACATTTTAGGTACACACCCCCCACACACACACACACGCACACAGGCCAGTCACATAAACTCACATACCCCTCTCTTCATTACATTACATGTCATTTAGCTGACACTTTTATCCAAAGCGACTTACAATTGCTATATATATCAGAAGAGCAACTAGGGGTTCTAAGTGTCTTGCTCAGGGACACATTAGCAGTGGGAATCGAACCCAGATCTCCCTCACCAAAGGCATGTGCCATATCCTCTGCGTTGCCATCACCACCAACTTTAACTCCCAATCCATGTTCTGAATTTATAACATTATTTTTTTTTCATACTTGTTGAACTGGCAATATTTAGGTCAGTTTGGTGCTGTTTACAGGTACTCTCTTACATAACATGTTTATCATTACTTTTAGTTAACTATTTCAACTGTTTAGTCAGTATTTTAAGTGGCGCACACACACACACACACACACACAAACACAAGCGCGCACACACACACGCAAACACGTGTGCGCACACACACACACAAACGCGCGCGACACGCACGCAAGCACAGACATACACACACACACACAAACACGCGCAAACACGCACATACGCACACAAACACGTGCATAAACACACAGACACACACACACACACACACACACACAAAAACACGCGCGCGCACACACACACACACACACACACACACACACAAAAGAACAGTGTGTACAACAGATACCGAGAGTAATATTTTTCCAGTGACTCAGTTTATCTACCAATCACCTCTGTAGCAGTGTTACATAAGAATGGCCTGATGTGTTTACAGACCGCGCCTTGAAGAAGGTACACGATGTTTAAATATAGGGTGGAGATTTCCATAACCAAAGATTGTGCTTTAAAAGTACATTTTGCTGATAATACTTATACTCAAGTAATATTTAGTATGCAGGACTTTTACTTGTAACAGAGTATTTTTTGAAATAGTTTTAAAGCTTCTTTTACTTCAGGGGAATGTCTGAATATTTCTTCCATGACTGCACAACACCAAAGTCACACAGTAAAACAAACAAATAGATAACTTCCTTCTACAACCCTGTACTTGAGAAGATCTGAACTATCCCTTTAAGCAATGGCTTTGTTAATCACTCCATTTTTTTATTCTTCCAAATATAAATATAAAAACACTTTTGGGATACCAGATGCATGTAAGAAATGTCTAGATACACATACGTGAGAAAATAAAAGTAGGAAATTGTGTTTTCTGTGTAATGTGGGTGAACTAACCTTTGAACTGTATGATTTGTAGTTGACGTACATTTAATATAGAAAATACACATGACATGGCATACTAAACAACTGCATACAAAACGTATCGTATAATGCTGTATGAAATCTTCACAGTGCCATTCTTTGTATACAAATAATGTTTCTATACATGTTTCATTTACATTTTTGATATTTAAACATGTGATTTTAAAACCTTTGTGTTAAACAACTACAGCGAGGAGTTGAGCTGCCGGCAGAGACGTGGAGGAGAGGTAACGCTCAGCATTTCAGGACAGATGTTTCCTCCATCACCTGCTTCTTCATCTGGAACAACAACCAGGCAAATACACACATCACTGAGGCATAAAGGTACTAAATGGATGGCAAATACACACATTACTGAGGCATAAAGGTACTAAATGGATGGCAAATACACACATTACTGAGGCATAAAGGTACTAAATGGATGGCAAATACACACATCACTGAGGCATAAAGGTACTAAATGGATGGCAAATACACACATTACTGAGGCATAAAGGTACTAAATGGATGGCAAATACACACATTACTGAGGCATAAAGGTACTAAATGGATGGCAAATACACACATTACTGAGACATAAAGGTACTAAATGGATGGCAAATACACACATCACTGAGGCATAAAGGTACTAAATGGATGGCAAATACACACATTACTGAGGCATAAAGGTACTAAATGGATGGCAAATACACACATCACTGAGGCACAAAGGTACTAAATGGATGGCAAATACACACATTACTGAGGCATAAAGGTACTAAATGGATGGCAAATACACACATCACTGAGGCATAAAGGTACTAAATGGATGGCAAATACACACATCACTGAGGCATAAAGGTACTAAATGGATGGCAAATACACACATTACTGAGGCATAAAGGTACTAAATGGATGGCAAATACACACATTACTGAGGCATAAAGGTACTAAATGGATGGCAAATACACACATTACTGAGACATAAAGGTACTAAATGGATGGCAAATACACACATCACTGAGGCATAAAGGTACTAAATGGATGGCAAATACACACATCACTGAGGCATAAAGGTACTAAATGGATGGCAAATACACACATCACTGAGGCATAAAGGTACTAAATGGATGGCAAATACACACATTACTGAGGCATA
>CM042446.1:28895892-28905892 GCA_023631565.1 Gymnocephalus cernua | reverse complement strand
GCGTGCAGGTTTGCAGTATTTCACCTGCAGGTCTGTCAGCCCAGCGGGGGGGTAACGCGTGTAGGATTAATCCTGCAACAGATGGCCACAGACAGCAGCAGGAGGACGGATACTTTACGGCAGTATTCCTGGTGGTATTCCTGGTGGTTGTGGCGCAGTGGATGTGACACATGCCTTTGGTGTGGGAGATCTGGGTTCGATTCCCACTGTGGTACATCAACCAATGTGTCTCTGAGCAAGGCACTTAACCCCTAGTTGCTCCAGAGGAGTGCGACCTCTGACGTATATAGCAATTGTAAGTCGCTTTGGATAAAAGCGTCAGCTAAATGACATGTAATGTAATGTAATGTAAATGTAATCCTGACTTCTATTAGGGGTGTAAGTCACAAGTTGTGTCACGATACAATACCATATTTGCTGATACCATAACAATACTGATAATAACAATTAGAAGTAAGGGTACTCATGTGGACAAAAATCTGAAGTGCCGGTAGTGAGTATTTCGTACATAGGCTGCTGGCGGACCCACATGTTGTTACCCCTCAACCACACACACACACACACCAGCTACCCACTAAGATACCCACTAAGATACGCACTGAGATACCCACTAAGATACCCACTGAGATACCCACTGAGATACCCACTAAGATACGCACTGAGATACCCACTAAGATACGCACTGAGATACCCACTAAGATACGCACTAAGATACCCACTGAGATACCCACTAAGATACCCACTGAGATACCCACTGAGATACGCACTAAGATACCCACTGAGATACCCACTAAGATACGCACTGAGATACCCACTAAGATACCCACTAAGATACCCACTAAGATACGCACTAAGATACCCACTGAGATACCCACTGAGATACCCACTAAGATACCCACTGAGATACGCACTGAGATACGCACTGAGATACCCACTGAGATACCCACTAAGATACACACTGAGATACCCACTGAGATACCCACTAAGATACGCACTAAGATACCCACTGAGATACCCACTGAGATACGCACTAAGATACCCACTGAGATACCCACTAAGATACGCACTAAGATACCCACTAAGAAAGCAACAACATACTTTCTATCATATTTTTGATATCCTTTGAATTGTCATCTGTGTTTTTCTTCTTCACATAGGCTAAATAAAGGGATTTCCACCGTAACTTGGTGCATGAAAGTGTATCCGAATACAGGAAATGAAGTCGAGAAAACTTCCCTGGGGGAGGACACCCAGACCTCCCACTATAATATGCCCATGAGGCAGATTCTGGCCAATATACAGTACAGTATACCCACAATATTCGGGGCTTTTGAGAAAACATTTGGCCCCAAAAGCCCCTGCTACTGGACCATTTCAGGCGCTGGACCTGGGTGTCCTCTCCTGTCTCACCTCTGACTTCTTGTCTCCGCGCGGACACCCTGCTGCTCCCTCTGACGCGGACAGGTGGTCATCTCCCGGCATTTTGGGTCACCAGCAGCATGTTTCCCAGGCTGACTCGCCCTGCGATTGTCCGGGTTGGTTCTTGTGGTTGTTTTGGGGGCGGTGGAGCTGGACCTGGCCCTCGGTTTGAAGGCGGGGCCCTGCGCTCCGATGCGCCCCTCACACCTGTCCCGCGGCGGACACCTCGGGCAGCTCGACGCGCGGCTTTTACGCACAGCGGGGACTGTGAGGTGACTTTGTGCTCCGTTGACATTCCGCACCTTGGCTCTCTCGAGGGTTCTCGTAGCCTCCACTGGTTTTGGCTTGATAACTTTCGTGGCTTGCATTTTTTAAGTCAAAGTAACGCTTCTGTCTTCATGGAAGTCATCTTCTGCGGATTAACAACCTAAACAATCTCAATTTTTTCCTCCCAGTGGTTCGGTTGCTATGCACGATGCACCCATAGGTTGCACCATAGCAACTAGAATGTCAAGTCACACAGACCAGGCTAGGAGTTCTGGTGCGAACTTTCAAAATAAAAGCTTAATTAAAACGAGAAGAATGAAAGACAACGGGGATAACAACAACAATCATAAAAAAAATACAGGTTAAGGTTAAACCTGTTATGCTGATGGATGGCATGTGGGTGCATTTTGTGCACTTTTGTTTTTAGCTGCTCAGTGCCTGCTTCACTGGTCATTTCTAAATATCATCCGGGACTAGCGCTTTGTATCGCCAATGATTTACCAAATCGATTCAGAAGGTCCGGATTGGATTACATTTCTAATTCAATAATCACTGATGTTGCGGAAATTTCAGTTACAATGCAAGTTTTGCTTGGATATAAAAGAGATTTTCAGAGAACTTCTGCTGTAAATTGTACAAGCAAGAAGCAACCCTTAAAATATATTTTATCAACTTTTTCAACTTTTTGATAGGCTTCATTTTACTTATACATCCACGGTGAAAAGGGATATATTAAAAGATCGATTTCTGGATTTTATTAATCAATATCAGATCACTCAAACAAAAATCTATTTTAGTTGGAGAATCAGTTATTTTAATCCAGCCCTTTCCTGTTTTAGTCGTGCAACAGATTGGACAGATAGTCTAGCTAGCTGTCTGGATTTACCCTGCAGAGATCTGAGGAGCAGTTAACCAGAGTCCTCACAAATCAGCCGGAGGTTAGAACGCCACCACAGAGAAAGAGGAAGGAGACGGACATCGGGCCAAAATGTATATATGTTCCAAATATTGTCTTATCGGTTTCATTAACTACTAATAATCGGCATTGGTATCAGGAAAAAAACAGTATTAATCCCTAATATGTTTGTGTTATTTATTTCTGCTTCTGCATTCATTGTTTAGCAAATTCCTAGGAAGTGTTACTTACCTGGCAAGAAATCTTTTCTGATTTTATTTTGAAGGCAGAGCCGCGTGGTTTCCGGTGGTGTCCTGACTGTGTGTGTGGAGTTTGACGTAGCTACAGATTAAAATCCGTGACGCAGCAGAGGCTCATCCAATTACTGACACGCGACTCCACTCAGGTTACATGACCTCAAATTAACAGATTAGTTTTGTTTTAGTAACAACACACGGAGATAAACTACTTTTATAAAAACAATAATTTAAAGACAATTAAAAGTAGTGAGAATATAATAAATTTATAATAAACTTAAAAAACTAAATATTTTTTTCTTCTCAAAACTTGTTAGCCTATATTTTTGCATATTACAATTAAAATATACTCTTGAATCGATTGCCTTTTATTAAAGTAGGACGTTTGTTTTGGGGTTTCTTTTGTTTTGTGTCAATGCAAACATTTTATATAGTTCTAATTTAATTTAAATAAAATTATTGTGGGGCGGAAAGAAAACATCCAAAACAACCCATGGTACATTTATTTAAAAAAAGAAGGGGAAATAAATATTTAAATTAACCGAAGAAGAGATTTAAACTGTTGTGTCTCTGAGAAGAAGTAGAATAGCACCCTCCGCCATGTTGTTTCACCTTGTCAGCTGTTCTGCTTTATACTTTGTCTTGTTGCTAATCTTTTTTCTTCTATGCTGTCTTGTTTTGTGCTAAATTTTGCTCGTGTTGTCTTTCTTTCTTTCTTTTTTTTTTGCTTAAAGAATTCATCAATTGTTGCCAAGTCATTTCTATCCATCACTTAATCAGCCAACTGTCTTAGAATCAATAAATATGGGCTTTGTCTCGTCATAATTAACAGAAAAAAGGGGATTTTGGAGCACAGGGGTCCCAGTATGGCTCCAGGAGGGACCCCGCTACAGAAAAAAGGGGGTTTTGGAGCCCAGGGGTCCCAGTATGGCTCCAGGAGGGACCCCGCTACAGAAAAAAGGGGTTTTTGGAGCCCAGGGGTCCCAGTATGGCTCCAGGAGGGACCCCCCTACAGAACAAGGGGTTTTTGGAGCCCAGGGGTCCCAGTATGGCTCCAGGAGGGACCCCCCTACAGAAAAAGAAGTACCCATGTTACTATTAGGGCTGGGTTATAATAATCAAGTCTCTAACTAAAATCAATCTTTTATTAAGTGATCTGTTATCAATTTAATAACATCCCAAAATCTATCTTTTCATATAAGCGTTTTCACCACGGATGTGGCATTTTTACCCCCTGAATAATCATGCGTTTTATTAATTTGCACAGTCCCCTTCTTAAATAAACGGAATTGAATGGAATAAAGGTTTTAATCTTTGATAGGCTACATTTGGCTGGTAATAATTACTCATGCAGAGCGCTGAATGCAGGATAATTAAGTATCCTATTTGTAGGTTGTGGTATTGCTCAGTGATGTAGTCTAATGTATTGTAGTATGTATACTGTACTGTATACATACACACACACACACACACACACACTCTATATCTATCTATATAAATATCTATCTATATATATTTAAATATCTTTATATATATCTATATATCAATAAATATCTATATCTCTCTCTCTCTCTATACATATATACACACACATATATATATATATATATATATATATATATATATATATATATATATATATATAGGGAAGTTTTGAGCGTAAACAACTTGATTTTGGATAGACTTTAATGCACCAATTTACGGTGGAAATAATATACCTTTATTTATGTATTTATATGTGAAGAAAAAGAACACATAAGACATTCAAAATAGGCCTATATCAAAAATATAATGGAAAGTATGTTGTTGCGTGTCGTTGGACATTTTAAGTGGGTAGGCCTATATGGAAATCCAGGAGCTTTCTTTAGTGGGTATACTGCGTATACCTGCGTATCACGTAGACTACACCGCTGGTAATATTGCTCCTTGAGTGAAGGATCTTCCATCACAGTGCTGCTTTAGTAAACCGCTGCATGCTGCAGCTCGGTTGTTTCTGGGAGAGTCTGTGCGGTCCTCCTGAGCTCTGAGTGGTGCTGTCTCGCCGCCCTGTGAAAACTGCCTTCCATTGCATTTCTCCTTCCAACCAGCGGACTAACTAACCAGGCCCCTCGCAGCCGCTTTACGGTGGCCCAGAGGCGGGCTGATTCCCACCACAGACTCAGCAGGTGTAGCGGTGGTGGTACACCGGAGGACAGCGGGCACCACAACCCCCCGTCTGAGTGCTGGATTTACGGACTGCTCCGTGGGAAAAGCCCGGGATGTGACGAAATCCTAATCAAAGTGCGACACATTCACACAAGCCCATGTACATCATAAACAGGGCCTGTTTTGCGCCGCAATTTTGCGTTTTTTTTGTTGTTTCCCTCTCTGCGGGAGTTTAAAGGCAGATAATCGCAGGTGAGGCTGGGGGATTATTATCTGGGGGAGCGTGACGCGCACTTCGCAGCAGCAGCCCCTGCGCTGTCAGACGAGGAAGTGAGGCTTCATACACGCCCATTTCAGCCTGTCGACCCTGCTGTAAAAGCCCAGAGCCGCTCATCAGATAACTGCAACAGACTTTTCTAAACATGCGTTCACTTTCGGATGGACGACACCGGGAATAACCTGCAGGACGACGCCGATTTCAGCGGGTAGGTGACCGAAGGGCTTCGCGCGTAACGTGGATATGACAATTTCCCCAAATGTTATTATCGTGAGACTTCTGCACTGTGAAGGCCTGTCTCCATCTTTTTTTTTTTTTGATAGTCACATGCATGATCTCTGGCCTAAGTGTCACTAGCGTGCAGTGTGACTCATAAATAGTGTCATCGCCGTCGTCTGCGGGAATAAAGTGTCGCTGGCAGGTCTACAGTTTACAGGCTGCGGGCCAGATGTGAGCATCTGCCCGCACTCTGTGTGCGTGGCGAAGCACCTGCTTGCGTGATGATGTTGCGTGAATTTAGCCGAGTTCAGGCTGCAGACTTGAGTCCCTTAATTCAACATGAAACCCCCTTTACAGGAGACGTTGCACCCACTTCCATATTTAGGCAGCTAACTTTGCATCTATCTTAGTCGTTTTGCATTTTTGTGTGTGATTACTTATTTGCATCTATTTTAGTCGCGTTGCTTCCTGTTTGACATATGTTTAGTCATTTTGCATCTTTTTTGTGATTGTTTATACATTTTAAGTCATTTTGCATCATTTTTTATGATCTATTGTTAGTCCTGGAGATCACTTTCAGTAGGTTACACTGTAGTATAACTAGGGCTGGGTATCGCCAATAATTCCCCGAATCAATTCAATTCTGATTCACAAGGTCCAGATTTAATTACATTTTCGATTCATTATCAATTAGGTTTGCAAATTTCAGTTACAATACAAATGTTGCTCGGAAATAAACGAGATTCTCATAACAAAAAGCAACCCTGAAATACGTTTTATAATTCACCAGGTTCATTAAGAACCGACCCCCCCCCCCCCAAAAAAAAAAAAAGTTTGTGGTGGGTTATACTGTACATCCGTGGTGGTTTTTGATTATTTTAACCCAGCCCTAATAGTAACATGGGTACCTCTCTTTCTGTAGGGGGGCCTCCTGGAGCCTTACTGGGGCCCCTGGGCTCCAAAACCCCCCTTTTCTGTAGGGGGGGTCCCTCCTGGAGCCATACTGGGACCCCTGGGCTCCAAAAAAAAAAACATTTTTCTGTTGATTATGATGGGACCAAGCCCATTAAGTGATGGATAGAAATGACTCAGCAACAATTGATGAATTCTTTGTTTCTTTATTATGCAATCAAACAGAATAAGTTTGCAAAAAAAAAAAAAATTGTTTCATTGCAAGTCAAATACATTTGTGATTGAACTGTGAATCCAAAAGTTGTGTTTGCAAATCTAAATTAATCACACATTTATTTTACTTGCAGCAAATCTATTTTTCGATTGCAGTGTCGAGAGTTTTTGCTCTTTAATCCATTCCTTGACTGCAAACCTTTTTTTGATCGCATAATAAAGAGACAAAGAAATCCTCCGTACACCTCGTTAGGGTTTTCTGATTTCCTTCCATCATCTGTGATAATAAACTGAATGTATTTGGGTTTTCAATTGATTGTCAGACAAAAACAGACATTTGTAAATGTCACTATGAGCTTTGGGAACTTAATAATAATAGTAAATTGAATTTGTATAGCGCTTTTCACGGACTCAAAGTCGCTTAACAAAACAAAGCAAGATTTCAGGCACAGATGAGAAGGGAGGGGGGGCGT
The DNA here is from genome assembly GCA_023631565.1 of Gymnocephalus cernua. Classification (NCBI taxonomy): domain Eukaryota; kingdom Metazoa; phylum Chordata; class Actinopteri; order Perciformes; family Percidae; genus Gymnocephalus; species Gymnocephalus cernua. The sequence continues at coordinate 28,898,815 of CM042446.1, read as the reverse complement.
GGGGGCTACGGATAGGCAGGGGTGAAGAGATGGTCTTGAGGCGGGACTGGAAGATGGTGAGGGACTCAGAGGTGCGGATCTCTTGGGGGAGGGAGTTCCAGAGCCTGGGAGCTGCCCTGGGCGACTGCTGTCATTTTTCAGACTCAACCAGAAGACGATAGGTTCATGTTTGAAAACAAGCAGTAGATTAATTGATAATGAAAACACATTGCAGCCTTAACTGCTGCATTATGTCGCCAGTCACGTATTTACGATTTCAGAAAAAGAACATTAATAATCCCACTTTACACTTAAGAAAGAGTTATCTACCCTTTATTAATGTCTTCCAAACATCGTGCAGTGTAATACACGTTGCATTGATACTACACCTCCATATAAGAGTAATAATAATATATTATGATGACTCCCTGACTGAGATCTCTGTGGTTCTCCAGGCAACGTGTCGGCCACCAAACTCACACTTTAAGTCCCTGTAGGATGATTTTCAGTTTTGTCACATGAACCGCTGCCATGGCTCTGATAACATGACATGAGACAACGGGCCCCTGGGCCCAGACATGTAAGAGGCCCCCCCACCCCTCTCTACAATAACAAGACGCCCAAACTCAGAGAGTCTCCAAGAGTCTACTGTTAGTCATCTGGTTTGGTTGATTGGCGTCTCTTTGCATCACTGTGATTACAGTGAAAACACTATTTTAGTTGCTCTGCTTCCTTTTAACGATTGTTTTGTTTGTTTTACAAGTATTTTTCGTAATTTTGCCTATTTTTTGTGATTTATTTTGCATCTATTTTAGTCATTTTGCCTATTCTTGTGATTTTTTGCATCTATTTTTGTCATTTTGCCTATTCTTGTGATTTTTTGCATCTATTTTTGTCATTTTGCGTCTTTTTTGTGATTGTTTTGCATCTATTGTAGTCGTTTTGCGTGTCTTTGTGGTTGTTTTGTGTGTGTGTTCTTTTTCCAGCGACCCCTGGGTCTGTGCCCGGTTGGCCCGTTCAGTAATCCGTCCGTGGTTTATGGTAACCTTATTGTGTGTCATTGGAGGAGACATTCAGCGGTGTGGGCTAACATTTTAAACGTCAGCATCAGTGACAGCAGTGATGAATGGTTCAGATGAAGGACATCTGTCGCATTATCATGTCCTCAAAACAAGCTGGAGGGATCGTTCAACACGCTCAGTTCATCACTGTTACACAAAAAACTAAACTTGGTTTTATGCTCTGTGTGTGGATTTGTTTTAGTTTCATCAGATCAGTTTCATCTGTTTTTTTTTTTGCTCCTCATGAATGGCAAAAGCTTTAAGTAAAGTTTTACAGACTGTAGCCAGGATTTTAGAAAGTCATCGAACTAAAAGTCACCAAACTGAGTTTTTTAAAGCTAATGATTTCCTGCAAGGTTTATTTAAATGTAGCAGTTCAGCAACTTCTTATTAACTCACCACAACCAGCTAAACTGGTTCTTTGTCTTGATAATTAGTACTAGAGGACAGTACAGACCTATTAACATAGATGACTGTTTTATTTCACAGCACAAATTCTACTCGTTCTTTATTCATCAAGAGGGTGAGAACAATAGGTTGTGTTTTAAAGGTGCAGTAGGTAAGACTAATAAAACTAACTTTCTGGGCCAGGGGAGGGGGTCTATCTGCGTGTCAGTCACTGCTCATGCACACGCATTCATTCTCCCTTGTGGGGGGAGGGGCTTAGGAGACCGTTTTGGGCTTTAGCGGAAAGGGGGGAAGGACTGAGAAGTTGTCGATGTTAAATTTTTTTGGCTAAGTCCTGGATTTTCACAATCCGACCTACGGCACCTTTAACTTTCAGGGTTGAGACCGAGACAAGACCAAACAACTGATATAACAACTGTATATACACAACTAGCTATTATATACAGCTAATATTTGCTAAATCCCTTTGGGGTGAGTCCTGATACAGAGGCAGATTGATAACTTTAGCTAGCTAGCATCGCAAGCGTCCCTTACACTTAGCTTTCATATGCTTCATTACTAAGTGCCAATACAGATTTGAGCATTCCCAGCTGTGTCGGTTAGCGTTATATTAGTCTATATCCGCGAAGTTCCACTTCCGGGATTGCACGCACTCATTTAGGCCGGATATCCGTTGCCTTGGGCTTAACTTTGTGTTGGTATTTTAAACTCCAGTCGACCTTTTCTCAGATCTCTGCAGGGTAAATCCAGACAGCTAGCTAGACTATCTGTCCAATCAGAGGTTTCTGTTGCACGACTAAAACTACTTTTGAATGTACACATGTTCCACCAAAACAAGTTCCTTCCGAGCCTTTTTTGCAGAGGCACCGTGGCTTATTTCCGGAGCTTAGCGCCGCCCAAGACGATTGCGATTGGTTTAAAGAAATGCCGATAAACCAGATCACGTTTTCCTCCCATCCCCGAATGCTGCGTGAACTGGGAGCGTGCCTGTGTTCCCACAGCCCTATGGTCCCACATTTCTAAGAATCTTTACAAAATTACACATCCACATTTCCTTTTTCATAAATTTGTATTAGATTTTATCCCCCTTTCTCCCAATTTGGTAGCCAGTTACACCCAAACTATTATCCAGTAGCAATGGACTACAGATGGAATGTAACCCTAAAACTAACATAGGGCCTAATCTTAGAAATGTGGGAACATACGGCCTAATTTTCAGTTTTTTCTTTGTGATATCCCTGAAGTTTTGGTCTTGACTAGCCTGGAAAAGTCCTGATGACCTTCCGGCAAATTTGAGATTTGCTCTGCAAGTCCGTCTGGCCAAGAGTCCATTCAAGCCCTCAGACCTCAGTGGTCCCCTAATACTGTATCTGAAGTCTCTTTTATATAGACCTTAGTGGTCCTCTAATACTGTATCTGAAGTCTCTTTTATATAGACCTTAGTGGTCCCCTAATACTGTATCTGAAGTCTCTTT
>CM042446.1:28870892-28890892 GCA_023631565.1 Gymnocephalus cernua | reverse complement strand
CATCAGTAGGCAATAACCGGTTATGGTCTGTCACCGATCGATGCAGAATCGTCCAGGTCCGCATCACGATGCATCGATTCAATGATTCATTTCAACACTAGTTTCTACTGTAGGCACTTAGCCGGACGTGCCGATGTTTACAGTTTAAGGGCTCCGTCTCGCACCCGGCGCAGCGCGAAGCCCGACGCAAGTGCATTCTGGGCGTGCTGGTCTTACAGGGAGGTGTGTTCAGGTGCATTCTGGGCGTGCTGGTCTTACAGGGAGGTGTGTTCAGGTGCATTCTGGGCGTGCTGGTCTTACAGGGAGGTGTGTTCAGGTGCATTCTGGGCGTGCTGGTCTTACAGGGAGGTGTGTTCAGGTGCATTCTGGGTGTGCTGGTCTTACAGGGAGGTGTGTTTAGGTGCATTCTGGGCGTGCTGGTCTTACAGGGAGGTGTGTTCAGGTGCATTCTGGGCGTGCTGGTCTTACAGGGAGGTGTGTTCAGGTGCATTCTGGGCGTGCTGGTCTTACAGGGAGGTGTGTTCAGGTGCATTCTGGGCGTGCTGGTTGTACAGGGAGGTGTGTTCAGGTGCATTCTGGGCGTGCTGGTCTTACAGGGAGGTGTGTTCAGGTGCATTCTGGGCGTGCTGGTCTTACAGGGAGGTGTGTTCAGGTGCATTCTGGGCGTATTGCTATCTTGCGGCAGCAGGAAGTGATGGCACCATTGACCAACAAAAACCTGGTCTAAAGTCAATAACGCAGCATTTCATTGTTATTTTAACAGCACATTAGTAAAATGCTCCGAGGCTCGTGCACAGCACGTGCACACTATGCTTGTTACACACACAGGGACGCACAGCAGCACACACACATGCAGAAGATTACTAATAAACATATTAGGGTGTAAATCCTCCATCATAACAGCAATGCTCCAAGGTCCAAACGCGCCTGGCTTTTAAAGGGAATGGGAGATGACTCTCTGATTGGTTGATTGCATGTTACGCCCAGAACACACCTCTGATTAATGAAGACACTAAGAACAACCCTTTAGAACCAGGCGCCCGGCACACGGACACTTTTTACCGCCGTCAAACTAACAAAAGTGGATTCGGACACGACCTGAACACACCTGCAGCAGGCGCTTCACGCCGTGACCTTACATCGTTAAATTGGGCCTGTGTTTGAGCAGACAAATGAAATAAAGATAAAATAAAAGACAAAGATAAATAAAAGTTAAATTCATTCCTTCCATGTTTATGGTTTTTGAAAATGCAAAAAGATGTGTTTGAGCTCTAACTGATGTTTTTCTCTCCTCTGCAGCTCCAGAGTCTCACCCTGAGGCCTCCTCCCCCCGGGGCCCTCACCATCCCCCCCTCCCTCCGCCTCAAGGCCCCGTGCTCCACCCCGCCCCCCCTCGCTCGCCCTCAGGCCCCCCTCTTCCCCCCTCTCAGGCCGCGCCCGCAGCCCAGCGCCACAGCAACAGAGAGCCCCAGCACGCCCAGCCGCCACCTCTCCGTCCCACCTCCAAGTAGGTCCTGGGGGGGGTGATCTCAGGAACAACCGGTTTAATTGAAGTTTTATACCAACCTTTTCTCAGCACCAGTTAACTACCGATATTATAACCCTCCTGTTGTCTGACCCGTTTACAAAAACTTTCTATATCAGAAAGTTGAAAAAAGTGACAAATATTGGAAAAGGCTACAAAAACACAGGGGGAAAAAAGAGAAAAACAACAAAAAATTTCGGAAAAAGTGACAAAAAACATCAAAAACATCGCCAAAGGTGAAAAAAATTGTTAAAAAAAAAATGGGAAAAAAATAATTACAAACATAATTAAAAAAAACGCCCAAAAAATTATTTGTTTTTTAAAATAAAATACACAAAAACATCAAGAAAAGTGTAGAAAAAAATGGTGAAATTTCGACCCAGAAAAACACTAAGTTGCACGGTCGACGGAGAGACAACACGAGGGTTAAAGACAGAACTGGTACCTTTAGACTGGTTCCCAGCATGGGGGGGGGGGGGGGGGGGGGGGGTCGCAAGATAAATATATGACAAAAACATCAAACAAAAAAATTCTGAAAAAGTGACAAAAAAAACATCAAAACATCGCCAAAGGTGACAAAAAAATGTTTAAAAAAGTGGGGAAAAACTTGTTAAAAAATTATAATATATATAATAATAATAATAATATAAAATAATATATAATAATAAAAAACGACAAAAAATTTGTAATAAAATCCACAAAAACATCAAATGTAGAAAAAAAAACAAAATGGTGAAATTTCGACCCAGAAAAACACAGAGTTGCACGGTCGACGGAGAGACAACACGAGGGTTAAAGACAGTAGGACTGGTACCTTTAGACTGGTTCCCAGCATGGGGGGGGGAGGGGGGGGTCGCAAGATAAATCTAAATCTAAAGAGATGATTAACAGGGAAAAACAGAGGTAGAAAATGTATTCCTGCAAAATAAAATTGCTTAATTTTAGCTTTTTTTCCCCTCATTGTTGCTTACTCTTCTGTAGAATAACTGGACAATGTTCTTCTTCAGGATCATGGGAATTAATAAAAATGATACAGACCATTGAAAGGAGAAATCCCTTTATAGTTTAACCGGTTGAGATTTGCATCCTGTGACGAGGAGACCCGAGTAAACGGAGCCAGTGAAGTCTGGAACTTCAGCCCGAGACACCAGGACACTTCAACAATATTCACTTCAACTTAAAACCTGCTAATATTTGGCTTTCCTGCTGTTTAAAGCGTGCGAGGACAGTTTCTAACGGTGCTTTTTCTTGCCTCAGTCAGACATTTTATAAAAAAGTCACTCGGGCCCGGGAGTTAACAGCAAACCCTCTGGGAATTATTCAGGTTTTTGCATGGGAAACCAGCATGAAGCAACCGCCACGAATGAGGTCGACATGAACTCAGGGAGCCGTCGGGGAAACCGCGGGGGTTTCCGTTTGTCAGAGCAGCCGGACGTTTAATCTCTTCATCTTTACCAGCTGAGGCGCGAACTCGTTCACATCCACAGAACTTTAAAATGTTGTCCAGAGATCGAACAGTTCATCCGTTAATCAACTCCTCGATCGACAGAACTTTACGTTTCTTCGCTTTCACGTCTGTTTATTGGCAATTTAGAGAACAATCGCACAGTAAATACTGCGTACAAATGGTGTAAAATATTACAAAAATCTTTTGGGTTTACAGACACAGTTTGCACATCCAACAATTCTTCTGTGCGGGCGCGTTGGACAATATCACGGACTCCTGACGAAGGTCTAGAGCACGTGTCAAACTAAAGGCTCGAGGGCCAAATCCGGCCCCTCTCAGATTTTGATGTGGCCGCCTAGTTTTTTCCCATTTTTTCAACGTTTTAGATGCCTTTTTTTAACATGATTTTTTTTTTGCTTTTTGTAGACAATTTTGTCACTTTATTCAACATTTTAGGTGCTTTTATTTTTTTACGCTTTTTTTAAAATCACCATTTCCAATGTTTGTCGCTTTTTTTGGGACAATTTTGTCACTTTTTTGGTGCTTTTTCAACATTTTAGGCGCTTTTATTTTTTTACGTTTTTGCCGCTTTTTTCAATGCTTTAAGATGCCTTTTTTTAACATGATTTTTTTTTTGCTTTTTGTAGACAATTTTGTCACTTTTTTCAACGTTTTTAAGCGCTTTCATTTTTTTCAATGTTTTTTTTAAAATCACCATTTCCAACATTTGTCGCTTTTTTTTGGGACAATTTTGTCACCTTTTTGGCGCTTTTTCAACATTTTAGGCGCTTTTATTTTTTTACGTTTTTGCCGCTTTTTTCAATGTTTTTTTTTAATCACCATTTCCAACGTTTGCTGCTTTTTTTGGGCCTTTTTTTCAACGTTTTTAAGCGCTTTTATTTTTTACGCTTTTGGTGCTTTTTTCAATGTTTTTTTAATCACCATTTCCAATGTTTGTCGCTTTTTTTGGGACAATTTTGTCACTTTTTTCTATGATGGCTAAGTAACTTTTTTTGCAGACTTTTTTGGGGCTTTATGAGGCTCAAACTGTAAGTAAGAAAGCTATATGAGACATGCTATAGCACAGTCGACATATTCAACTTTTTAGCTTCTACATTACCAGTGAAGAGTCGCCACGTCTTATGAAATGTCTCGCTGGAACCAAGGTGGCGCATAACGTCTTTGATTAACGTAGTGAATGTGGGCGGTTATGTCTCTTCACTTTTTAATGCTTCCTCCTCTCTCTCTCCTTCTCTTTCTGCAGCTTTTTACTCTCCGGTCCGAGCCGTCCCTCTGAGACCCAGACTCCACTCTCCGAACGGCCACAGAGCGCCGTCGCCGCGGCAAACCTCAGCCCTCCAACCGATCGCTGCCGCCCCGGCCTGTCAGGCGTCTCCCGTCAGCCGGCCGCTGGCTGGACTAAAGAGCTGTCCGTTAACTCAAACCTTGCTCGCGCCCGGCCAATCCCAGCGCAGCTCGTCGTCCGCGACCAACCCCGCGTCTGCTTCTTCCCATTTCGAGCGCTCGCCGTCTGCGGCCAGGCAGCTGCAAATCATCGCCCTCTCTTCGGGCCGCCAGACGCAACCTTGCACGTACGCCCCCCCCACCGTGAAGCCGGCGCCTTCTGTCGGCGAGTCGCCTGAGCTGTCCGCTCAGTCAAAGAGGACGTCGAGCGCTGAAGACGCGCTTCCTCTTCCTCTAAACCCGTCATTGCCAAAAACTGCCTCGCTCCTGCCCTCGCCTCCGTCTCTCCTGAGTCCAGCATCCCCTCCGAGTCAGGCGGGTCCTCAAACACAAACTGTGAGCCAGAAAGGAGAGGCGAAGGAGAGCGAAGAGCAGCGCGAGAGAGGACGAGGGCTACGACAGGGAGGCGGCGGCGGCGGTAGAGAACCGAGGGATGACCAAAGAGAGAAAGCGAAGGAGGAGAAACAGAGACTTCCACCTGAGAAGGAAGGAAGCGCTGTCAGTCAGAAGGAACAGGGAGTCGAAACGGGGAGAGAAGAAGAACAAATGGAGGTGACAGAGGAAGGCCAGAGGGCAGAAAGAGGTAAGGAGAAAAAGACGATGGAGGAGGAAGAAGAAGAAGAAGAAGGGGAGACCGCCATGGACCAGTCTGAGAACCTGACCGGTCAGATTCTCCATCAGCACAAGAACACTGATCCTGTCCCGACACCCGACGTCGTTAAAGAATCCAGCATGGACCCGAAACCCATCCTGGGTCTCATTTCAGCTCCAGACCCAGTACCAGCCCCAGTAACACTCCCAGTACCAGCCCCAGTACCAGCTCCAGTAACACTCCCAGTACCAGCTCCAGTCCCGGAGGTCTCCGTCCAGAGTCAGAGGCTACCTGATTCTCTGCAGCCGGTCATCCAGGAGGACTTCTGCGAGAACATGTCGACGCAGTCCGACAACCAATCAGGTACTTTCATCTGTAGACCTCAGAGAGCACGTTTTAAACAATCACTTACTGTACATCACAGTATTACTAGTCTCGCATTGCCAAGCTCTGTCTCCACAGCGCTGTGCAGTAAGGTCTGGCTACACCACAGATGCATTCTGGGATAGGAGAGAGAAGAAAAAAACCCGCTCTGGGTTGTTTGTATTTGTTTAAACCAATCACAGACGGTGGCTCTGCTAAATAGCCTCTGGAAGGAACTTGTTTTGGTGGAACATTTGACAGTCCCTCCAGAAAAACATGATTATGCGATCGCAGAATTCAACGCATAATCAGCCAAAGTCCGCAAATTAATGCGGGGGGCCGCATTTTTTAAAATACGCCGCACTTTCGCCGCATAAATTGCTGATTTCCGCGCAAAATATGCGGGGCTTGCATGATTTCATAATCCCCGCATTTTCGTTGCAAAATAAGTCGCATATATCTCAGCAGGAAGTTGAAAAATGTTGCGTTTACTTCACACGAGAGCAGCCCTTTTCCCCTGTTGCCATGGGAACGTTATGAAGTGATGTAATCTCGCCTAGTGAGAACACGGCGTTGGGGGAATCACTTTTGTTTTCTCTTTTTCATCAAACCGCAATTTTTGCAAGTTCCCGCAATTTCATCGCATAAAATTGCATAAATATCCCGCATATTCCATCACATTTTTTAAGAAAACGTGCCGCATAATCAAGGATTTTTGCCCGCAACAATCACAAAAAAAACTCTGCGTTTTTCTGGAGGGACTAATTCGCACCCCGTAAAAAGAAAAACGCCACGTACAATATTACATGAAGTTAGAGGTGCTCTCTTCCGTTGATCATGACTAGTGTGCATCTAACTCTGATCTCTGTCTTTGCTCCTTTTCAGCGTTGTCCAGCCTCTCCTCCCAGTCTCCCCCATGCTCGCCCTTAATCTCCCCCTCGGGAGAAAACCCTCCCCCCCTCCTCCCCGCTCAGACCGCTCTCCCGACCGCGCTCAGCCTATCGCACCGCGAGGTGGAGAAGGTCGACAAAGCGGTCGGCGAGTCCCAGCACCTGGCCGGGGCCGAAACCGAGACGGAGCCCCAATCTGGCCAATCTGGAGACAAGTCGGAGAGCGTGGGCCAATCGCTGAGCAGCCCCTGGGAGATGAGGGCGTGGCCTGAGGGCCGCCAGGTTCTGACTCACCTGGTGGAGGGATTTGTCATCCAGGAGGGGCTCCAGCCGTTTCCTGTACGGACTTTTTATTTAACCTCAACTGAACTGAACAAGCTAAAAGCTGCACACGTTATATTATTGATGTTTATTTATATCGTTAGCCACATTTAATAATGGTTCAGCTCAAAGTAAGACTTAGCAACCTCGCGTTATATTTTACGGGCTGATGTTTTAACCGAAAACCAGTTCATCTTTATTTCGTCAGCTGTACTGGACGTTAATATCTTTATGTATTTGGTCTGTTTTTGGCAGATCTGTATTAAAAACTAAAAGCATGGGACACACCTGTGCGTGAAGCTAAATGCTACAGAAATTCAGTATTTACCTAAAGTGATTTTGAACCTAAAATATAGTCGCAAAACTTATGCATTTCTTTAAAGGTGCCCTGTCACACGTATTTCATGACTTTGTGGTGATGTCTAAAGTTCTACCATATACTCTGTAACATTTTTTGTGGACAAAATGCCTTGGTTACCTTGTTTCAAGCCATTCTAGCGTGGTGTAGAAAGCCTGCAGGAGGACTTTGTGCCAGTTCTCATTAATATTCAACGAGCTAAGCTGCTTGACTCTGATTGGCTAACAGCTAGCCAATGAGAGCCTGGCTATCAGCATCCTTCACCCAGCTCAACTGGGCGAGCTCATGAATATTAATGAGCTCAGGCAACGTGATGTCAGACTGACCAGCTTTTCTAATTGGCCTGATTTCTCCTCTTATTTCTTTTCAGTGGCGAGAGCTGACAGAGGAGGTAGCAGTTCATCTACACATTCACCACATAACACACACACATATTTAAAAAATTACAAGTAAAAAATGTTTTTGTGTGGCAGGGCACCTTTAAGGGTTGACGCTCCTGTAAACAGCAAACTCAAAAGTCCTGCATTCAGACTTTTACTTGAATAAAAGTAGCATTAAAATGTACTTAAAGTACCAAAAGTACTCATTATACCGAATCATAAACAGTGAAATACAAAGTGTCTCGGGTTGTCGCGGTGTGTTTAACTCCCTGTTCGTGGTGCAGGTGAACCGCTCGTCCCTGCTGGTTGCAGAGCCGGTGGCCAAACCAGAGGAAGTGAACGGGACCAATGGGAGCGCGGCGTTGCCTGTGACGGACACAAAGAAACAAGCTGAGCCCTCCACTGAGTCGGAGGGGGAGGAGGCAGGAGACACGGACGACCCCGCCAACAGTAAGAGTCTCGCCAGCTCGTTGGTTTATAAACTGCACGACCGTCAGCGTGTTTTAGGGTCATTTCAAGCTCTGCACGTTTGGGGAAAAACAACTGGGAACACAAGTTCAGGATGTAAGTGTAAGAGTACGGCAAGTGTTTCCTATTTATTAAGACACACGTACGCACTCTTTAAAAGGAGAACCGCTAATTATCTCACAACGCTAGTCGTCGTGGCAGAGGGTAAAGTAAAAATAAATCTCTATATCTACGACTTTAGCCGGGAAAAGGTGACCGTGAGCCGGGTACAGAGCACCGTTTCAGCAGCCGTGGCAGTTGAGTTTAGCCGACAAAAGAAGCGACCGTCAAGCGGCGACGACGGTTAAATCTAGACAACAAAACAACTAGTCAAGATTAGAAAGAATATTGTGGTTTATATTAAAACACCGGTCGCCTTAAGTAGTACTCCCGGGACTCGAACACCCGTTTCCTGGGTGAAAGTCTTGTGTTTTCCCCTTAACTTCTCCTGGGACTCCCCCGCTCGTACAGCAGCAGTCATTGTGCTGCGTCCAGCGATACGTACGTATATACATATGAATTCCAGTGCATTACGTTTCGTAGCTGGTTCATGAGAACCGCCTGACGCTTTCATAAGGAAGGAATAAAGCAACCTCTCTTAAAGGAGAAATTAATAACACGTGTACCGAGTCGACCGTTCTCTGGGATATGTTTTCATGCTAATCGAATGTGACCAGTTTTAGCGCAAACCGCTAATTAGCTGCTAACGCTAGTCGCCGGGTCAGAGGGTAAAGTAACAATAAATCTCTATTTCTACACCACTAACAAGGCTCAAAATATCACCACACTTCCACGGCAGCATAACGAGGGTCCTACATGGAAACACAAGCATTGAGGACTTTGTAAGTGTACAGACAGTTTATTAAAAACACAGTTTAGAAAGACTGTAACGTTCACGTATACAGGCAGGCGCCATCTTGGGAAAACGGTCGCGACCACTCCAAGGGGGCAGGCTTCTCTCCTCAGAGCGAAGCCGCGATGGCGCCATTTTGCTAGCCCTGTTCCCATCACCTGCCGTTAGCATTCCATTGACTTCCATTCATTTTGGCGTCACTTTGACAGCCAATAACTTTACATCTGAAGCGTTTAAAGACTTCATTTGTCCGTTGTTTATTTCTCAAGAAACACGACAATGTATAAAAGGCTCCGTTACCTTGTACCTCACGTTATGGCTCCGTAGCAGACGTTTTTATAAAAATAGGCTAACGGTTGGGTCATAACCACGAGACTCACTGTCTCATAGTAGAGGAATTACCGTACAGTACAGGAGAAGCTCGCAGCAGTTTGGACTTACATCAGCTGTTTAGTTTAATTACTAATGTTAACTAGCATTTTAGTTAGCAATAACTAGCCTGTGCCTATGTTATCTCCTTACATATACCTACGCTCTCCGTCTCTGATAGATTGGGAATGATTGAGATTTCTCTCGGCACAGCTACCAGAAGACTTACAACGTTCAGACACGTTGCTCACGTCACATCTACGTCATCAAGCTCAGTTTGAGGCTGCGCAGTAACGCTCAGTAACACTTAACCATCACCAGGAAAGTGCTGGTAAGAGGCTTCACTTGTCTCCGTCAAAAACAGCGGGGTCGCTGGGTCCATTTTTCTTTTACTGTCTATGGACCAGTCGGACGACGGACGCCGCGCTTGAGCTACGTTACTGGTTACTGGTTGCACAGCGTCTGATTTTGCGCTGGATTTCTCCTTTTAACTAAAAAGGTCTCTCTCTGTAGGCAGCCTTTCCGTAACGTTGTCACACTTAGAAGAATAATCTGAGTCTGGCGGCGGGAAAACCGAACTTTTAGAGGACGCTGACCGCAGTGAACATTTTGTCCTGAGGGGCGACACAGCCGACGGTTACAGTGTTCTCTCTCCATACTGGACCAACTTCAACAACATTTGTGTTTACATTAGTCTCTTGGACACCAATGCATGGGGAAAATATGGCCCGGGTTAAAAAAATACCGAAATAAGGAACAACTTAGAGCTGGGCAATATATCGATATCGTGATATGAGACAAGATGTCGTCTTAGATTTTGTATATCGTAATATGGCATAAGTGTCTTTTCCTGGTTTTAAAGGCTGCATTACAGTAAGGTGATGTACTTTTCTGAACTTATCAGACTGTTCTAGCTGTTCTATTATTATTTTACCCACTTAGTTATTATATCCACATTACTGGTGATTATTTATCAAAAATATCTTGATATCTGATTTTCTCCATATCGCCCCCAGCCCTAGAACAACTAAACATGTTTCTCTGTTGCATCTTGCAGGACTAAGTTGAGAAGATTTCTGGTTGATCCTCCTTCCACTAAATACCTAATGACATATGTTTGTCTTCTGTATTTTTAGAAACATACAGTATGTGTAGCTTTAGCTGCTCTGAAATAAACCACAGTCGTCTCTCTCTCTCTCACACAGGGTCGGCCCACAGGGACAGGACGGTGCTGCACTGCCAGTTCTGCGGGAAGAGAGGCCATGCACACAACTTCATGCGGTCCAAACGCTTCTGCTCCACTTCCTGTGCACGCGGGTGAGACCTGATTCCATTGGCTCCTCAACGACTAGAAACTGCTAACGTACCGTGTGACCTTCAGACACTGTTTTCTGAAACGCAGCGGTGTGTTTAGAGGTGTTGCTGTCAGCCTGACACAGCCGCAGCGCTGGCAGGATGTGGTGTATGTGGCCTGCGTGTACACACACACACACACACACACACACACACACACACACACACACACACACACACACACACACACACGTGTTAAGTGCAGATGTGAGTGTGTGTGAATCAAAGCAGCGGAACGAGGAGCTATCGCTGCGTCTCTCATTCTTTCTCTTCTCCTTTTTGTCTTCTGGCAGGTTTAACGTTCGTCTGACGAAGCGCCTGCGGGCTCTGAGTGCAGGTAGCCGGTCCGAGAGGCCCCGCCCGGCCCTGAACAGGGCCGAGTCCGTCCCTGGGAAGCCTCTTTTACTGCGACTGGTAGGGACCCTGAACTCACCGACAGTTTTAAAAACACTCGCGGTATGCGTCCACATGGGGCATTTGACAGAAGGGATCGCCACGCTGCCCAGCATTGGGCTCACCACTACTTAGTTATTATTATTATTATTATTTCAGGTTTATTTATCATCAGGGACAATGCACACTAATAATACATAAAAGTGAAAATGTGCCAGAATTAGCCTGGAGGCTATTTTACATCCACTGTCCCTGGACTGGTGGTAAGAGGTCACCCTAAAAAGGGATGAAACGATTATCAGTCCCTCCAGAAAAACGTGATTATGCAATGGCATAATTCAATGCATAATCAGCCAAAGTCTGCGTATTTATGCGGGGGGCCGCATTTTTTTTTTTTTTGGCAAACCTGCGAGATTAAGACGTTATAAATTGTCTTTGTCTGCAGTTTTCATCGACTTTACTGCAGCTGAAGGCTTGTTGCAGCCGGCCTCTGGTGGCCGTTAGAGGAACTGAAGACTTCTTTCTCAATCCCTGACAGCCTACTTCACTGGTTCTCAAACTTTTCTCAATAATGTACCCCATCTGAAATGTGTTTTTAAGCCAAGTACCCCCTGACCAGCGATAGATTTACCAAACAACAGCCATGGAACTGAAAAACATTTCAATGCTGATGAAAAAAGGCAACAAAAACTTTAAAAAAAACAACGTAAAAACTTGGAAAAAGTCGGAAGAAAGAAGGAATTAAGGCAAGAATAAGTGGAAAATAGTATAAAAAACGTAGAAAATAGCGACAAAAACTTCATAGAAAGCGACAGACTATATAGAAAGACTTCGAAAAGTGACAAAAACCTTGAAAAAGGCGGAATTGTTTTTTGAAAAAAGCAACAAAAACTTCGACAAACTTGGAGAAAAAAAAGAAGACAGTAGCAAAAAGGAAGAAAGGAAGGAAGGGAGGAAGGAATGAAGGAAGGAAGGGAGGGAGGCAAGAACAGGTCGATAGTGACAAAAAGCGACAAAAACTTGAGGAAAAAGTGAGAAACTTCAAAAACAGCGACAAAAACTTCGAAAAACTCGCTCAGGTACCCCCTGCAGTCCTCCAACGTACCCCTTTGGGGTACACGGACCCCCATTTGAGAACCACTGGTCTACTCAGTTTAGAAGAATCAGAGTCAAAGTACGGAGCTCTTCACATACAAGGAATTTTCCTTTTGGTGTTTTTGGTGCAGAACAAAAAACATAGAAGAGTAAAAAAAAAAAAGTACTGCAAACAGTCAAAAAAACATAAATATAATCAAAAAATGGGCAATACAAATATTAAAACGTCACTTTCCACCACTGAACAGCAAGCCCAGTTTGGATTGAGCTGATAATACTTCTCCACGTTTACTTAAGAAGAATTTTAAATGTAGTATTTAGAAGAAAAACAAAGATTATTAGGAAACAAAAAGAGAAATTTCAAATGTACAAAAGTGGGGCTTTTGCAGCCGAGCAAAGTCATTCAGACTCATAAGAAACGAACATTTTAGCAAGACGGATCAGCCGGATCAGCCCGAGATTATTGATTATTGGGAGACGGGTCAGTCCTGAACGCGATGGATAACACATCTGGGTCCACACTGGTTTAACCATCGTGTTGTCGTCACGCCAACCGTACACTCGTTGTCCTCTAAGGTCAAAATAGAAAATTAACACTTGTTTTTTTCAATGTTTTTGTCCCATTTTGGGACTGTTGACCCTTTTGCCTACTACCACCAGTACTGAATACGCCACTCACCAACTTATTACCACTACCGTTACACTTATTTTTGGAATTCATGGTCAATAAACCTCTTTTAAAGGAAATTATACCACATTTTTGAGTAAAAAAAAAAAAAAGCATAAATTATGAATGAATTTTGACTAATATTAGAGTAATGTATGTTGATGGATAATCACAGACTGGCGTATATGTCAAAGTTTAGTCCGCATACTGTTTTTTATTTTTGGGTAATTTGGTTCAAAAGAAACCCTTATTTCTGATATAAACATTTTGATAACGGGTCAAATTTGACCCGAGGACAACAGGAGGGTTAACAGACAGATTATTTTAAGAGGATGGAGGAATGAAGGGCTGCCGTCTATCCAGGAGTGGGCTTGTGAGATGTTCAGGGTGGCGGCGTTTCTTATTAACGGGTTGCCAGGTTGGATGTCTAGACTAGAAAACGGGGAAAGTAAAGCAACGCAAGGCAAGGCAATTTTATTTCTATAGCACGTTTTCCGCACAAGTGCTTTACATTAATAGCAAAAGCAAAAGCAAAGAGCAGAAAAAAGCAAATACTGATATATAAAAAGCACAAGAAAATGTAAAAATCGAATTAATTCAAATGTGGACGAGATAAATTACAAGAATAGAAAAATAAAATTTGTAGCTGAACTTTCTGGAGGAACTCCTAAGAAGCTTTGTGCTGGGGAGAGAGACACGTCTGATGGTGATGTCATTTATACATATGTTTATTTGGTTTATTGTCTATTTTGTTGAATGGTCTCCTCTCCGGGAACCATCACCTTATCGTGGTGGAGAGGTTTGGGCGTCCCTATGAATCTGAGGGCTGTGTTGTCTGGAGCTTTGGGCTCCTGGTAGGATCTCCCATGGCAAAGTGGTCTCAGGTGAGGGGCCACTATGCTAGAACGAGGAAGAGATAGAGAGCCCGAAAAAGCTACGTGGCACCTCTTTCTCTCCATCCCATGGGCCCACCACCTGTGGGAGGAACCGCTGGGGTCGGGTGCGCTGCCACACGGGTGGCGGTGAAGGTCAGGGGCCTCGACTTTGGAAGTTTGGGGTGCCCTGCTGGAGCTGCTCCCCCCGCGACCCGATGTCGGAAAAAGCGAATGAAGATGGATGGATGGATTGATGAATGGACTGGAATATTGTAGTTGCTGAGTCATCTTTTCTTCATTTTTGGACTGGGTGGGTGGTGAGGACCAGGGCTGCACAATATATCGTTTTTTTATCGTCATCGCAATATCAAGCGGCGCAATATACACATCGCAAAAGGCTGCGACATATCGCTATAGACACAAAACAGATTTTTTTTGTTTTAGGTGAAAGAAAATATGAGTAGAAAACTGCACATTCAAATGTAATGGTCATTCTTTTTTAGTGCTTCAATGTTCAATTTGTTCAATAAAAGAACGTTAGTAATGATTTCATTTCATTTGTTTTAAACTCAACAAGGCAAGGCAGCTTCATCTGTAGAGCACTTTTCAGCAACAGGGCGATTCAAAGTGCTTTACATGAAGACAATTAAAATACAAGAATAAAAGTTACAGTGCAGTATAAGAAATATAACATTAAAGAGCAGTTAAAAACAGTTAAAAATATAAAAGCAGATAAAATAAGCAACGAAAGTATAATAAATGGATAGTTATTTAACGAAAGGCAGCATCAAAAAGAAAGAACTGAGAGTTGCAGCAGACCTGCAGTTTTCTGGACGTTTGTTCCAGATATGTGGAGCATAGAAACTAAATGCTGCTTCTCCCTGTTTAGTTCTGACCCTGGGGACAGAAAGCAGACCTGTCCCAGACCACCTGAGAGGTCTGGATGGTTCGTAGTTTACTAGCAGACCTGTCCCAGACCACCTGAGAGGTCTGGGTGGTTCGTAGTGTAGTAGCAGACCTGTCCCAGACCACCTGAGAGGTCTGGGTGGTTTGTAGTTTACTAGCAGACCTGTCCCAGACCACCTGAGAGGTCTGGGTGGTTTGTAGTTTACTAGCAGACCTGTCCCAGACCACCTGAGAGGTCTGGGGGGTTCGTAGTTTACTAGCAGACCTGTCCCAGACCACCTGAGAGGTCTGGATGGTTCGTAGTTTACTAGCAGACCTGTCCCAGACCACCTGAGAGGTCTGGGTGGTTTGTAGTTTACTAGCAGACCTGTCCCAGACCACCTGAGAGGTCTGGGTGGTTCGTAGTTTACTAGCAGACCTGTCCCAGACCACCTGAGAGGTCTGGGTGGTTCGTAGTGTAGTAGCAGACCTGTCCCAGACCACCTGAGAGGTCTGGATGGTTCGTAGTTTACTAGCAGACCTGTCCCAGACCACCTGAGAGGTCTGGGTGGTTCGTAGTGTAGTAGCAGACCTGTCCCAGACCACCTGAGAGGTCTGGATGGTTCGTAGTTTACTAGCAGACTTGTCCCAGACCACCTGAGAGGTCTGGGTGGTTCGTAGTTTACTAGCAGACCTGTCCCAGACCACCTGAGAGGTCTGGGTGGTTCGTAGTTTACTAGCAGACCTGTCCCAGACCACCTGAGAGGTCTGGGTGGGTCGTAGTTTACTAGCAGACCTGTCCCAGACCACCTGAGAGGTCTGGGGGTGTTCGTAGTTTATTAGCAGACCTGTCCCAGACCACCTGAGAGGTCTGGGGGTGGTTCGTAGTTTACTAGCAGACCTGTCCCAGACCACCTGAGAGGTCTGGGGGGGGTTCGTAGTTTACTAGCAGGTCAGAAATGTATTTTGGACCTAAACCGTTTAATGATTTATAAACTAGTAAAAGTATTTTTAAATCAACTCTCTGAGGCACAGGAAGCCAGTGTAAAGACTTCAGAACTGGAGTGATGTGATCCACTTTCTTGGTCTTAGTGAGGACTCGAGCAGCAGCGTTCTGAATCAGCTGCAGCTGTCTGATTGATTTTTTAGGGAGACCTGTAAAGACCCCGTTACAGTAGTCCAGTCTACTGAAGATAAAAGCATGGACAAGTTTTTCCAAGTCCTGCTGAGACATAAGTCCCTTTAACCCTTGATATATTCTTAAGGTGGCAAGCGATGTGTTGTATTTTAGCAGAATACTGAAAGCAGCAGAACAGAGCACACTTTAATATCTGGTTATTTATCGCAAGTAACATCGTTATCGCGATATTCAACAACGTTATCGCATATTGTCCTCATATCGTGCAGCCCTAGTGAGGATCCGTGTATGTTCATAAAGAATAAATATTAAAATTGTTAATTACAAATAAACAAAAATCCCGTCACAGGACCTCACAAAATCAAAACTACTAATAATAAAACATGAAAACATTATAATTATACGAGTGGCCAGGTTAGCTCACCTGGTGGAGCGGGCGCTCATATATAGAGGTTTGCTCCTTGACGCAGCGGCCGCAGCTTCAACTCCCATCTGCGGCCCTTTGCTGCATGTCATCTCCCCCCCCCCCCCTCTCTCTCTCTCCCCTTTCATGTCTTCAGCTGTCCTGTGGAAATAAAGGCCTAAAATGCCCCCCAAAATAATCTTAAACGTTATAATATATAATATAATATATAAATAAAATAAAGTATAGATATAATAAAGAGTAAAGAAGTAAAGAAAGATTACATTTTCAGCAGAGCAGGGGTCATTCAGACTGAAAATAATAAAGCATAAACTTATCTGTTTCTGTTTCTTTCTCAGACGCGTGATCTGTGGAGCGCCGGGCGGCGCGAGAAGGATGGGAAGGAGAAGATGGCGGCAGAGGAAGAGGAGGAGGAGGAGGAAGAGGACATGGAGGGAGGAGGGGGGGAGGAGGAGGAGGAGGAGGACGATGACGGCGGGGAGGAGGATCCTGCTGTCGCCATGACAGCCAGGATGGAGCGACGGGCGGCGCGGAGAGCGAGGAGGGCGTCTGCGCCCGCGTTGACCACCACCTCGACGCCCACCAGCACGTTCAAACCCACGCCGTCCCAGTGGAGCGTGGAGGAAGTGACCGCCTTCATCCACACGCTGCCAGGTAAACTTTAAGGGCTCCTGCACGCTGCCTGCGTGGCGTGAGCGTGTCAGCTGTGTGACGTAAACGCTACATTTTTCAACTTTCTGCTGAGATATATGTGACTTTTTTGCAACGAAAATGCGGGGATTATGAAATCATGCAAGCCCCGCATATTTTGCACAGAAATCAGCAATTTATGCGGCAAAAGTGCGGCGTATTTGAAAAAAATGCGGCACCCCCGCATAAATATGCAGACTTTGGCTGATTATGCGTTGAATTCTGCGATCGCATAATCACGTTTTTCTGGTTTCTGATAAAACAGTAACATGGACTTTATTATCTCAGGAAAGGGAACTGAAATATAAAAATATATACAGTATATATATCCAAATATGTGCAAACACAAGAATATTAACAAAATAAAGTTGAAGAACACGCTGTTATTTCATTTTATCAATGGGAAACATCCATGTGTACAGACGAGGCCAGCAGCAGCTGCAGCGCTGCGTCTGACACGTTTCTGGTGTGCAAAGACGTAGAAAACGCCACGCAACCGCCACGCAACAGACACGCCACGCAATAGAAACACCACGCTCACGCCACGCTCACGCCACGCTCACGCCACGCAGGCAGTGTGCAGGAGGCCTAACTTTGTGTTAGAGACATATATAAAAACCTCACATGTGGAGCTTCTCCTGCGACGCCATCCAAACTAAAACTGTCAGATTGATTTATACAAACAAACACTCAAGTGTTGTAATCGTCAGCAGATGGGGGGGGGGGGGGGGGGCAGGGGTGTGTGTGTGTGTGTGCGGGGGGGGGTCGTGAACATCATCTCCGTCGCTTCTCATCCAATTAAGCGTTTCGCAAAAACGCTGACACTAACCGCAGGCTGAGGTAACGGGCATACTTTTCACCCGCCAACTGTCGGCGTGAGTGACATCTGGGAGGAAAAACCAAACACATCTGTTAATGTGTGTAGTTCACTGCAGAAACAAAGAGCATTTTATTGTGAAGGTTTTAGGTTAGTTTGAGAACAATCAGGACACAAACGCCTCATGAGCAGAACCCAACCAGGAACCGCCGGGTGTTTGTAGCGTCCAGCGGGGATCCACAATTCAAAATCTGCAGAATTTAGCGGATATGTTTTATGTTTAAAGCTATTTTCCATGAAGAATTCTAAGTAATGACAACAAAACTGTCGGCGCGTCCGCATGATACAAGCCTTCCGTGATCACCCCCTCCTGCACCAGTTGCTAGTAGCCAAGGAGGACGCGGAGGATTATAAAAAACACAATGGACTCTTCAGAAGAGGTCGTAATGGTGGAACGAGCTCCCCGCCGATATCAGGATGGCCGATAGCCTGCACACATTCCCCCGAAGGCTAAAAACACATTTCTTCAGACTACACCTCGGATAAAAAAAATAATAATAATAAAATAAAATAAAAAAATCCTGAACCTGCACTTCCATATGTCTCTTTGTAGCTTTACTTATTTAAAGCTAATGTACTTGCACTCACTACTTGTTGTCTGGAGTTTGTACCTTCACAGTTGAAAGCACTTAATTGTAAGTCCATCCATCCATCCATCCATCCATCCATCCATCCATCCATCCGTCCATCCATCCATCCATCCATCCATCCATCCATCCATCCATCCATCCATCCATCCATCCATCCATCCGTCCATCCATCCATCCATCCATCCATCCATCGTCGTCCGCTTATCCGTGGTCGGGTCGCGGGGGGAGCATTACCAGCATTGGACCCCAAACCTCCCTTTCCCGAGCCACATTAACCAGCTCTGACTGGGGGATCCCGAGGCGTTCCCAGGCCAGGTTGGAGATGTAATCCCTCCACCTAGTCCTGGGTCTTCCCCGAGGCCTCCTCCCAGCTGGACGTCCCTCCACCTAGTCCTGGGTCTTCCCCGAGGCCTCCTCCCAGCTGGACGTCCCTCCACCTAGTCCTGGGTCTTCCCCGAGGCCTCCTCCCAGCTGGACGTGCCTGGAGCACCTCCCTAGGGAGGCGCCCAGGGGGCATCCTTACCAGATGCCCCAACCACCTCAACTGGCTCCTTTCGACGTGAAGGAGCAGCGGCTCTACTCCGAGCTCCTCGCGGATGACTGAGCTTCTCACCCTCATCATCTCTAAGGGAGACGCCAGCCCCCCTCCTGAGGAAACCCCATTTCGGCCGCTTGTACCCTTTCGGTCGCTTTGGATAAAAGCGTCCGCTAAATGACATGTAATGTGACATGTAATGTAATTATCTTCACTCGAGTTTCTGCGCGGGAAAGTCAGCGGACGCCACGATCTTCTGAACGCAGTCTTAGTCACATAGTGCGGAGCTGAGAGTCTGAGAGAATGTAACGTGACGTTTATTAATATCAAAAAGTTACGCACTTAAAATCAGCAAGAACATCTGGGGGGAATTCTGTGAATTCTGCGTCTGCGGACGTCTTGCGGCTCTGATCGTTAGTGTCACTTTATTGTAACGAGACAACTTATTATTCCAAAATGACATTGATATGCATGTATGTTAACGTCGCTTAAAACATGTACAAATAGTCTCAAAATAGGAGACCCCCCCCCCCCCCCCCCCCCTCCAACCTGTTGGGCATCAAACACTTTGATTCCTGTGTCTGAAATCTAATTACTGGTAAGAAGTAGGGTTGGATCAGAATATCCAGCTATACGAATACGCATATACGCATATGACTTAGGGCTGCACAATTAATCGCAATATGGACTACTGCAATAAATCCAAATCGCAGAGATTATCACAAATTGTATTCTACAAAGGAAAAAAATCTTTGTTTTGTACAGATCCTTGAAAGAAAAATCACATTATAGTCATTTCATATTTTTTTTTTTTTAATATTTTTCTAGGAAAATAAGAAAAATGACACAAAAATAAAATTCCCTCCAATATCGTGGATCATATCGCGATCGTAATGTCAGTCAAAATAATCGCATCGTGCAGCCCTACTATGACGTCATACGTACTAGGGGCGACATCTTTCTACAGATGTTTTTTCAAAGACCTCTTTAGTCTTTAGTCTTTGGTCCAGATCTCTTCAGCTCCGTCCTTCACGTCTGTGCTGGTTTGTGCGTTTTCAGGCTGCAGCGACGTGGCCGAGGCTTTCCGGCTGCAGGAGATCGA
Organism: Gymnocephalus cernua; assembly: GCA_023631565.1. NCBI lineage: Eukaryota > Metazoa > Chordata > Actinopteri > Perciformes > Percidae > Gymnocephalus > Gymnocephalus cernua. The sequence continues at coordinate 28,871,199 of CM042446.1, read as the reverse complement.
CGGCCAGGCTCTGCTGCTGCTCACCGAGGACCATCTGATGACCAGCATGAACATCAAACTGGGGCCGGCGCTCAAGATCTGCGCTCACATCAACGCGCTGAAACACCAGTGAGAGAGAGAGAGAGAGAGAGAGAGAAGATAAGAGACTGATGCAACAGAAACAGAGGTCAGGGCGGAGATGTGGAGGGAAAATCAGAGAAATGGAGAAAGTTAGAGGCGAAAGGAAAGGAGAGAGTTTACGAAAAACAAAAGCTGACACCAAGGATGACAGAACAAAGTCACAAAAAGAGATTTGCGGCAATTTATG